>LR749609.1:1696214-1924389 GCA_902729485.2 Mus minutoides
AAGTTTTATAATTGTATTTATTATATATGAGTATTATTTAAATAACAAGTATTATATATAAGTATACTTATTTATTATATATGCTTATCATATAATTATATATCATATGTACTTATATATTTTATATAAGCATACTTATAATATGTTATATCATATATTATATATATATATATATATATATATATATATATATATATATGTATGTATTTTATCCTTAGGATCTCTCCCTTTATTATCATAAAAAGTAGTGATATAATTGAGCCACAAATAGAAATATGAATAAAGAAACCATCATGTGGTAAAATTATAAAGGATAAAATAAAAAACCCTTGAAAACATGTTGCTAAATGAGGAAAGCTTGTGGCAAAATGTTTTCTCCAATGACAGGTGTTGGTTAAATTTTACTATTGAAACAAGATTATAAATTACATACAATCATATAAAGCTCTAATAAAACTGACAAATATCTCCAAGAAGAATAAGGCTCAAAACCAGGAGAATGATCATCCAGGCCAGAGGAGGGTTAAACATAAGGTTAGTACATTGCAGTTATAATTAAAACGCCATTTAAAAAATTAAAAATTTGAAACTTATATAGCAAAATGTTAAATGCAATATATTTTTACAGTAGACAGATGATTGCCCTTCTGTGACGTCACTGGAGGGAGAGGGAGAAGAAGAAAAAGAAGAAGGATGTGCATTTGGATACCCGAGAGGTTGGTTTCTGTTGTTACTCACTGGGGGCTCTTAAAGGGAAAAAGGAGCCTGTGATCTTTGTGTTCTAGCCCAGTGCCTCCAGCCCAGAAACAAAAAGGCCGGCGAGAGGCAGAACAACAAGACCTTCACTTGTTCTCCTGAATGACTCAAAGTGCATTCCCAGGACCCCCAAGTGCAGCCTCACCGGGGTCCTGAGATTCCCATTCGGGTCACATTACTAGGGCCACTGCTAATCTCTGCAGTCTTGTCCCTTTCAATATGGAACTGGAAGGGCTTTGTTCTACGAGTTGGGACCTGAGGAGTCCTGTGTAGATAGGTTTAGTCAGGTTGCATCTGGCTCATTACTGGATTGGCAGACACTGAGCGGGAGAACAATGTGTATGTTACTGTGGAGAGTTTGTATTAAATACTTCTGACTGAAGAAGCTTTAGCATATTTTCTCTAGGCACCGGCCACATTTCTGAAGGTTTCATTGTTTCTTATGCATAAATCAGCTATTTTCTGAGCAGTGAGAATTATGTCAGTATGATACAGAGAACTAGAAATTGGTCTCACATTCTTTTATATCTGAATTCACAGATTCTATGTTGTTATCTTCTGTAGGCAAAAGAAGGTGAGCATACGTGTTCCATGCTGCCCCACTGTGGTTGATGATTGACAGCTGGTTAGCTGTACAGCGGGGAGCCAGGGGCACAATGCACATTGAACATTTCCCTTACTTCTCAGAGGCCTCGTTCTCATTATCTTAATTTCTGCTACCTACTACTTGCTTCTAAACGGTAAGACATTCTAATGCAGACATCAGAGCTTCTTGGGACAGTGAGTGATGGTGAGGTAATCAAGGGTTCTATGGTAAGCTTAGAAATCAAATCTCATCATGAAAGATGTAAAGAATGTAGCAGCATTAAAATCCACCAGTTAATCTTTGTCGTGGTGGTTGTTGATCATAGACAGAAAGTTGTGACGTGGGAGCTACTGGCAAACCATAAGCACTGAATCAAATCTAATTTTGAAAATAAAGTTGCAGCGTTCTGTAGCTGCATTTGTCTGTCTACTTACAGTTGACAGCTGAGTAGAGTATTGCAAGAATAATGCTACGGCTACAACCTAAAGTATCTATGCTGATGTGGAAGATGGAAAGTGCGTGAGGCTCGACCTTACACGAAGAACTGCAGACAACCAGGGAGTGCTGTTGCCAAAGAAATCGCCTTCTCCAGGCAGGAGCACACCAGTGGGTTATCCAACACCAAATGGTCACCCTGAAAATATGCATACAAGTAACACAGCGCTGGCTGAGCGGGATGCATTGCTTATTAGGAATGCACACACATACATGCACACATGAGCACAGTTAAAGGAAAGGAGTTTGAAAGAAGGAGGATTTGAAGGTGAGGGAAGGGTCAAAACCTGTGATTATATTATAATTAAAAAAAAAATAGTAGCTGGGCGTGGTGGCGCACGCTCTTAATCCCAGCACTCGGGAGGCAGAGGCAGGCAGATTTCTGAGTTCTGATTCCTGGTCTACAAAGTGAGTTCCAGGACTGTACAGAGAAACCCTGTCTCGAAGAAAAAAAAAATAAAAAAATAAAAATATATTTTTAAAACTTAAACATTTGCTGTGGCACTTCACAACAAAAAGTTAGCTATCTCTTCACTGGAACCATGAAGCTGAAGTAGAGAATACAAAAGTTGAAGCAAAAGCTTTGACCTTAAGCACAAAGTGGTATTTAATCACCGTTAGCAGAAGGAGATAGAAGCCCAGTCTCTCATCTCAATGATTGTTATGTCAGCTTTTAAATTAGTATTCTGTGTGGCATTACCTAAAATCTTACATCACTTATCAACATTTTCTGTATCAAATTGATGATTTGGCAAAAGGGAAACATAGAAACATAGAAAGGGAAAGGTAAGAATGGACTCGAAAGGGTACTTTCTGCAAAGGCCAGTCTTAACCTACCATTCTGAAGTGTGGCCCTTCAAGACACCACCTCTAAGCTTATTCAATGTGAAGAACTTTGGACTTTCCGTGGCCAGGTCTACCCTGTCTGGTTCTGTAGACAACCTTGAGCAACCTCAAGCAGCCTGAGTCAAAAGCACGACGTCTTGCTTTCAGACACTGTGATTAAGGCTGTTGGCCATTCCAATGAGCCTGAACCTACAGCTGGGTTATTAGTCTATTGTCTCGTTAGCCTATTTTCTGAAGATTCATTCTTTTCATTCATAGCCCAATTTTGAAGGCCCAGCATGTTCTGCAACCACAAAGATATGTGTTTTGAATGTAATATCAGAGTTATTAAGTTTGAGTTTCAAATATTTGTAGTCAACAGACAACAGAATTATCCTTTTATGAGATAACCCAGTTATAACTAAGGCATTTCTCTATCAAGGGAATGAACATCTGGTCTGTTGACCCACTCTCATGTGGGCTCCGACAGCATTCGACGTCCTTCAGCACAGAGGAGTTGATTGAAAGTCTGGATTCTCCTGGTGTGGAGAGTTAGGCTCTCCTCACCACGTGGCCTCACAACTCACCGGAGACCTTGTTCTTACCGTGAGCTCACCTGCAAAGCACACAAGTCCTCACTAGGATTCTTGGTCACCAAGCAAGGGATTTTCACTTCCTGGTCAGTTCACTGAAACAGCATTGACATCTCATTGTTCAGGGTTATGTGAAGCTGGGGATGGTCTCCTGGCCCCGCTTAGTCACAACTTGCGGATTATTACTTCATGCTTGGAAAAATCCCAAGAGAAAACTAACCATTCTCAAACTCCCAGAGACTTAGTCTTTCATACTTGTAAAGAGTCAATGTAATGGGTGAATGCCTTCAAGAAAACTGCTGATTTTTTTTAACCTGGTCTTAAACATTCTACTCGGGCCTCATACCAGATTGACGTTGGTTGTTTTATATTACTCCCCTGATAAAAGGTCTTGTGAACAAAGTGCTAATGTTTGAATTGGGCGTGTTAGGAATTTGCTCCCTGGGAAGGTAATAGTTGGTAACCATCAGAGGCAAAGCCTACTGGGAAGTTGCTTGGTCTGTGGGAGTGTGGCTTTATCTGGGGCTGTGGGGTACTCTTCTCAGTTCCTTTGCTTCCAGACTGACAAGGTGAATGGTTTTTGTTCCACCATGTGTTCCCATCTTGATGTGCTATCTCATCAGAAGCTCAAAGCAGCGGAGTCATTGGGTCAGGGATCAGAACTTCCAAAACAGGAAGCCAAGTGACCCTTTCCTCTTAGAAGTTGTGAGTTTAGGATAATTTGCTATAGCAATAGGTAGATGAATTTTAATCCAACAAGATGGCTGCTCTGGCAAGGGATGACATCCAAAGACCTTCTAGGTCTGTGTGATCTGGCTGGAATGAACACACCATTGATTCCCCAAAAATGACATCTATGGAGCTGCAGACAGCTCAATAAGTAAAGTGGAGAGAGATCTGACAGCATGAGTCAGAGGTAGGATACACCAGCTCTCATGAGACCAAACAGGAAGGAGAGGCTACTTAAAAGGAGCGCAGCAAGAGAGGTGGAGTTAGAGAGTTCAGTTGAGTTCAGTTGAGTTCCTGTTGGTTCCCTTCTGCACATGAATGTCAGCACAGTTCAGTTTAGTTCATGGAGTTCAGAGTCAGTTTTTCCAAGCAGAGCACCCTCCCCTAAATGTCTCTGTCAGGGCCTTCATTTCCTTCTCCTCAGCTTCTGACTCATGTAACCCCAGCCACTTAGGTCTTGCACTGTCTTGGTTCCCCCCACCCCACTCCCACCCTCCTCTCTCTCTGATCTTTCCTTGGCTCTCTTTGCCCTCTTGGCCTCTTGGTTCTCTCCCTCCTGGTCTCTTGGCCGTTGATCCTCTCTTTTGTCCCTCTCCCCTCATGGCCTGGTTCTGTCTGCTGCTCATGCGCAGAGTACTTCTTTCTCTCTGCTCTGGACTCTTCCAGATGTCTCTGGCTGTGTTATCCCTCATATCTGCAATAAAAACCTTCTCTTCATCCATACTTTGGAGGGTTCATGTCTTCATTTTCATTCACTGAACAGGCTATGGAAAGTTTATTGCACCATGCATATCCGTATTACACATGCACATGTCTCAATCACACATGAGTTGATTTCAGTACCAAGTGGTCTTGCAGGTACTTCAGAAAACTTTTTTTTTTGAGAAACAGTTACACTGAGTGGTTGAACAGATGCCTTACAGGAGTTTACCATGTTCATTGGCAGTTGTAAGTAGCTGTTGGAATTCCCAGTTTCTAAAATGTTGTTGACATGTTGTCTGCTGTCATCTCAGCCATGATTTCTTCTGTTCCTATTAAATGGCTATATCATTTTTATCATTTGTTTTGAATTTGGGGATGTGAAGGTGTGGGAGAGACGTAGATGTGTATAGTCCAAACCTCTACCTGGAAATCCTTGCTTGAGGGAGTCATCATGCGCCCCCTTCCCACATCTCTCACTTCGGATGTGCCCCTCCCCCACCATTCTTCCATTCGTCCTCAATGTTCTCTGGCTGTTTGTCTGAGGCCATGCCTGCCTGGACCTGTAGGATCTCTGATGCCCTATCCTGAGACAGACATGTGCTTTTAGTTTGGTGATCTCCTCTGACTTGGGTAATGCTCTAATGGATAGGATTGTTATTTTGGCTTAACTGAGTGGATCATTCGGTGCCTATTACCATTAACAGCATCGGGCTCCCAGTAGAACAGTGCACTTAACCCCACTTTGAAAGCTGTTCTAACCCTGCCTTCCAAAAGGTTACAGAGCCCAACCCTGTGGCTACGCTCGCTCACACCCTGGCAGGTCCAGTGCGAGGCGTTTTCTTTTTCTACAAGGATCAGCGATTCTGTCTGGTCACTTTTCAAGTGCTATGTAACTCATACTTAGAGGTATGAAAACTTCCAGGGTTGGTGGACGCAGCCTAAGGTGGGCAGGGAACACTGAGGAGAGAAGAGACAGAGCACTGGTAGTCACCTTGGGAAGTTTCACTGACCCCCGCCCCACCGCCTACCTTTACCCGCAGCCAGAGGTTCCTGGAAATCTGCGTTCTGTGCTGTGCTCCCAAGGGCACCTTGAGCCAGTGCCGACTTGCAAGCCTGCACTTCAAATTGTGTACTTTACAACTTGATTCGGACAGCTGTTTTAGTTATAAAGAGAATGGTTTGGACATAGGACTCAAGGCCAAATGCGTAGGTGAAGAAAATACCCAAATTCTGTGAATCTGTTCTTGACTGTTTACAGGGAGAAGGCATCTGATGACAGTTATCACTGTGTGCCTTCCCTGGGTGTCTCCTGCTGCTTCTCTTTCAACTACTGCTATTGGCCGTGCAATGGATTCTTGCAATTAGAAACTTTAACATTTCAAAGTAAAGAAATTAAAATACAGTGGATGCAGCGGAGTGTGTCCGTCAGTCCGCGCACACTCCTGTGAAGGTCACAGGACCGCAACTTTTCGGAGTGGCTTCTCTCTTTCCATCACATGAGTGCCAGGATCCCTCATGCTTGGTAGTAAAAGCCTTCACCTGCCTAGCCGCTTGCCAGAGCGAATACTTTTTTAAAAGTTTTTTAAGGGTTAAGACATTTTCCTGTCTCCAAAGTGATTATTGTCACTGCAGGGACCATTGATATTGAGATTATCATTCAGTTAAGAAATAAAACATACATAATATGTATGACAACCAGATTTCCTTTTTTTCCTGTTTTCTGCTAGGCCTTCATTTGTCACTGAGAAGAAACATTGTCATCATCAAATTCATCATTTTTTTTTTCAACTCATATGCCACCCACATTTACTCAATTTTCTTTTTCTGTTCTTTCTCACACAGGGATGTGTCATCTTCGCCATGGGCTAATTAGCCTTAATTAGGAAGTCTGCTCAAACACACCCATCCTTTCTCCTGAAATACAGCTGGCAACAAACGCACTCATCTGTTTCACATTTGGGGGGGGTGGGGGGGGGAGCTCAGGAGGCTGGAGTTGCTTTCTTCCATTATCTTAATTAAATCCTTCCTCTACATGTAAACATTTCAAAAAGAAATGTCAGCCGCACTAGTGCAGATGAGGGCCTGAGTCTGAGGACTCTATTTTCTTGATTTTAAAATGCCCTGTGTGTGATATGCAGGCATACTTTCCCTCAGCTTCCCCTGTTGCTACCTCTAGTGGCCCTACATATTTCATAGATGCTGTTAGTAAGAAACGAGGTGACATAAGGGACACAGACCTTTTCCATTGTTGCTTAAAATATTTTAATTACACATTTAAAATATGGCAAAATGTAGTTCCCTATGCCCAATTCATGGCGAGATTTGTAACATTTTGTATTTCTCTCCAGCATCCCTTGGTGTCTGTTTTAAATTAACTAATCAGTTACATGTTTTCACTACTACTCACTACTACTCTGCAAAAAGGGACATTGCATTGTCTGATGAGGCAGAAGAAGTTGAAATGACTCTGGCACAGAGGAAGACATCTCTCTGCTTAGAACTCCTTCTCTTGGCCTGACTGAACGAACTCTCCCACAGACACGTTATTCCCTCCTGCTCAAAATGGCAATAACTTTAAAAAAAATCTGAAAATGAGTTAAGTCTTTCTGTTTGTTCAAAGATAGTATGCATAAAAACATCCACATCCTTGACTCTATACTGATTGAAAGTAAGAAACACAGGTTTTTCTTTTATGTAAAGACTTTCTGGGTTGGGGGCAGTGATATACATCTTTAGTCCCTAGCACAGGAGAAGCACAGGCAGGTGTATCTCTAAGACTGAGGCCTGCCTGAGCTATAATATATACATAATATATATATAATATAATATAATATAATATAATATAATATAATATAATAGTGAGACTCTATTATCTACAAACAAACAAGCAAATAACTCTTTTAAAAGTTTACTTAGCTCGGGCCGGGCATGGTGGCGACCGCCTTTAATCCCAGCACTCGGGAGGTAGAGGCAGGCAGATTTCTGAGTTCGAGGCCAGCGTGCTCTACAAAGTGAGTTCCAGGTCAGCCAGGGCTATACAGAGAAACCCTGTCTCGAAAAACCAAAACCAAAAAAAAAAAAGTTTACTTGGCTCATAGAATGATTTTGGCTATTATCCCACTTAAAAAGAAAAATCTGTTCCAATAAAATAAATGGAAATCCAGTAGCTTGTGATCTTTGTAAATTTACAAGATCACTGCCATGCCTCAAAATTACTATTCAAGACACCAAAATTTGATTTCTATACTGGTTTACAAGGAATCAATTGAACACACACACACATACCCCAAAATACAGCTTTTTAAAAAATATTAAAAACTAATTTTTTAATGAAAAAATATTTGTATGGATGTTTTGCCTGTAGGTATATCTGCCTACCTGGTGTGTGCAGTGCCTGTGCAGGCCAGAAGAGGGTGACAGAACTGGAGGTACAGACAGTTGTTAGCTGCTGTGTAGTGAGTGTACATCATTGATGGGGCCAGGGTGCTGGGATGCCTCATTTGCATAAGGAGGAATCCCAGCTGCTGATGGACACTACCTTATAAGGGGAGAGGAAGTTTAACCTGGCTACCAGGATATAGAGACCTCCTTCAGCTAGGTAAAGTTGGGGGCACACGGCTCCAGGATAAAACTGCTGGGGTGTGGACATTCCTCAGTCCCACTCTTGGTCTTGCTCCAAGCCTGCTCCTCACAGCTCCACGGCTCCCTGGCCTCACGCACTTCTCAGGTCATATATTGAGCACCTAAGCTACCTAAGACATATCCTGCTAGATTTAGAATAGGAGGCAAACCATTCACTCTAACATGTAAGGCCAGGGTCGTTCTTGACCAAGTTAGCAATATTAACCCCCACTGACGTCGTTTCTCCTACATTCATCTTATGTATTTGTCTACTCATTTGACAAATATTTTTGGGAGAACTTAGTATTCACTATTAGTTTTCAGTATCACTGAGATGAAAGTCAGTGAAGTTCCTGTGTATAAATAGCTTATATCCTAGGCGCAGCTAAGGGATGAATAAAACCATATATAATACTTTAACCATAGAACCGGTAAAGCCAAATGAGAGGTGCGCGGCAGGCAAAGGTGGGCAAACCATCCTTGCAAGGCTCGAGGAAGTGAGAAGATAGATCATGAGAGCGATGGGAGAGCTGTCTACACAGCCAGAATTAGAGAGCAGTCTACACAGAATTAGACAGCGAAAAAGCCTTGAGGGAGAAATGAATTCATGAATCTGAGAGACAGCAAGAAGAGATTGTATTTCTAGAAAGGAACAAGAGAGGGAATGGGGGAGGGCTGTGAGACAGCGTGAAAGGGAGGGCTCACATAGGGACTTATGAAGAAGCACCCAGGACCACAGAGCATGAAATGAAGACACAGCAGGGTGATGTGTCCCCGAGGAGTTCAACTTTGTTTCCCTTTATCCTATGTCCTCTAAATCAACCTCCTGAGTTAGGATTCTTTGTGTATAGTGGAGGGGTATTAATGACTATACCAAGAAATTGATTCTAAAATGTTCTGTGGAAAAGGACTCGTACGTAGTTCAATCACTTCACTAGTTAGTAGCTCAACCACCTCACCCCCTAGGTTGTTACTAAGATTTATGTCGCTGAACACTGATTCTAGAGAAGGAAACTCTATTTCCTTGTATTATACATTAAAGCAGTTCAACTTCAGAATGTCACTGTCCACAGGGACTGTTGTGCTTCTGTCACAAATGCCGGACATGTGCAGCTTATAAAGGACCCGGCTTTACTTGAGCTCACAGGTTTGGAGCCTTCGGCTGACGGCCCGGAAGGATCTGGGTTAAGTCCACCACGACAGAAAACTGCTCACCCCAAGTTCTGAATGCAAAGGGCACAGGAGAAGAACAGACAGGATCCTGGGATCCTTTGAAGTTATATTCGATCTGAAGCCTCCACTGGACCCTACTATGGTGATGACCCAGTCACCCCTAGGCTGCCCCGGAACAGAGCTGGAGACCAGGGTTTTTGCAGGTAGGTTCCAGGGAGGGGTGCAGAGCCACATGGTCGCGGTGTTTTGACTCTGTTCCTGCAGAGAGCTGTTCTGTTTTCTTTTTGACATCCCTCAATATTTTCTGAATCCCCTTTTCCATTCTTCTTTCTCACTGTTATTATCCTTTTCCCCCCATAAATTTACAAATGAAACTTACTTATTTAAGTGGAAAGGAGACAATTTTAGTTCTTAAGAGAAAGCTTAAACCAACGATAGTCACGACAGATGATTTGTTGAGAGGAATTTCCTACCAGGCCACTTCCTGACTCACCTCTGAGTGGTCCACCTTCCTGTTGATGGCAGGAACTTCCTGTTCCTTTTTAGCAGACAGGATAAATGCAAAACAACCAAACAAAAAATTTTGTATCATCTCCTATGAAGTTTAACCTTGTGATCTCTTTCAAATTTCTCACTTTCTCTATCTGCATTAGCATCTTTTTACCTGGAACATGTGAACCTTAGACACCCACCCCTCCCCCCTTTCCAGATGTGACTGATCCCTAATAACTCTTTATGCCCTGCTCTGAGATCCTTTCCAGCAGTTGTCCCATTCACATAGCACTGCTGAGGACGTCGGGACACAGTGACAAATGACAGTATTTTTGGGAAGCATGCTCTCAGAAGGAAGCGTTGTGGGTGAGGTTGCCTCTTTTGTTTATTGTTTCGTGGAGGTGCAGGAGTCTGAGAGACAAAATGTACTCAAAGGCATTCTTGCTCTCAACCCCACCCCTTCCCAAGACAGGAGATCTTTCTAGCTCTGGCTGGTGGTCTGGAACTTACTCTGTAGACCAGGCTGTGCTTGAACGCCTTGGTGTCTGCTTTCCTTCCAAATGCTAGGATTAAAGGTGTTTGCTACTAAACCCAAAGCGCTCTGTCTCTCTCTCTCTCTCTCTCTCTCTCTCTCTCTCTCTCTCTCTTTCTGCAACAGAGTTGTATTGCGTAGCCCTGGTTCCCTGGTTAGCTTGGAACTCTCTTTGTAGAGAGACAACAACTAGAAACAAGGCAGGCCTTGAACTCAGGTGCTGTGATTAAAGGCCTGCCCACACAGTTGGTTTTGAGGTATCCTTTGAACAAAGCTACAGCTTCAGTCGCTTTTGCCACACTCAGCTGCTGCTCTGTGGAAAGGAAGGAGCAGGCTCACGTGTCACAGAAGGAAGCAGGACTCACACACAGTCTGTGCTTTAGCTATTGTTTCATAGCTGGAAGCAGACGGATTTTCCGTGTCTGCGTTTCCCAGGTAGTCTTCAAGCGCTCGTGTGATCTCCCCAGTATCTGTGAGTTATAATTTGAATGTGGCCAAAGCTTGTGCAGCAAAGTTTTGGTTTTAGTCTAAAAGGGATGCTTTGAACTAAATCACAGAAGTCTGCTAAGACACGTCATGGTGTAAAGTGAGGTTCAAATACTCTGAGTTGAGCTCATTGAGGGAAGTTTGAAACCATATGTACTCAGAGGCTGCACTGACGTACTGGGACAAGGCACAGAGTGGATGTTAGGAACTCAGAACTCTGAGACGCCTTGTCTGTTTGCCCTTTAATTTTCATTTGTCCCTTGAAAAAGGAGTTGCAGTAAAAACCATGGGATCCCTTCTAGGTGAATCTCGAAACTCATCACGTTGAGTTGCCAGAGAAATCCAAGTGGCAAATGTTGAAACCAGATCTCAGTGCAGTCCTGTTAGACAGACTCATCTGTCTGGCCATGGTGACACTTGTCATCCTAGCACTGGGGAAGCAGAGGCAGGAGTGTTCAGAGCCAGCATAAACTCCACTGTGAGTTAAAGCCACTCAGAGATAGATGCATGGTGAAACCCTGTCTCAAAAATGGAAAGATTCATCATTATAAAGCATAGGATATTTACAAAACGAGTTAAAAATAATGATATATTTGAACCACATTTTTTCCTATGTGATGAACATGTGAGAAGTGTATTAATAATTTTAAACAATCAAAGCAAATAAAGCAAGTCAGTCTAATTTGTTCACTACACACTGCTTATCAGTAAGTGTTTTGTGTGCTGAATCTCTAATAAGTCAGTCTTATATCCTCCTAAAAGATCTAAGGTTTTAGAAGATGTGAAAAGTGGCATATCCAGGTGTCTGCTCCTTTTCTACCTCAAACGAACAGACTGACCACAGAGAAACAAACACCGTATTCCAAAGGAATGGCTCCCAGCGACCAGTGGTTCTTACCTGGGAATCCTCACACAGAAATGAAGAAGTCACACACAGAGACCCATGTTCTGTCACCCATCTATTATCTGTGCTATAACTGTCCCCAGATTGGGATCATCCCCTTCCTTCCACACTTGTATCAGTTCTAGGAATTGTGGGTAAGGCTGTCTGTCCCCTTCTCTAGTGAAATGGTGGACTGTGGCAGCTGCTGAGAAGAAACCTGTTGCAGAGCATTGAAGTCTATCTACCAGAACAATTTGCAAACGCTTTTCAGGTCCCTGTAATACCATAAAAGGAAATTCGCTGGGCCTGTGCTCTACCATGAACTTCCTGAGAAATTCATGGATGTGAAAAATTTTAAGGCCTGAGGTATAATCAAACACGCCACAGACTCATTGCTGGTTCCTCTGCTCCCAATAGCAAAGATATAGAACCAGCCCGTGGCAGTTTGAATTGAATGAAACCCATGGGCTCATGTATTTGAATACTTGGTTTCCAGTGTGGGGAATTGTTTGGGAAGGATCAGGGGATGTGACCTTGTTGGAGGAGGTATGGAACTGGGGGCAGGGTCTGAAGTGTCAAGCCTAGGCCATTCCCAGTTAGCTCTCAAAGTGTCTGCCTGTGAGTCAGATGGTGGTCCACAGCCACTGCTCAGTGCCCTGCCTGCCTACCTGATGCCAGGCTTCCTGCCATGACTGTCAGGGACTCTAACTCCTGCAACCATGAGCCCCAAATTAAATAGTTTATTTTATAAATTGCCTTGGCCATGCTAGTTTGACTCAGCAATAGCAAAGTTACTAAGACACACCTTATGTGGGGAATTGTAGGCTGGTCTCCATTTGAGCTGAGGTCTGAACCCCAGGAATGGTGATAATTCACCTTCATGACACAGTAGGCATTCCCTCATGCTCCTGGAACTTTGGCCCCTGCCTAAGTTACCACCCTTCACAGCCCCCATAAGAGAAGCATGGTCAGTAGTCACATAGGCAATGGCCCAAGCTTCTGACCTTCAGGCTAAATTCCTCCCTAGTTGCCTAGGAACAGTGAAGACCATAAAAGGGGCTGTTCAGCCTCACCTTGCTCTCTTACTTGTCTCCCTCTTACTCCTCACTCTCACCCGATCTCTCTCTCTTGGTCATAGTGTCTGTTCATAGCAGTAAAACCCTAAGACAACATGAGACCAGGTTACCCCATGGATGATGTCCTCATTCTTTCAGGTGTTTTTGACAGCTTGGCCAAGAGGTTTGACCAGCAGGCTTTTCTCATTTAAACCAATGTTACTTGCGTGTTTGAGGTTTTTTAGGACAGTTTTACTTAACCAGCTAAAAATGTTTAAAGCCTATATACTTTTCAACATTTTCTTTATAGTCACTATCTTCCTAAACAATTATTCTACACAGTGACTTTCAGATTATGTTTCTGTACACACCCAGGTCAAGTTGATAGGGTCACCTCATGAACCATGGCTAATGTAGTGTGTGGTGTGTGGTGTGTGGTGTGTGGTGGTTATTTCCATGGCACGGTAGAATTTATCCTTCTTTTCTGTGCCCGTACCTTGTCTGCCTGGAAGTTACCCAGTACCAGAAGAGGAGAGACTAGATAATAGTTATGTGTCCTCACCTTTCTCAGAATGAGGAACACAGCTTGGTTCTGTAAGGTGATGTAGTCCCTGTTGGAGGAGTGGGGCTGAGGATGAAGTCACTTCAGCCCAGGAGTCCAGCGGTTCATGAGGGAGGGACTTTGTAGTGTGATGTCACCCACTGGGACCTGCGTCAATCAATGCTTTGCTTCCCACCACTGTACAGAGAAGAAACCCTAGCTGCCTACTCATAAAACACTATTACCCATTTTCCTGTCCATTGTATGTTTTCACTCATTAGCAAGGTGGCCTTTTTAACCCCCTTCCCTTCTGAGTGTGATAGACAGACACAGCACAACAATCTCTATTTTATAATCTTTGCTAAGATGGCGCAGCACATTGACATCAGAGGTATGTGAAGAGATCTGGCAAGCATCCCGAGGCTTGAAGGAGCAAGAGCCTAAATCAATAGCAACACCAAAAGCCATTCTGAGGCAATCCGCAAAAGACTTGTGTGGAGACCCTGACAAGATGCCATCAAATTTTCCAATTGTTACTTCTCAACCCAAAGGGGGATGCTTTAAATTATGTTGGAAGGTTTGTATTTATAGTGGCTTATAATTAAAAAAAAAAAAAAACTAGATTCATCACCAGGATGCATAGAGATTGGTACACACGTTCCTTCTTGTTCCACTAGGCACATGCTTGCAAGCTCTGGCACCTGCTGGAAATGTAGTGTGTGATAATGTCTATATATGTATCCAGAGCCTTGCAGTCAGCAAAGTACCAAACAAGCTAGGAGAGCTGTCGTGAGTTGTTGGATGTGTAGTAGGAAATCTGCTGGTCATGGATGAACTTCAGTAGTTCTTTGCCTGTTCAGTCGGGAGTTTTAATATCCCACTGAAAGCCATAATCTTTCCTACTGCTTCACAACACGAACACTTGGGCCACCTGACTGAGTTTACTTATGAATGGAGGCTTATTTCTCCTCTAGTTTGCACAAGTAGAGCATTTTATTGTGAGCCTAAACTGACACTTCATCTAATCTTATTTGAATAATGAATTAATTTTGTCTAACTTTATTGAATCACCTGGATGGGTCCAAGTACTAAATAGCTCTAATAATATTTCTTTAGTCCAGCAAGTCATTTTCAACAGAAGATTGATTATACAAGATGGAAAACCTTTAGCTCGTCAACCATGAGCCCAGTTCCTGGGAAATAAGTCAACAGAACACTAATCAGTTCATTTAGGAACTAATAACGTCAGCCCCAAGGCTACAAGAGCCATTCAGACGAGGCTCCCTTCACGAGGGGCACACGATCTCTCTGAACTGGTATAGTAAAGTGGATTTCATCAGATAAGCTGTCAAATGCTTCATAGAACATGCCTTGGAGAATTAAGCTTCCACTGTTCATACAATTTTATCAGACACTAGCAAAGTAGATTTTCCAGTAAAACAGGAAATTGCCCTTGGGCCACGCTTTTGAACATTTATTCAAGACGTAGTCTAAATGCTGTTTCAGCTGTCATTTTCTTGCTATCGGCAGAAATGGTTTGCTTTTGTTGTAGATGAGCAGTTCTCTTTAATCACCAAAATCAACTCAAGTTCAGGGAACACGATAACTGGGAAATGAGGGCATTTTCGAGAAGGGGTGAGGAGAGGTAGGTAGTGAGAAAAACAGTTACGCTTAAAACTTAAGCAGGTTTGGAACCAGGACCTCGTTTGTCAACAAACAACCTTGTGTTTCCTTAATAAGCAGAATAAGCTGTACAGTATAGTACAGTATCAGAATAGGTGGTGTTTTCGTGGTTTAAAGTATAGGCTGTGAGATCAGACTAGTTCCCAATGTCACTGCTAATGGTTCTAATTTGTTGGCTCTGGACAAACTACTTAAGAACCTTGATTTAGCTTCCTCAGAAATAATTGTGTAACACATCAGCAAGAACAGACTGTAGAAAACAGGTGTGACAATTAGAAAGCATTATGCTACTGTAGTTCTCTATAAATTAAGTAATTCTATGAAAAGCAGAACACATAATAATTCAAGTATACTGCTGAATTTAATGATTTAAGTATAATTCAATGGCTTCTGAAAAGTATGAGATTTTAAGAGTTAATGAAAAACTTAGAACTTTAGGAAGTACAGGATCAGAAATAAAGAAGAAATGACTACATAGCCAGTTAAACACTTGGTTTTCCATAAGTAGAATGCAGGGCCTCATACCTCACAGCAAGAAGTGACCAGTAAGTAGATGGTAGAGTCATTCAAGTTATTGTATCTTACAAATATCTTTATCATAGCTAATCAAGAAAGCAGAAACTTCCTATTGGAGACTCGAGACCTGAGTTCTTGGTCTCACGTGGTTTTCATGTGGCTGTACTTCCTTTCCTCTGAGAATAGAAGACCATTCATGACTTTTGCCTCTGGTCCTTTTTGAGGACCATCAGTTCATTTCCTCAGTATAGTAAAATAAAATGGTGTTGCCTCCCTGACACTTGTGTTAAGACTCTAATTCAGTGTTAAATTATAGTTCAGTAACAGAAACATTCTCTTAACTAGTGAGAGCAAATTGCTTCAGGGCTCTTTGGTTATTATGGATAAGACAAGCAACACTGAGCAACAAGTGACCAGCTATTGTCAGGAGATAATTGGTGAAGCTAATCTAAGAAGAAATTTATACTCTTCTTTCTAGAGGTTTAGCTATATCTCTATATAAGTACATATATAGATATAAATCATCATCATCATCTCAAAAATGCTTTCTGTTTTGTTATTTCAAATAAATAGCCATTAGTGTAAGTAATTGAAGATAACTATCAATGCAGAATAATTATAACTTAAAACTGTTAAATGCTTTATATGTAAGGCATGGCAGTGCTTTTAGTACTTATCGTCAAGTGTCATGCAGTTTTATCAAGTAAAGAGGAAACCAGTGCATAACAGATGTTTGCTGTGGTTGAACTCTTGATCACTGCAGCCTTGGTGGTCCTATGAATTGTATACAATAATCTCTATAAGAACCTGGGAGGCAGCTGTGATGAACCTATAATGTAGGTAGTTGAACTGCGGATGTGTACTCAAGAGGGCTAGATAGTCCCCAGTTCTTGGTCATTTGCTTTTCCTAGATCCTCGGGAGGAAGACTATATTTCTGGGCCTTTGTTGTATGTGTTACCATCACATGGTGACCACATGTGGCGCATACATAATCCTTCCTGCATCATAACTCACATTCTTGTTACTGTTTGTTTTTTTTGTCATGACTATGGAAACCATTTATAGTGATTAATACTGATTGTTAACTTGACTGGCTTGAGAAACACATAAGAAATCAGTAAAGTCCACTACTGGGGTGCTGCTGTGGAAGCATTCACAGAGAGGATTTTCTAGGAGCAGGGAGACCCTCCATTAGTGTGGGAAGGTCTTGGAGTTTGGGGCCCTAGATGGGATACATGCAAAGAAGCCCACAAGCCCAGGCCATCTCTCTCTCTCTGCAGCCACTACTCTCACCAACATACCTAGCAAGGTGCTAGGATGAACGGAAGCAGCTGAACCCTAGGGCCAAATGTGCCTTTCTTACCTCAGGTATTCTGTCAGTGAGCTGAGAATATCAGATAACACAGCATGCTTTAAAAACATAAGGATCCTCAAGTCCGAGGTTCATTTACATTGCGTTGTGTATTAACTAAGAGTCCAGATAGGTTTCCATCACTTCAGCATATCGTAAACAAAACAAAAGGATCACTTGATGGCATTTAAAGCTCATTGATAAGTACCAGCAAAAGCTTTTTCTCTCCATGCTGTGGAAAGACTTTCAAGGGGAAGAGATGCAATGGCTTGAGTACTTGCTAGAATAGCTGTTTTCAGGAGACTACTTTACAAAACATTAGACTGTAGCTTACCAAGTAGGTTAACATGTGAAATTTCTTTGAAAAAAAATTTTATCAGTAGGAAAGGCTTCAGAAATTACTTGACAAAGTTCAACCCAGTCTGTGAGTGTTGCTACATGTCTACTCTGTGACAGAGGTGATCAGGATAATTTTTATTTTACAGACTTCTAGATGATTTTACAATTTTCTCATTTTCTTTTGGTATTCTCTCAAATATAATCATGTTAAGTATTTGAGTGTTTAAAAATTACCTGGGTAATTAGAACTGAGATAAACTTATGTGTGATTCCATGTGGGATCTAGAAAAGAATAAAATGTGTGTGAGTGTGTGTGTGTGTGTGTGTGTGTGTGTGTGTGTGTGTGTATTTATGTTACAGATTATTTTATAGAGAAGAGCTGTATATGGAGCCATGATAGATAAACAAAGGAGCCAGTTTGATGACTGGCTCCGGCATAGAATATTCCGGATTAAATGATTGCAATGGGTAAAGGAATGGAGGCTGCAAAGCACATGTTGACTTTATTAATCCTCAGGAGGCCCAGTCTGGCTGAACTGTTGCTTATTTGTAGGGATAGCAAACAAAAAGCAATCTTATTGGAAAGTAAAAGTGATAGAACTTTTTGATTGCCACTATAACAGGAAGAGAGATTAAATGACTTGAGATGTAATGATGACATATGAATAACTTGCTTAGTGTGTAGATGGATGAGAGGATCATGGGAGGTCTGGGTTCCAGACTGGAGACTGTAATGAGTGGCCAGTTGTATCAGTAGGTTGTAACAGAAATAAGGAGACAGGATAAGATCTGTGTGTACTTGGCAGAAGTGCATGTGTGATGATTTGTATATGCTCCTCCCAGGGAGTGGCATGATTAGAAGGTGTGGCCTTGTTGGAGTAGGTGTGCCACTGTGGATGTGGGTTATAAGACCCTTATCCTAGCTACCCAGAAGCTAGTATTCTGCCAGCCTTCAGATGACGATGTAGAACTCTCAGTTTCTTCTACACCATGCCTGCCTGGATGTTGTCATGTCCCTGCCCTGATGATAATGGACTAAACCTCTGAACCTGTAAGATAGTGCCAATTAAATGTTGTCCTTACAAGAGTTGCCTTGGTCATGGTGTCTGTTCACAGCAGTAAAACCCTAACTAAGACATCATGTATATGCAGAGGAAGAAAAAAATGAGTTGGGACCCAGATGAATTAAAGAAGGCTTGTGAAAGTGCTAAGTGCATACTCAAATGCAGGCTGTAGAAGATCGAAGATCAAGCAGGGAGGTTTGGCTCTGGCAGGCTAGAAAAGGTCTCCCAATCCAAGGAAGAGGAGATGATGGTGCACATGATGGTTAATCTTCATGCCAATCAGATTGACTTTAGAATCACCTAGGAAACAAACCTCTGGGCAAGACTCTGAAAGCAGTTCCAGAGGTGGGAAGACAGATACAGAGAGAGGAAGAGAGACAGGGTATTCGTCTCTGTCACCTTCCTGACTCTAGGTGCAACATGTCCAGTTGTCTCTAGCCTGGCACTCCTGCTGTCCTGATTCTCTAGCCCCTGTGGACAGTGTCCTCACACTTTGAGTCACAGCAAGCCCTCTGTCTTAAGCTGCTTTTGTATTTTGGGGGAACAGCAACGAGAAAAGTGACTAGCAGGCTGGATTCCGAATTTGGGACAGTGCACACATTTAAGGAATGAAAGAAGGGAAAGCAACCAGGGCATTCTCATAGTGGGCACAGAACCAGGATGCAAGAGAACTGACATAGACTGAAGGAGGAGTTCCGACCCGCATGGCCAATAGCATCACATGCCACAAATACACGGGTGCAGAAAGAGCTTAAACCACATTTTAAAAGTGAGAGAACTTGGTAAGAGTGGAAATCAGACTCTGGCAAAGTTAGAAGGGAACTTGAATTATAAAGAAGCAAGGGATATGGGATAAGTTTTTTTGTTTGTTTGTTTGCTTTTGTTTTTTGTTTTTTCGAGACATGGTTTCTCTGTATAGCCTTTGCTGTCCTGAAACTCACTCTGTAGACCAGGCTGGCCTTGAACTCAGAAATCCGCCTGCCCCTGCCTCTGGAGTGAAGGGATTAAAGGCGTGTGCCACCACGCCCAGCTAAGTCTTAAAGATCTTGGATTCAAAGTGTGAATGGGGTGTAGTTATATGAAGCAGGAGACAGCAGCATGGGGGATAAAGAAAAGAATATATTTTTAGATAAGCGAGAATGGACACTTAGGGTTATCTGGAACTGTGAGCATACAGTGGATGGATGGATGAATGGATGGATGGATGGATGGATGGATGGATGAATGGATGGATAGATGGAGATTTTCTGTGCGTCAGAGAAGGGTGTGCCCTGTTACTTACTCTTTGTTTTCAGCACATAGATGAGAAGGAGAAAACTCTAGTACAGACACAAGTATATTCCTGAGTGCTTGGTGAGAGCAAGAAATTTTACATTGCTTGTTTGTTTGCAGGTGGTGGGCATTGAGACCAGGGAAGTACTCAGATAGACAAATACTCTGCCCCAGAACTACATATCCAAATCAGGGGACTTAAAAAAATAAAGTTGGCTATCTATAGAAAAAATCTTGAACAATTTAGATTTCAGTTGAAGTTAAGATAGTAATACTTGATATATGAACTTGCTATGTTGCATGGGATTTGTTTGGAAGGTGAAATAAAATGGGTTATATCTAAGACTGTTTTGGGTTTCATAAACAGAAGAAGCTAAACAAGAAGCAATTCTAGTAATTATAAAAGGTGGGAATCTAGTTGATTCTGAATTAGTCAGGACAGGAATGATGGAAAGGGGGAAAACAGAATGTATTGGTGTTGGTGACAGAATCTTGAGAAAGCTTAAAGGATAGAAGACATGGCCAGAATCTGGGACAAAGAAGCTTGTGGTCAGCTGGAAATGGTCCCTCAATGATGCCTGCATCCTGTCCCTGAGGAGCCTGCAGATGGTAGCTCAGGCAGAAACAAAGCTTTTGCAGAATCTTTATATGGGGGCATTAACCCTGGATTACTTGGGCAACTTAATGCAGTTACAACTGTTCTTATAAAACAAAGGCAGAGGAAGGATTGACACAGAGAGACCAACAGGACGAGATTTGAAAACACTACACTGTGAGAGTTGAAGGGGGAGGAGCACTGGGCCATAAATTAAGAGAGCAGGGTTACTAAGATCTTATTCAGAATATGTATCTCAGCTTACGTATGCCTAGAGAACTAAAAAGAGCAAGTGAAGCTGATTTTGGACCTGAGGTTTCTGGACCTGTACAGGAAACCTTTCGTTGGGTTGCTTTAAGCTACCCAGTTAGTGTGAGGCAATTGGCCACAGCAGCCGCGTGCAATGAGTAAGAAAAAGAATTATGCAGAATGGTCAAATTGGGGGTTTCATAACTGGGGTTAGCCATTCAGTCAAGTTGCACTGAAATCTAGATCCAGTTGGGGTTTTGGACAGTGGTGCGAATGGACTTTCTCTACCTGTGTGTGTAAATTTCCTTGCATGATAGAGAAGCTGAAAATGGAGAATAGTTGTTTGTTTGTGTTGAGACCGAGTCTTGCTATGTAGTTCTGGTGATCTTTGAATTCACAATGAACCACCTACCTCTGCCTCCTAGGGTTAAAGCCTGTGTGACTGAGCCTGGCAGAGGAGAACTCCTGAATTTAAAGTGGAATTAGTGAATGGACACAGGGATGAGGTGTGGAAGGGGCTGTTATCTCTAAGTCTCATTACTTGCAAAAGAGCAGGAAGTAGGAATTCCAGTCAGATAGGAGTGAAGCTGCCGCTCGCTCTAATGTCCAGGTCCCACAGTATGGAGCACTAGGAGAAAATCTGTCTGAGAGAAAAGTAAACTTGGAGTAAAGGTTTTGTTTCAAAGCAGGAAAACCTTCTTACCTGAGGTACATTCTCAGCATTTGCTTATTAATGTTCCCAGAGATGGATGCATTTGCGATTAGATTTTAGGTGTCTCCTCAAAGCGTGTTTTTCATGTATCCCCTTTGAAACATCTTTTATGTCTGCTTTTCTGTCAAGCATATTTTAAAATCTCCTTTAAAAATGAAGCTAACAGTAATAGAAGCTGAAGGCAGCAGAAGCTGTTTCAAGAACATATTGCCAGCAACAGGCTATTCCATAAACATATTACCAGCAACATGTAATGTCATTTTCTTTCTTATTTTTTTCCATTAGTGCTGTAGGAGAAAGCTGGGATTATAATGAATGAACAGTTGGCCACTGCTGGCTGTGAGCACGTTCACTAGGAGCAGCTGATGTTTAAACAATATACCACTGGGCTGTATGTTTTATATAGAAATGTTGGCTTTCATTCAAAATTGTGATTTTTAAGATATTACACATAGATATGTTGACATAGCTCTGTCTTCGATACATAACAACACAACTTTGCTTTGAACTTCAGAGAGTCGTTCCCTAAAGCTAATGGCAGTGACTTCATCTCAGTGGCCTGTGGAATGCTGTCTGCTCTTTCCACTGTCCCAGTCTCATGAGGAGAACACATGCATCCTCATTTAGAGAATGTAACAGATGATGGAGTAAGTCTAAGTAATTTACTCATGGTAATTACGCTCTGAACGCAGACAAAAGTCCCCCTGCTTGTCTTGCAACCCTGTGCTGTGACTTTCCTGTGGCTCTTTATCTCCAGGCACTAAAACCAAGGGTGTATTTTGATGAAAAAATTGTTATTTTAAGATATGGATCAAGAATATTTCATTCCACACACACAGCCCGGTAAGTCGGTTCTGCTTCAGCACTTACGACGATGAGAGTACGAGTGTGTTCCAGCCCAGTTGATAAACAATCCGAGCCTGATGTAAAGTGCACATTTGTTTACATGAAATTCCATGTTGGGAACACTAGGTAAACATAGCCAACTACACCCAGCTGGCTGGAGCAGCGTAGGGGTACACAAAGATCACCCCACATACCTCCCACGTCCACCAGCTCTTAGGTCATTGGCTGTGCTGTGAGAGCAGAACACTCCACATCTGTTAAGGCAGCTTTCCCTCCCATGCATAATTCTTCTCAGGTGATGCCAATGGTCAAGCTAAGTTAAAACCTCTGCCCCAGTGGAATGTCTGAGGTCCCCACACACCTACTTCACAGAGGGAAGTTTGGAAACAACTCTAAAAGCAAAGTTAGTTTCAATTAAAAGGTAACTTTATAGACTGTTCTTTTGACACACTATAACCAGAAAAAAGAAATTCATAAAACTTCCTCTCTGGTAGCTGGGCTGGAGGTGAAGAAGTCCCCAGCTGGGGAGGGTCTCATTAATGTCTGTGGCCATGTTACCACCAGGAGCCATGCAGATGTTTGGAGTCTGTGCTGCCTCCTGAAGCCACATTGATGTCTGTAGGCCATGCTGCCACTGAGGGCCACATTTGCCGGAATCTGTGTTGATGTCCATGGCCCCTGCTACCACCAAATGCCATGCGGGAAGTCTCTGGTCTGTGCTACGGTCTGAGGTCCTTTTGACATCCATGGGTTATGCAGGGGCCATGTTGACTGGCTCAGCCATGTGTGGGTCCTCGGTCCTACTGCAGCTAGGGTCTGTGTTGATGATCGTGGCCCACATTACCACCAAAGGCCATGTATATCTCTGTGGTCTGTGCCGAACTCACTTTGGTGTCACCAGGCCATATTGATGTGGGTGGCCTACACTGCCATCTGTGATGTCTGGGTTCATACTGCTCTTGATGGTCATCTCAGGGTCCGTGATCTTACCGCAGCCAGGGTCTAGGTTGATATCCTTGCTCTTTTAGCACCAAAGGCCATGTGGATGTTTGTGGTCTATGCTACTGCCTAAGGCCATGTTCATGTTCACGGGGCTATGCATCTGCTGGAACCATTCTCATCTGAATGGCCTGTTCTGCTACCAGAGGCCATGTTGATATTCATGGTTCCAGCTGCCTCTGAGGGCCCTGTCTGAGTCCTTGGTCCTACTGCAGCCAAGAGGTAGGTTGATGTCTGGGCTGTCACCAGAAACCATGTAGAAGTGAGTGGTCTCTGCTTGAGAAGAGCAAGAAGGCTACTTTTGCTGTGATATGTATGACTGAAGATGTGCCCGTGCAAGTGAGGGATGTGGAAGGCTTCGTGGCAACCCCTACCCCTACCACAACTGCTGCCACCAAAAAATAACAGCCTAGACAGGAAGCCATGGAAGAAAGCTCTTAAAAAGTGTTATGAAAATGCTGACGTGTAGTTTTCCACAATTGACAGCTTCTAGCAGGAAGGGAAGAACTCAGACATATTTACTGTGCAGGTCACTGAGAGTACATATATAGACAACACAAGTTGGACTTGATTTTCTTTTTATTATTTTTATTTTTATTTTTACTTTTGTGTGTGTGTTGGGGAGGGTAGGTCACAAGGGTGGTAGAGAGGTTATCAGGACTGGGAAATGAGTGTGATGAGGGGTGCATTGTGGGAAAGTCCCATAGAATCAATAAAAATGTTATGTTAAAACAACAACTTTCTCTTAAACTTACTATAATTAGAATGTGTGTTTGTGGAACCTATGGAAGAAAAAAACCTCAGTGAAGGACTTCTCCCATCTTCAGTTCTGTAGCCATACCAGGATTTAAGAATCAGCAAGCAGGGTAGGCATTACTGTGGAGAACAAAGACAGCTCCAGGTAGCAGCTAAGAATGATGCTCTTGATTCCAAAGTAAGTGTTAGAGAAGTAGTACATTTAAAAAAATGCATCATGGGTCATGAGACCTAGATATCGTATGGGCAACTTTATAGAAAAAAGAAACCAAATTCTTCAGGACAATAAGGCTAGTGAAGTGCAGTGGCATGTGACAGGCACTGGTGGGGAATCATGAAAAAAACAAACAAACTGGATTTGGAAATTACCAGGCTTCAGGTATCAATAAAGCCAATGGTGGGGTAGGAACTGGCCATGTGGCTCAGACCTGCAATCCCCTAATTTAGGAGATGTCATTTCTATCTAGGCTAGCCTGGACTACATAGTGAGACCTTGTCTCAGAAAAACCAAAAAGTAAAACCAGAACAAAAGGCAATGCTTTAACAATAAAACTCTTAGATCTTAGCATTATAGTATTCATAGTAGAAATAAAGAAGACAGAAAGGAAAATATGGTTTTGGCTGGAGGTGGGTGTCTTAAGTTTCAGAGTGGAACAGTCTAGGCAAAGAAAGAAAGATTAAATTTGCTTTTTTGGTGCATGTTACTTTAAATGCTGAAAGCCCAGTCTGGGTTGGTACTCAGAAGCCAGGCACAAAGTTGTTGCTCTGGTTTTAGTAGTCTCTGAGTTGCACCTTCGTCTGGGTCTGTGGTTGGTCAGTGTTCTCCAGGATTCTGCACTCCATGTTTGTCACCAATGGACTAGACTGGCTGGCTGTGTCTGTTTCTGTTGGTCCTGATCAAATCCTTTGAGATGTTTCGTGCTGTAGTGTGTGGCTGTTTTCTCCCAAACAATATAAACCAGAACAATTTGGAATAGCAACATGAATACTTGGGGAGAATTAAAGGAATATAAAACTCTCTTCATAATTTACTAACAGATTTCTGAGAGTTTGGAGAAGTCAGCCTGAGAGCATCAATAACTTCTGCCTTCTCTCAGGGTTTGCTGGGTTATTCTGTCTTTCTCTGCAGTCTGCTGTATTCTTTTTCCTGTTCTGGGCCCCCGGGGGGATGGTTTTAACCTGAAATGGCCTCCTGATTTGGTTTAATTAATGAGAGACTCTGGCAAGTGATCAAAGGGTAGAAGATACAGTCAAGGGCTTTAAGGCCACTCCATCCTTGCTTTGGTTCTACTTGGTCACTGCTAAAATACGACCCTAGCCTGAAAGACATTCGTTAGTGGCCCCAGTTTTCACTGTATTCTGATAGTGCTATCTCCTTCCTTTGCTTTTTTAACCACAGTAATATAATGACTTCCTTTGGTTGCTAATCAGTGCCTCTCCTGCTCCTTTAGTCCTGTTCATAGCTCTGTAATTATTCCCAGTATCAAAGTCTCTTTATTTCCACAGTGATAACTCTGATTCCTTTTAGGGACCCTGATTTTGAGAATGTCTACTGGTCTTAGCATCCCTTACCCCAAGTAAATACTTTTAACATGTTATAAGATTATAAGATCAAACCAGGGACCTAAAATTTGATATTTAGGTCATGTATCATGTCCAGACATACTACTGTTGTATTGTCTTACATTATAAGACATCTGAGCATCCTTTGTGTTCCAAGACCATTATTACCTACACTATTTACAATAGATGGGGGTTTGATGGACAAAGAAAGCCACTTCATATACATCACACAGGATGGTGAAGTCTCTGAAATATCTTTTCCCTGGCATACTTTAGAGTGAATTAACATGGAAAATGGTTAATACATTTGCTCTTAATGATGTTCTAACATGTTTGAACTGAAGTTTTATGTTTCCAGCCAAGCATAGACTTACTCAGTGTTTTTCCATTATGGTGGTTGGATACAAAGCATTTATCTTATCAAAGAAAATAATAGTCTCCCAACCAATTATAGAATTATAGGCAGTAGATCAGCTGATGGGTGTGTTATTGTTTATATATAAGTGATTCCACTCAGTGAGTCTTTGGCACAAGAGAGCTGGGACTTTATTTCTGAGCTGTGAAGTGTCTTGTTCTCTGTTAATAATTGTGAGTAAGATGTGTGGCGTTTGGAAGAGATATGTAAAACTGGCTAGAACATTGGGAAGAACTTTCTGGAGTCTTTTTGTGGATTTGGGACAGTGGTAAGTGAGCAGGGAGATTGAGGTTAACACAGACATTCTGGAGGGAAAGGTGGTATTTACCCATTCCTAAGGAAAAAGACTGAAAACATTTGCTATCTCGGTTACGTTCTGATCCTTTGACTGGAATGTTCCCTGTCTAAAGCACCCTTAATTAATTACTTAATTTGTCTCAACAACTCCTCTGGGCCAGGATGTTACAGGGTGGAGCAGGAAATGTCCTGAGTGACAGCCTGAGAGATGAGCCAATAGAAATATCAATTGACAGCAGCTGGGCAAAGAAACTGAATCTAGCAATCTAGCCACGGGAGAGGATGGACTACCACAACGGAGCAAGTCAGTTCAGCACTGAGAGTAACAAGTTGTCTTCGCCACTAGCCATGCCTGACTTTCTGGGTTCACTCTTCGCCACTAGCCATGCCCGACTTTCTGGGTTTACCCTGTCTGTCATCCCATGGTAGACTTCCTGTGGCTAGAGATAAGTATTCATTTAATTTCTCTCAAGTCCTCATAGGGAGCTTAGTGGTTAGATTATTTGTAATTGATTTGCAATCAAGTCAAGATTAAACCACAGACACTAATGCTGAACTAGACACGTGAAATCCCTTTGTTGTTGAACATATAGTATGTCACCTTGCATTTTATGTGATCATAAAGGACTGTATTTGCCTTGATATGAAGTTTAAATTAGATTATTCAATAAGATCTTTTGTGGCCCTCATATTCTAGATCTAAGAGGCAATTGCTGAGGCTCTATAACGCTGATTGCCGAACAAATGAATGGCTTTGATTTAAGCTGTCTGTATGGAGGAGACTTCATGTTGAAGTCTGAATCCTGGTCTAGACAAGCTATCTTCCCCCAGAAGTATCTTGAGTGGATTACATACGGACTGGGTGATGCTGTGCTTTCTAATAGGCACAAGAGGCAAAAAGTAAAGTCTTTCTTCCTCATATTCATGTAATTGTTAGCAATCTTCAAGGCTCACAGCAATAAGCAGGATGTAGGGCTGATGAGAGGGCTGGTGGTGAAACCCTATTAGAGGTGAATGAGGTCTTCTTCCTCTTACTCATTTGCACCGCTGCTAGAGTTAATGTTTTGAGTCTGAAGGACACTATGACTGTTATCAGTTTTATTGGACAAGCGACTATAAAGGTAATTAAAGAGACCATGCCTAATAACCCAACTCTTACAATTTAAAAGTAAGAAAGAGGCCTGATAGGGTACCAGGGATAGACCTATCATCCTAATTAAGTGCTAACAAGACAGTTGTCCTCAGTTTGGGAACTCTAGTGTATTCCCTGTGTTATCCGCCTCTATCTAGTGGGCTCATCTACATTTCTTAATTCTTCTCCACGGCTACTCTTCCTCATTCTCCACATGAGCAATGTTTCCATAAGTTTCAGTGTTTAGCAGGTGGTGTCCCCAAAGCACTCACCCCAAATTGTTCACCCTTCATACACCTTTCACACATCTCCGTGTAGTTTGGATCTGATGGAACTGTCATGCAGTTTGGACTAGTTGCATCTCCCGGCATCATCTCTGCTTTATTAAAGTAGTATATCTTCAAAGTGAAAACGGGAAGACACTCGTGGCAAATCCTTTTTCTTCTGAGTGAGATTGAAAAAAAATATCCCCCAGCTAACTTGGCATAGTACCTGGAAGTGAGTAGAGATACATGAAATCTTTAAACGAATCAGGAGAGGAGAGACAAGCAAACATACTCAACCAAGAGGCAGTCTTCTAAGTCAGAGAGGCATCTGGCTCTAGCTGTACTCCAATATTCGAATATTCTGATTAAGTATGCCAAATAGACATGTTAGGTTTTTTTTTTTTTTTAGAAATGTAGAACAATGGCTTCTAATATACAAATCAAATATGATGTTCATTTTTAACTACCCCCAAACTTCCTAATTTCATTTGTGAATGTGTGTTGCAACTTTTAAATTCCCTTTTAATTCTAGAGTGGATGTGGATTACCATTCTATGGAAATGACATCTGTTGAAATCCTTTAGCACAAGTAAGAAATATCTTGTGCTCTCTTACACTTAATAACTACTCTTACATGCCCCAGTCACTTTCATCTCATACAGGAACTTTCCAAACTTTGTTTCTTCATGACTATGGTCAGCCATTGAATGCAGGAAGGGAACTTCCTGGCCTGTATTTAACTCAAGAAGGAAAAAAATAAAATTCATTGAGGATGGAGTGTTAGAGAATTTCCCATCTGACTTTACACAGTATGGAGCCCGGCTTGAGTCTTGATTTTATTTTATTATCTCCATGCTTCTTATAGATGTCTATATTGTGTACCTCAAAATATTTGCTGGAAACCAAGAACCTGGCAGGTTTTATTCTTTGTGTACTCAGAAACAATGAAGGAAGCACTTATCAAAGTGCTTTTAAATATTAAACATATACTTATTCTATATATGGTCCAGAAATTTCAGCTACAATTTGAAATGCTCGTGGTTGCTTGAGCAGAGAATCTTGATTTGACAGTAATATGGGAGATAACAGAATATGCACACTATCAGATGATGTTTTAATGGATTTACTGTAACCAATCTCATAAACAATATACAAGTCAGAATAGCTTAATAGAAACACACATTTCCCTTTTCCTTCCTCCTTTCTTGCCTTCTGAACCTATTTTTAATCAACCTTTCACATAATTTCTCTTCTTTATGAAGGTTTCTAGTTTATGAATGAAGAACAGACATTAGCAAATGCTGAATAAATCATGAAGATCCACACTCTTACATGTAGAAGAGCCCACCTATGAATTGAGCTCCGTGTAGCTTCAAAACTACTGCTGTTTGATCCATTTATCCTTACTGCATTGGATTACAGGCCTCTAGCTCACTAACTGCCTTGTTTCCCTACAGGAAAATCACCACCGAATGTTGTATTTTTAAGTAGAATCTTCAAATCAGAGAGAAGTGAGCTGAGCAATCTGTCACCAAGCTACTGTAATTGAACAGCCTATCCAGATTATTTTGTTTTTTTCTTTTCCCCTCAGATCTATCAAGGGAACTCAGTTTTTAATTGAGTAAGTGAAAATACCCTTTCCCTTGTGTAATATTTAGAATACTTGAAAAACTGATTCCCTTTTGGCCTATCCTATTTTGTAAGTTTGTTGTCCTTTAAACAGGACATGGAACTAGGTAAAAATAACTATCGATTACTCTGAAAATGGCAGAGTAAAGGTGTTGAGTGGGTTCTTAAAAGCATATTACTGAGCCAATGAGCCATGTGTGGACACTGTTTATCCCCAAAATACTCAGTAAGGGAACAGGATATTATATACGGTTTATACAATTATATTCAAGTTTTCCATAGCTAATAATTAGAAGCACTCCCAATAGTATTGGGAAGTTTAAAAGGCTTTGCTGAAATGCTTCTAAGAAACACTAAGAGTCACATTTTGTGATGGCTTTACATTGTTTGTTTGTTTGTTTGTTTGTTTATTGTCAGAAAAGAGACAAGTTTCAAGTGGTAGAGCTTTTTCTAGCACCTAGAAAGGCCTTTAGATTAGAGATGTTCATGTGAGTTCTGAAAAGTACAGCCTCGTGTGAGGTGTGACTTTCCCAGACACCCAAGTGTCTGGGAAGCATTCTTCATGGGTGCCGTTGAGAACAGGTCTGTTACTCAGCAGTTGGATCAGCTGTCCTCCCCCACAGTGTACTGTGGTGTTTTTTGTAAGGCATGATGCTTTTTAATAGAAGTTTTCTCTGAGTCAGCTGGGAGGCCAGTTGGAAAGACCTTTGACAGAGGACCCAGGTTCAGGCTTTGTCTATCTCCACCTGCCTCTGTGACTGAGAAAATAGCTCCCTCAAGTTCTATTTATTCTTCTGAAAAATGAGAGAAAATTTGTGTTTTAAGAAAAATCAATGAAAATACTTCTTTTTCCTCCTCCTCGTCCTCCTCCACCACCTCCTCCACCACCACCTCTTCCTCCTCCTTATCCTGTTAGAGGCTTAAATTATGCAGAACCCAGGGTTTAGGACTGTAGAAGATATGCCTGGTTCTGCAGAGGTGAGGATGAGTCTCCCTCTTTAGTCCTCTCCTACCAGCAACCTTGGAATTGTGGTTCTGTAGAATATGGATTGGAAACATTCCTTTTAAATGTAGCCGAGTTATTTCTAATGAGGACTTTAGGTCATCTCCCTGTAGGCAGTACACAGAATCTGAGAAGGAAGATGATCATAGACCCTATATCCACGAAGGAGAATTGGCCTGTTCCTTCCCCTCCCCCACCTCTGTTATCAACTTAGTACTGACTGAGGCCATTGTTCTCACTGGTCCATGAAAATAAAAAAAAAAGTTTCATTAAATACATGAAGTCATGTTCTATGGCTCTACATAAATTTGAATATCTGGCGTCACTAAATGCAAGTTTTCAGATGTTCTCTGAAACTGCCAATCTCTCTCTAGAAACATGCTGACACAAAAGAGTTTGCCTGCTGTTCACATGGTGAGGCTTTTTAGGCCTCATAAAAATGGTGCTATTCTTACACTGGGCTGAAATACCCAGCTTGCATCTCTTCTGTCTGACCTGGCATCTGCCCTCCTCCTGGATGTGTGCCTTGAAATAAGCATGTAAAGTAAAAAAGAGTAGTTTCATTCCTAAAGTGATTTCCTTATGCTTGTTTTATACCAGTTTCTTACCAAGCTTGCAAGCTACAGCCTCCAATGCATAGACAGGGCCTTTGTCACGCTTTGAAGATCTGGTGTACTTCTCTATGAATATCATTACATCTGTAGCATTTGAATTGGGAAAATCCTTTGTGTGATTTCAACAACCTTTTGTCCCGGGAGTTAAATGCACTGACAGGGCTTTTTGACAGAGCCACAGAAAAGTCTCTGCTGAATAGTTAATCAGCTTCTAAGCTGGCTGGCTTCCATTTTTCCCCCTTTTTTTTCGAGACTAAGTTGCCAGATTGCTAGAGGTTTGTGCTTTACTTGTGACTGGGAATCTAAGACAAAAATAAACTCAAGCATTTTCCATACAACTTTATTTCCATCAATCACACACTATATTGTTTTATATTTTCCCACATATAATTCATTGGGATATATTGATATGGTATGCTCACACTTTTGAAAAAAAATGAGTTTTTAAAAATAAAAACTAAAGCATGCCTTTAAATTTAATGGATTAGTTCTTAATTACTTTATATAGATTATCATGATGCATTTACTTATTGATGTATAAAATTAAATAAAATGGGAGAACTTCTTGGGGTTATGGAGTGTTTATTGGCAGTTGTTCTTACATTTAATAAAGAATGATGAAGAACAGGAAGACACACTTAAATTCCCCTCTGCTCATCCCTCACAGCGGGACCCATTTCCGGCAGGTTTTATAAGCCATGAAAGGCCAGAGTCTTGTTGGTGTCTAGTGTGAGTGGAGTCTGGTGTGAGTGGAGTCTGGTGTGAACGGAGTCTGGTGTGAGCGGAGTCTGGTGTGAGCGGAGTCTGGTGTGAGCGGAGTCTGGTGTGAGCGGAGTCTGGTGTGAGCGGAGTCTGGTGTGAGCGGAGTCTGGTGTGAGCGGAGTCTGGTGTGAGCGGAGTCTGGTGTGAGCGGAGTCTGGTGTGAGTGGAGTCTGGTGTGAGTGAGTGGACTTTGCTTAGTTGACTGCTTGCTGCTTATTTGCCTTCCAAGCTAATCAAATCAACCACATGTTTTCTCATTGTATTCTCTAGAGAGATGGACCTTGTTTAGCAATTATCTATCTTGTGGCTCAGTTCTTGCAAAAGCTTCTTTCTTGCTGACACTGGCAATGATGGCAACCGTTTATAATATCCCAACCTCTCTCTTTGGCTTTTAATTTTAATATGGAGAGAGAAGGTCATCTTTGTTTAAATGGGGATTGTATTTGGGAGAAACATTGCTTTGAGAGATACAACATCCTTTACAACATCATGACGTATTCAACCAGATGCCTGTAAGACAGTAGGTCACATGAGTAACCACACCACATGAATGTTCTTAAAGGTAGAAAAAAGAAAAAAAAAAAAGAATCTAAACATGTACCAGATATTTATTTTGTACCTCATGTTATTTCAAATCATATGGGTCCCTTATGTTTGTATTTTGCCAGTCATAATCTCCCCCCACATAGATTAAACTCAGGGATTATCCAATGTTACAGTCTTGATATGACTATGTCTGCTGAATTATGTGCATCTAGGAGTCCCCAGAGGTCAGCTAGGTTAGTTGTTAGAATATGTGGAGAAGGTATTTTCGCCACTCATGACAACTTATAGAAATGCATACTTGCTCTTTTGTAATCTGGCACATACATTTGAAAAGGGTATGCCTATGATAACCCCAAACACACAGGAGTCATTTGAATTTATTGTTTTTATAGTTATCCCATGTTTGTTATATCAATAAGTATTCACTGAGTGACTACAACTTAGAACATAATTTCTTGATTATATGGGAGTCATATTCTTCAGGGATACCCTAACCAGAAGCTATGGAATAAGAGGTTTTTTTAGGAAAATCCCCATTGAGAACAATGTTCATGGATTTACTGTGACTTCATTCTATTTTTTTTTTTAGATTTATTTATTTACTATATGTAAGTACACTGTAGCTGTCTTCAGACACTCCAGAAGAGGGCATCAGATTTTGTTACGGATGGTTGTGAGCCACCATGTGGTTGCTGGGATTTGAACTCTGGACCTTCAGAAGAGCAGTCAGTGCTCTTAACCACTGAACCATCTCGCCAGCCCTGACTTCATTCTATTTTTAACAATCAAGTCATTTCTCTGGTAATGTTGTGCAATGCAGCTTCTGGCATATGGTAGGCACCCATCATGTAATTGCTGAATGAACCCAATCTCCAGGGCATCCAGTCTACTTCCTCTGCAGCTGGACCAGTGTGATAGCAGCACAGGCCATGTGCTCTTTGTATATCTTCCTTCTTTCCTATAGACTATCTGATGTGTTTATAAAAGATAAAGAGATAGGAGATACATTCTATGGGGGTGTGCCTCGGGTTGCCCATGACAAGGCATCCCTTCCCGCTGAGGGACCAGCTACATGATAGTATAGTATAGAATAGAATTGATTCAGGGCATGGAGAAGGGAGTTAAGAAGTAGTAGAGGCAGAGAAAGGCAGAGAGAGGGAGAGAGTAGAGAAGTAGAGGCCAGCCATGAACACTTGGAGAGAAGGGAGAGGGAATAGGGAACAGATAGGGGAAAGGAAGATTGCAAGAGGGCAAGAGAGAAACAGAGAACAAGAGAGCAAGCGGACAAGCAGCCCCTTTTATAGTGAGTCAGGCCTACCAGGCTGTTGCCAGGTAACTCGGGTGGAGCTTACACAGAATGCTAGCACTGTCTTCCAGAAGGTAAACGTTTACACGTTTTGTCATGCACCCACCCCTACTCCTTAGGAAGTTTTGCATACTCCAAGTAGGTACTGTATTACTAAAGTATTCTATTTACCCATGAATTATATTTAATCACTGAAGAATGAGATCAAGTCATTACCTGCCTCACTTGCTTCAATCTGGAGACAAGGGCAGAAAGGGATGAGGAAGCGTAATTCAGTGCTTGCTTTGAGTAGCTTACATCTTTCTGATAGATCAGATGAACATAACGCAGGACAATGACAGGGAAACTACTTTATGCTATTATATATTAACAGAGGGACCCCATATGTAAGAGTTCTATAAATGTCATATTTAAGCAAAACTTAATGTTAAGAACCATTTCTTTTTCCTTTAGTGACCCCCCATCCCCCCCTTTTTTTTAGGATCCTGTAGAACACATCCACCCAATCCTAGACTTGTAACCACCTGGTATAGTGCATTTTCCTTTTCCTGGAGACATTTTTTATGTGAACCTTTACTCTGAGAAAAGTACATGAAGTGGATGTTTCACGAACACATTCCAAGGTTTTTTAATTCATCCTGGCAGGGTGATTGATTAACAGTGTGCTATGGCTCATGAAAATAAGCAGAGCGATCATGTAAATAGCTCAACAACACCAGACTCTTGGCTAGCAACGTGGACACTCACATTCAGGAGACATCCTCTTAGCAGCCATGTATGCCTCCCTTCAGGGCTCATCTCTTACTCCCTAATTAGTCCATCTCTTCATTCTCACTTCTTTCTTTCTAAGACCTTGGCTCACCGGTATCTATTTTCAACAAATTCAAGTAGCTCCAGAACAGTGGAAAAGATCACTAATCTGCAGTAAATCTAGTGAATATCTACAGGACGAGGATCCATGCAGCTGTTTATAGAATCACTTCAAGTTTCTATTAAGTGAGTTAGGCTCATTCTTAAGAATGACATGGCATAACAGGGCTGGAGAGATGGCTTAGTTAGCCAAATTATTCCCAAGCAAGCATGAGTGCCTGGGCTCACCCCACTGTATTGTGTGTATATAATCCTAATACCAGGAGGTAGACACAGAAGAGAGAACAGTGACAAGGGCCACCTCTGAGCTCAGTGGGAGACTCTGTCTCACAAATACAATAAAGAAACACTGAATATGATACTTCATATCATACCATCTCCACATGCACCCTCCCCCCCAATTAGGTATAGGTTCTATGCACTCATTTGTGCTTTAACTTGACATTTAAAATGATCATGCAAGTAGTATGAGAGAGAGCTAGTGGGAGAAAGAGCCACCAAAGCAAAGGTTAGTAGAGATTTCTTTAAAGAGTGGTTGCCTTGGGTAGTCTAAGCAGCAAGTGACATTGATGCCTACAGTTGTCGCATACCTGGAGCCCGAAGCAGAAGGACAGCTGTGATTTTGAGCTCAGCCTAGACTGTATAGTCTGTTTGAAACAAGCTGAGGTTCATAGCAAGATGTTGTCTCAAAAACGTCCCTCAAAAGAAAAACAACAAAATAAACAAGCAAACACAACCTTCTCCATCTGAGGCCCCAGGCAGCTTCTTTGGCCTTAATATTTCCTTTGGTTGGCTTTCCCTGTCCTCAGTATCCTGTCAATCTATTCGGTACTTAACTTTGGGGATCCACTGTGTGTCAGTTTTGATAACACTAACCATTGTAAGATATAAACCCCCAAACTTCAGTCAGCAAGTAGAAGATGGAAGTAATGCACAAAGGCAGATGCTTTCCATGGAACAGAAGTAGAGGATGCTTTGCGAAGTGGTGTCCAAACTCCTGGGGGATTGAGGTCACTGCTGCCTTTGAGATTTCTGTTGGTTAATTCTTGTCATCATCACTCAAACCTAGACATCTCTGGAAAGAGAGAATGTCAGTTGAGAATGCCTCTAACATATTGATTGACCTGTGGGCATGTTGACAGGGGCATTTTCTTGATTGCTGATTGATGTGGGAGGGTCCAGCCCACTATGGGAGGTCCCATCCCTAGGCAGGTGGGCCTATGCTATATAAGAAAGGTAGTTGAGCAAGGCAAGGAAGGGAAGGTAGTCTATAAGCCATGTTCCTCTATGATTCTTGCTTTAAGCTCCTGTTTTTTGAGTTTCTGCTCTGACTTTCTTAATGATGGACCATGATTGAGAACCCTTCCCTTCCCTATGCAGCTTTTGGTGAGTGATTATCACTGCAACAGGGAAGGAGATTTCACATGGGTAGGAAAGTTCACCGACTTTTTCACTAGCCTCAAAGAAGGGACATTTATTTTTCCTTCTTTGTTTCTACCAGGGCAAGTCTGTTCCATGCCCATATGCAGATGAAAGGAGAGGATTAAGAAGTAGAGTCTCTGGCAGGCCAGCTACTTCTCAGCAGCAGCTCCCCAGTAGGGAAGGAGAATGAAGAGCTTTGGAGAACAGCTAAGCCCTCCCTGTCACAACCCATAGCATTGTGCAATGTTTCCAAGGGACAGGAGAAATGTTAATGTAATCATCAAAAATCCCTTGCTTTGAAAAGTAAACCTTTGATGCCAGGTTTTGTTCCCAAGCACAAGGCATGCATCTTACAGGAACGGTGAGAGTTTGACTTGGGAAGCACAGTGTTTAGATTGCTTCCAGTATACAAAGTGAAGCTGAGATCTCACAACTACCTACATAACCATGTAGTGGAGACAAGTACTATACAGACCTAACAGACATTAGCTGAATCATTTAACTTCATCTCAAATAGAAAAGGAAAAGCAAACTCCTCTTAGTTTTATGTTTCAAAAGTAAAATAAGAATGTGCCCCCCCCCCTTTATTTAATCCCTCAGAGTGTTTCTAAACTTTTGGAAGAAACAATGTTTTAGTTTATTTATTCTTTTCCATGCAAAAATCTTAATAGATCAGGAGATTTACCTGGGCATTTATTTTATTGTATGGAGGGTTTGTTCATGGAAATATTCTATGGTGTAGAAGGAGAGTCTATGTGATATATCAAGTTACAGAAAAATATCACTCAAAGATAAACATATATTCCTTAGCACATGGTACGTTAGAAATGCACAAGTGTTTAATGGGCAAGAGATGGGCTGACGTAAATATTGGAGCTACTTTTCCAAAAAAGGATTTGTTACCTTAAATGTGTTTAGTCTTCTAGCACAGTTACATGACGATGCCCTGACTCTATTAATTTTTTTATCCTGTGAAATAAAAACACATACAGGGCCAGGACAACTACTGAAAATGAACTTTTAATTGAAATTGCCCTTTCTGTCTTATTTTATTTATTATCATTAAACATTCTTTCTTCTAATAGATTGAGTTGCTGTCATAGATTTGATGGCTAAAGCAGTGAGCCAGGCAACTTGATTAAAGAGAAGAGTCCCAAGGAGAACCCACACCACCCTTAGGCAAACAAGTGAAATGAGGACAGAGAATCTTAGTGTAACGTCTCTGGTGTCTGTCTGGGGCTGCCCTGTCACTTGGTGATAGACACTTGCCTAGCAATTTCAAGGCCCTGAGTTCAGTCCCAGCATAACACTCGAGTGCTCTCTCTCTCTCTCTCTCCCTCTCTCTCTCTCTCTCTCTCTCTCTTTCTCTCACACACACACCCCCCCACACACACACATACACACACCCACACACACATACACCCCCACACATATACCACTATTTATCTATTTATCCATCCATCATCTATCTATCTCACACACACCATTATCTATCTATCTATCTATCTATCTATCTATCTATCTATCTATCTATCATCTGTCTATCTATCTATCTATCTATCTATCTATCTATCTATCTATCATGTGAATGTTTGTTCATCTCTATTTAGCAAGACAGCCTAAGATGGTAAGCCCAAGTGTTACAGTGACGGAGGGAGATTCTGGGGTTGCTACCTTCCTCCTCAAGTCTAAGTACAATGGATAGTTACTTAGTTCTGTAGAAAATGCTATGGAGTCAGTTAGACTGAATAGTAGTAGGACAGTACAGAACCAAGGGTTAAAGAGCTCCTCTATGCGGTACTGTACTAGAGGCTGGGAAATCCCTAAGCTTCAGAATGTCCACACAAGCACAGTTCTATTACTCTTTCCTACTTTGCATATGTAGACCACAGTGTTCAAGGTTGAGTGATTTCCACTGTCCTGCACAGTTCATTGTGAGGAAGGCAGGATCGGCTCAGCTGTGCCTGACCTCGAAGCCCTCCCCCCTTCCCGGGGCTCATTCCTCCTCTCTCCACAAGGTATCCACAACAAACTTTTTGGATCTGTAAAGTTTATCTTCCCACTTTTTCAAGACTCTGGTCTTCTGCTCTGACTTTAGTGACTGCCCCAGGCACTAGCATCTCCCTGCACACGGCAGCAATTATTTATGACTGGGAGATTTGCAGCCTGGGGCTGCTTTACCAGAACTGTTTTGAACAAAAACAAAAGGAACTCTTCCCTTGGTTGCTCCAGGATTCTTTGATTCTTTGATCCAGAGGAACTCTGTCTTCTGTGGAGCCGGGGAGGAGGAGGGCAACAGAAGAGAGGCCCTTTGCAGGCCGGTTCCCTCACTTGTTTTATATGACCTTAACTTTCATAATAAATCTTATCAACAACAGTAATTTCTTTATGGTCACTTAAAACTCCTGTAGCATTGGGGTGAGAGAGATCAGTTGCAAATTTCCAGAGATGGACCATAAAGCATGGACTATGTTCCAAGCAAAGTGGTCATTTCATTCTGTAGTTATATCATAAACCCTTGTCTAGTCACACACGTACACCTCCCCCAGTAACTCCAGCACCCTGCTTTGTTGTTGATGAAGTTGTCATTATCTTTGCTTGTATTTTGGCTCTGTCCCATTCTTTTAAAACTCAATACATCATCTTCTCTGGGAAAATATTCTGTCTTTCTTGTTAGGACTAGGTGGCCATAGCAACTATTGCCTTTATCACCTGAGTATCAGAGTAATGTTTGTGTCTGAGAATGAAGGGCAACACGGGGCACGGACTATGTTTACGGACTTTTGTACTCTGGATGCCAGCTTCTCATGCCCTGGAAAGCCTCCATTGGTTGACAGGTTTTAGGTTTTAACTATGAATGCCTACTATGTGGAGATACGATGATGAAGGAGACCTGACCTCTCCCTTGCTGAGGAGGCCCCGTGTTGCAAAGCAGGAGATTAGAACTCAGCCCTGGGATTTGACATCTGAACCCACTGAGACTCCACAAAGTTACATTCTTTCCTTCCAGTACAAACACTGCATGGGCACAGTAAATGTGGGCCACTGGAAAAGAAAATTGCCATTAAAGTAGCATCTGAGACAAATAATCACAGGGCATAGTTAATGGGTCCTGCCCCTGGCATCTGTGTGCTCACTGAAGTGTAGACACAGAACGGTAAATGACTTCAATATTATGTTGAAGGAAAGAGTCCTTTTAGGAAGACCAGTTCTGGGCCATGCTGTCTCTCCTCATGCCCAGACTAAGGACAGAACTTACCCAGAACCTTTTCTTGTCATCCATCTTCTCAGTGCATAGAGTACATCAGACTGGCTGTGTGTGAATGTCCTGCTTAAAATCTCAGCAGAGATTTTCAAACGTCTTTGTCTGAGATGTGTAACTTCATATCTCACCCTGTCTTCTGGTAATAGTTGCAGCCTCTGTTATTCTTTTCTCTGAATATGTTCATCACATAGTACAGAACTTTATAGCCTCACACCCAGCCAGCAGCCCATTGTCTACAAGGTAGGCACTTCTGTTTTTAGAAAGCTATCCTCTGAGAAAATTTCCTTGTGTCTACCTCTCACCCTATGAGAGATTAGCCTTAGCTACACCAGTGTCTGTTCCCCCTGTATCATCTATCTATCTACTATCTATCTATCTATCTATCTATCTATCTATCTATCTATCTATCTAATCTAATCTAATCTAATCTAATCTATCAATATGGAATTTTCTTTTTTAAAACTTTTTGAAATTATGAAATTTTAAAATTTAAGAAGATAAATTCTTGTCTTACTCATCTTAAAAACCTTCCTGGCGGCTGACTAGTGCTCAGCAAACACCCATTAACTAGTTTTTGAATGAACCAATGCAGTGTGTGTGCGTGTGTGCATGTGTGTGTGTGTGTGTGTGTGTGTGTGTGTGTGCGTGTGTGCATGTGTGTGTGTGTGTGTGTGTGTGTGTGTGTGTGTGTGTGTGTGTGCAACAATGAGTAAGCATGCAGAGGCCAGAAGAGGAATCAGACATTCTGAACTATCACTTTTTCTTAACCTAAAGGTAGAGTCCCCGGGAACCTGCAGCCAGCTGTTGAGGGTTGGGCTAGCTGTTCAGGGCTGGGTTGGCTGCTCCAGTGATGACACTCTTGGCTCCTTCCCTACACCAATCCAGAGCTGACTTTACAAGCATGGGCACCCACATCTGCCTCTTAGGTGTGTGCCGGTGATGCCAATTCTGTCTCCATATTTGTATAGTGAGTACTTTCAGTCATCTCCCCAACTCAACAAACACTTCCTTAACTCAGATCATTCAGCCTCAAACTATATTTACTGAGAGAATATCAATTTATTTTCAGAATGCTTTACACCTTTTATATGAGTACTGTTAAGTATAAAGTACAATGTCATTATCCTGAGATACCATGTTGTACACTGTATCTCTAGATTTCATTTGTCTTCTGTATCTGATGCTCCCTGATGACGCCTGCCAGGTTCTTCTCCTCTGCATCCTCTGGAGGCCATCCATCTATTCATTGCTTCCTTGAGGGTTAATATTTCATATTTCTCTTTCAGATAGAGCCACACATTATTTACTCTGTGATAAGCTTGTTTCTCTTGGCATGACCTCACAGTTCATCCATGTTTGTAAATGTGGATTCTATTCTATTGCATGCACCTGCCTGCTGGTTTTCTTTCTCCATTAATCTGTGGCTGAACACTTATGTTTCTATACCTTGGCTACTTTGGATAGTAGTGCAATGCATGCGGAAGTGCTATTATGTTTTTGAGACCCTGATGTTAATTCTTTGAGCTAAATACCCAGTAGTGGGATGGATGGATGGATGGATGGAGTGCATTGTAGGTCTATTTGTGGGATGGATGGAGTGCATTGTAGGTCTATTTGTGATGCCTTAAGGGATCTCTATGGTATCGTCCCTGTATTTGCAACCTCACCAGCACTGTGAAACAGCTCAATTTCTTCACATCTCTGTCAGTAACCCCCTACTCTATGCATGTGTATGTAAGTGTGTGCAGTGTATATGTGTGAACATGCCCTTGTACACATGGATGTCAAGTATCTTCCTTCCTCTACTATCTTTGCTTTAGTGTCTTTTAGGAAGGGCTTCTCACTACATCATGAACTTCCATGTGTAACATGCACACTGACACACACATACACACACACACACACACACACACACACACACACCTGACATGCATGCAATGATTAATATGTAACTAATTTAAAACAGAAATAAATAGATAGCTTCAAGACCTTATTCTGTCATTAAATGTGGAATTCATGTACCTCAAAATATGGAATTACTTGTCTGGGACAATTCACTGAATGATCAATCTGCTGGTGTCCTACCTAAGACATTTTGGTCTAACCTAGGATAACAAGGGCTTTCCTTGTTTCAGGAAGTTTCTATTTCTTTAGCCGTTATAGTCTAGTTTTGGCATTCAGATCTGGTATATTTTGTTAACTGTGTGATATGAGATAGGCATCAACTCATATTTCCCCTGTACATATACACTCGTAGCCACTGCACTTATTGTTAACAATGTCAAACTCTGTCTCGTTGAGTCTCCCTGTCTGTTGAAAGCCGGTGACATTAAATATAAGTACTTAGTTCTACATATAATTTTCTTTTGATTTATATATCTATTCTTATGCCTATAAAACTCTATTGATATTGTAGCCTTATAAGCCAAGCATGGTGGTACCATAACCTGTTATCCAGTATGTTCAGGAATTGAGGTGTGAGGGTCTAGATTTTAGTGCCAACTTGAATTAGGTAGAAATTTCAAGGCTAGCCTGAAACACTTAGCAAAACCCTACATAAATAAATAAATAAACACACACACACACACACACACATGCATGCAAGCACACATGTGCACACATGCACACACACACACACACAGAGCTAGGGAAAGAGGAGAGAGAAGACACACACACACACACACACACACACACACACAGAGAGAGAGAGAGAGAGAGAGAGAGAGAGAGAACAAAAAGCTTCGAAATTAGATGATTCTAATTTTGTCTAACTTTGTTCTTCATTTCTAAACTGCCTTGTTTTGTTATGATTTGAGTATAAAAGATCCCCACAAGGCTCATATATCACTTCTCTGGTCTCTATCGCTATTTTGAGAAGTTTTGGAAACTTTAACAAGTAAGTCCTAACTGGAGGATGTAGGGCCAAAAGGACACACATTCAAAGGTTATTCCAGTCTCTGTCCTTTCTTCTCTCTTGACCTCTGGTCTGTCACGAGGTGAATAGTTACAAGTATTGACTTTCTAAGCATGCCGACCACTGCTCACGTGCGGCAGCAAAGCAACCAGGCTACTTGATGCTCAACTTCAGCCCCCGTTCGTTGGAGTATACCCTTGCAATGATTGTGCAGGTTCCTTAATGGTTGACTATGGATACACTCATGATAATTGAACAAGTTAATTAGATATTTAAACAAATGCAGTGTGAAAGGCAAGTTTTTCTGTAGAAAGCGAGGCAGGATAGAAAGACAAGGAAAGTTAGGGGGCATGGGTCAGGAAGGAACTCCTCACCTTGAAGTCTGGCTGAAACCTTTTACCAGGCAAAAATGAAAGTGCATTTCCCAGATTCAATAGGATAGTTGCACAGATGAGCTCTTTGGCTGAATGAATAAGACCAGGACCGGATCAACTCAGATCCAGTCTCACCCTTAGTGAAGAAGTTTTTGGCGGCTGGTGGCCGCTGGGAAGACAGCCAGCTAGTTTAGGCATACTTCCCCTGAGAGGCTATCTAGGCTCCAGTCAATGGTCCTACACCCATGCCTGTAACAGGTAGCTCTAAGTGGACTTCGTGAGCTTTTCAAAAGAACACGGTAAGTTGAGAGGACATAGTGGTGTGGAGGGTGGGAGAGTGAGGGAGGAATTGGGGGAGGGATAAGGGAGGACCTGATCAAAACATATTATGTGCATGTATGAAAATTCCAACATAAAATACATTTGCGTAAGCCTCTCACCCCAGTAGTGAAGGTGCTGTTTCCAAGCAGTCTCACCAGAAAGGCAATTTACCATCACCTAGACCCCCTGAGTAACCTAGTTGCCCCTGGTTTTATTTAATTAAATCATAATCCTATTCAAGGCACTTTAGGAGCCACCCTAGAATCTCATTTATATGCTAGAAAGAGGAAAAGGAAGGAAGAACAAAGTTCCCAGTAGCCCCTTGAGATGCCCACACAATTGTTATCTTCTCAGGGAAGCCCACAATGTCCATTCAGGTGCATCTTTCATTCTGAGCACTTTCTTTCTCTTAACCCTTGTGATTAAAATCTATGACTAAAATCAGCAACAAACTTCAACTGTGCCTCATACCAGGTTGTTCTGGAATTATTTTGCATTGTTTTCCCTGTGATCTTTTTGCTTGTTTGTTTTAAACTGGAGTTTAGGAGGTTGAAGTTTCTGAGACTAAGGGTTCTCCTTCTGTGGCTGTGGACCTTACACCCTGGGTTTGCACCTCCATTCCTTCCTCTGCAGATAGAAAATACACAGAAGACACCATAAACGGGAGGAATTTTTAAAGTGACTTTACACTTGAGTTCAATGAGAAAAGTCTGTTTTGGGGAAAAATTTTAAATCTAGAATTCTCCATTACGTTTGTTTTTGGAAGCTCTTGCAAGTATTGCATTTTCATAAAATCTTTTATTTTAAAGATGACTCTGAAATCTTAGGCAAACTTTTAAAAGCGTTGAGCAAGCAATAGGGTCAAATAAGGAAATTCAATTGGCTGGATGCTGTTAGGAGGCTGAAAATGATTATAGAATATTAAGTTAAAGTGCATTGTGTTTGTACACACAAAGATTAAATGTCTGTTTCAATTAATCATCACAAATAAACAGTTTGTCAAAGAAGTATTTTATACATATTTTTGCCTTAAGAATTTTGAGATTATAATCATAACATTTTTCCTCCCTTCAAACTCTCCTGTGTGCTCCTTGCTCTTCCAGATCCATGACCTTTAAAAATTAGTTGTTATTAAATACGCACACACACACACAAACACACACACACACACACACACACACACACACACACACACACACATATTCCTAAATACAACCTACTTAGTTTCTTGTATGTATGCTGATAACCCTAAGGGTACAGTAGTGGAACACATAAGCAACAGCTCTCTAATTGGATTTATGACCTGCTCAAACCATGATTGGTATAGCTAACTACTCAGTGAGTGTTAGTGAAATCATAGATAGTAGTGGAAAACATAGGGTTACTACTTTATTAGGCCAGCATAATCCCTAACAGCAATCTAAATATTTGTCCTTATGCCACAGATAAGGGCAGTCTTCACCCCTCATGAAGGAGACTTCTCTTTGCAATAGATGGAGACCACTACAGAAAAACCATAACCAATCAAAATGCAGAGTTGTAGAACTATTCCCAGCGAATACCTCTACAAAACACTGCTGTATCCAAAGCTCAGGGAACATTCCAGAAGAGGTGGTGATATTGCAAAGATCAGAGTATCAGGAAGTTTGCTGTCAGATTTTGTTTCCTAATAATGCCCAGAAGCTATGCCCAAGAAATCTCACCAACACAACTGTCCAAACATGGGCTGAACAGAGACAACTCTGATGGTCATACTAAACCGTACTGGGAAAAACCCATGAGGCCTCAACCCTACACATAAGAACTACAGGCAACTAAAAGATGATGCTGAAGGTGGAAGAAATAGTATTCCCTACAGAAGAGCACATCATTTGATTTTTCAATAACAAATTGCCAACCCTGAAAACATATATGCAAATAAGACATCATACATCCAACTTCTAAATGTCCCCATGGTAGTTTTGTGATTTTTTTTTCTTTCATTCTTGAAGATTTATTTTCTTTTTTATTCATGTGTATGTACGTGCATGTCCTCACAGAGACTAGAGTCAGGTGTCCAATTCCCTGGAGTGAAGAGTTAGAGGGAAATGTGGGCTGCAGGGAACTGAACTCCAATCCTTGCAAGAATGGCAATCTTGAGTACTGAACCACCTCTCCTTCTGTTGTGTCACTGTTCATGAGGTTATTTCTAGCACCTCAGACAATAACAATAATGACAGACTTCAGAATTGATTCCATCCAAGCCCACCGTGTTGAGCTGATGGCTTTATTGGGATTGCTTACAAAACCATCAGTGAGGATTCCTCTTAGAAGCATGAGAGACTAGGGCAGTTCTTCACTACAAAGCCCACTTCAGCATGAGTGACAGCTACAAAATCGGCACCCCCCCTTCTACAGCAGTGGTCCTCTCAACCTTCCTATTGCTGTGACCCTTTAATACAGTTCCTTATGCTGTACTGACCTTCCAACCATAAAATTATTTGTGTTGCTACTTCATTACTGTAATTTTGCTACTGTTATGAATCATAACGCAAGTATCTGATATGCAGGATATCTGATTGACACCCCACCAAAGGGTCATGACACACAGGTCGGGATTGCTGTTCTACAAGATAATGTTTCAATCCAGTCATTCAACTGCTATGGAGCGTATCCAGTTATTTCATGCCTACTATGTATATGGCAGGCCTTCAGATTAGAAGCATGTGATCCAGAGAGAGTAAGTCAACTTCTTTTGCATTTGGATGTGAGAAAACCAGCTAAAACAACTAACTTGCAGATCGAATGGTACTATATCCATTCCAAAGGAGATTGTTTCACAGGGCCATGATCAATGACTGGTGTTTCCTTGCTCAGTAAATAGCTGCTAGAAACCTAGGGAGAGAATGTAAGGCATGAAGGAAGAAGCCGAGAACACAAGCCGAGAGTAAGAGAGGGTTAATTTTCAGAAACTAGCCCTTTGGAAAATAATTGCAAGCCAAGTGAAAGAGGAAAGGTAAGGAAAGAGGAGTTGGCCTGAGAATCCATTCTTGTAGCATTGTTCAATTTGTGGAAAAATACTCATTTCGAGCCCAATGGCCATTGTCTGAAGCTTTGAGTATTTGCTTTTTGTGCTGCAGTTTGGCTAGCAGCTTTGTGTAGGTGGACACACTTGAGAAAAGGACTGTTACATTAGCTGACTTCTTCCCAATTAATTAGAAATCAAAGAATTAGCCTTTTGTGATCTGATTAGAGGACTATCTTACCATGATGGAGGTTGTAAATAATTGTTTTTAAAAATCAAATTTTGGCCCCAGAAACAACTCAGTGGCGTGGGTCTTAGGCTGAAAGCAAGCAAAGTTCAAGAGACAAGGAAGAACCCCCTTTCCCTCCGTGAACCCTCTTTCCCTCAGTGAAATGTCCATTAGCAACGTGTGAAGAAGCAGTAACAAAGGCCCCAGTGTTCCTTCAGAGTCTAGTCTGTCTGTACGAGGCTTTCGTTTGCTAATGTGGCCCGAATCACTGACAAAGGCTGGTGTTGGGGCTTGGCTTCCAGACTCTAATCCCTGGAAGGGAAGAGAAGCCTTCCTTGGATAGCTTTGTAATGAGCTTGTCAAACATTTTAAACCATTAAACAGAAAGAGGTATTGTGATGAGAAGACACACCATCCCCAGTTCTGGAGACTCAACTGCAGGGAAGCATCAGGGAGACTCTTCCAGGCTCCAGCTGCCAAGGCTCACCGTAAACTCATGTGTGGACCACGTTGGTGCTACTCTCTGGGGATAATTAGTTTTGACTGTGCTTATTGGCTTATTTTGCATCTGTTACCCCACAGGATTTGTTATGAATGTTTTTCTGTAAAAAAATAAATCTCCCAGTTAATCTTACGTTTCCTTCGGAAGGCTAATAAAATCACGATTACAGTCACGTCTTGTTTCACTCTCAGAAAGGACACTGGGGCAAAACGAAACAGAGCTGGATGGAATCTCCCTTTCTCCGGCCAGTTGAAGATTAATTTTCAGATGCTTCCTTCCAAGCCAAATACAGTCAGTGCCCTGTTCAATCCTGTCCATCTAAACGGCTGAGTCTAATACCGTCTTGTTCGGGGGATTAATGTACTTATTGTTCTGATCTAACAATGGATTGGCTTTGTCGCTGCCAAGCTCTCTAAAAGTGCACTAGCCACACTCCTTATGATGATTGCTGGGGTCAAAGACAGGACTCCACTTTATCAAACGCCACTCTTTTCCAAAATCAAACAGGCTAAGCGCTTTAATTCTTCTTTGAAATAAACAGAAAGAGAAGGTTGGCGAGGGGGAGAGACTGTAGATTTCATTCAGACTCAGAAGTCTGAGAAGGCTAAGAAGACTAAGAAACTCTTACATAAGTAGCACTCTGACCACCTTCATGTGATCTGGAGGAAACTGGAGGGTGCGGTAGAACTCGCTGATAATCGCCTCTGGTTATAAACTGTGTTGTAAGCGGTGGAGAGCAGAGAGGAAGGTAGAAAGTGGTAAAGATCACAGCCATTGGGTTCCCAGAGATTTCTCCTATTTCCCTTCTCTTCATTTTTCTTTCTCTTCTTTTATTTCCTCCTTTCACTTGGGTGGACTATCATTCTATTAAATGCTTCTTTTCATCTACACGGCTTGTGAGGAGTACTGCTTTGTGTGTGTGTGTGTGTGTGTGTGTGTGTGTAAGAGAGAGGGGGAGGGGAGAGTAGGATGAACAAGGAGGAGAGCTGGAGTTTTCTGGTTCTCACCAGGAAGTGAGTCCTGTAAGTATCTTTAAATGCTGGAGTGGAGACAAACTGCATAGAGAATCTCGCCAGCACCCTCACTGTTTATTTTAGCACCATCGGCCAGGTTTGAGGTTAGGAGAACTGGGTGGGAAGTTTACACTGATGCTTTATACTCTTGGCCTCTATTTTATATGAGCTCAGATAGTTAAGTAGCTAGCTACCCAGAGCACAGCTCCTCAGCCTGAAAATAGGATCTTTGTTTCTGTCGTCTTTTGCTACTAAATTATAATGACCATAATACTTACAACAGGCTAGGCACCGTGGCATACATGTTACATTTACATATTTAATCTTCATAAAAATCCTGAGGAGTGAGCAATATTCTTACTTCTATTTGGGGTAGTTAGCTTTCTATTAATGAAATTAATAATAATAATAATAATAATAATAATAATAATAATAATAAAATGGGTTCTTTTGACATGACCAGTTGGTCTTGTTGCCCTTTGGGCCATGCTGAAGCAGAACACCATAGTAGGGATGTGTAGAGAAGAAAATATGGGTACCCCAAGGCTAAGGATACACAAAAGAGGGGAAGTGACCACAGCCTGACAACCCTGTTCAAGATCATAGCCCAATAACCAACAGGCTTCTCATCAAGCCCCACCTCTCATCAAGCCCCACCTCTTAAAGACTCTACTACTTCTCATTAGCCTAATAAGGCGGGGACCATGCTTTCATTCATTAGGTCCTTGGGGGAACTTATCCAAACTACACTGAAGATTTTTCTAGGAAAGAAATTACAACTCAAGGAGATTAAATAACTTAATAAGGTCAGATAACTAGAAGCTAGAAGCCGGAGGTTAGTGTGAAGCTTAATTTTAAATTGTCAGTTGATGTGGGGCAGTGAGCTGCACACAGATAGCCTGGTCTCCAGTCGAGCAAAGGTCTGGAACCCTGGGGACCTGATGGGTGGTGATTTCCACCTACACGGGACAGAAGGTATTCAATCATGTCTCCTGGACCCCTGGCCCCTGTCGAAGTTACTGCCCCCATAGCCTCCACAGGAGAGGTGAGTGACTATCAGTCATGCAGACAATGCTCCAAGCTTCTGGCATTCTGGCTAGACTCCACCCCTCCACAGTTACCTGACTATAGCAAGGTATGCTCCTCCCCATAGTTACCTGGCAACATCAAGATAGTCCAGCCCACTATAAAAGGGGCTGCTTGACCCCTCCTTGATCTCTTTAAGCTCTCAACTTTCTTACTTGCTTCTCTAGCCCTCCTTCTCTCCCCCATTTCCCCTCTCTCCCTGTAGCAATGGCTGGGCTCTTTCTCTCTCTTTCCACCTTCTCTCTTTCTCCCTGCCTTTCTACAATAAAGCTCTTATACCATAAACTGTCTCTGCTCATCAAGGTCTGCTGTGCTTGAATGTTGGGATAGGTTTTCCCCTAATGAGTTGCATCTAATCTCCCTCCAGAAGGCCTTACTACTCTGCAGCCACAGACTGGACCAAGAACTCTCGCCCATGTGGGAACCACCCAGCGTCCCCTCTCCCCCTACCCTCTCCTCCCTTAGGCCCTGGGACTGACCCGAGCTGCCCCCGGGGCCCCCATTTTGTTCTTGCCTCTTCTTCCATGTCTGCCCGCCCAGAGCACTGGAACTCTGGCAGGACATGGGTTTTTCTCCCACTCCCTTTATTCCCCCATGCCCACTGCCCAACAAGTTGACAAAATGTAGAATCATCTGCAAGATGTTCTCCATGAAGGGTTGTCTAGATTAAGCTGACGTGTGGGCATGTCTGGTGGCGGTATTGTTTTATGTTAATTGATACGGAAGATACAGCCCACTGTGGATAGTGCTATTCCCTGACCTCTCTCCTTCTTTCTACCTTCTCTCTTTCTCTCTGCCTTTGTACAATGAAGCTCTAAAACCATAGACTGTCTCTGCTCATCAAGGCCCACCGTGCTTGAACAAGAGTTTGGTTCCTGGACTTTTTCTCCCCTAAGTTTCTGCGTGTGAGACATTGTATCACAGCATCAGAAATAAAATGAGGATAATTAGAGATCAAGGAGACATGAAATTCTTGTTTGTTTTTGGCTTGCCCAAAATTCTAATTCACCTTTTGTTGAAGCAACTCCTATCTTCGTCCTGCTAGTCACACATACCAGAGCCTTCAAAGCAATTTCCTTGTGGCATAACTTACTATTACTGTCTTATCTTCATAAAAGTTTCTCTTTCTTTTAATTTTGTATATGAGAAACTGGATTTGAGGAAAGAAATATTTAAAAATTTTCAAGAATACTTAAAACATAAAAACAGAGGTTATATTTTCAGTAGGACTTAGGAAAAAATTTCTATGATTTTTTTTTCTGTCAATTTTCAAAACATTAAGGTAACAAAACCATTTGAATCTGGATCCTAATATTTCTAATTGTATGAAAATTTCATCCAGCTTATATTGATACTTGCCTTGGCATAACTCTTAGAAATGCTTAAATAAAGAAAGAAAGAATATTTATTAAAAGAGAGTAAACCATCTTAGGTATGCATGTACAGTTTATATCTGTATATTATGAAATGATTTATTTTTTGCCGAGTTTTAGGAGGCAAATGTTTTGATATTGAGTCCCATTATTGAGTTTAAATAAAGGAAGCAAAACTGTACAATAACTTTCACACACAACTTTTATTCTGATTGATTTTCTATGTATAATGTCCACAAACACACAAATTTGCTACAAGTTGGAATTTTAAATGAGAAGTTGCATCTTTTAGTCACACTGTTATTCTGGAATTACACTTCTTGAGAAACATTTACTTCTCTGTATCTGCCAGTCACTTACACCAAGAATCTTCCTCCTCTGAACCCCTGATGGGCAAGTGAACCCTGATATGATGAGCTTTATTCATGGATATGTACAAAACCCAAGGAGCTCAATACTTCCTTGCTTCCCATACAAGCAGTTTCTTCTCGAAAAGAGTCTCTCCATCATTTCCATAAGTACTTCTTTCTCCAGATTTCCCCATGGACACAATGCACCTGGGTCCTCGGTAGCTGTGGGGTAGACTTTATCCCAAACTATGCTGTACTGACTTTATGTTCTGAATTTATATCTAGGATGCCAAGGTGGAAGGACCAGAAGGCTTTTGGGCCTCACCATCTCTATTAGGAGGTTTGCTTGATTCTGTTCTTCCTGTTCTTTTTGACCCTGGAGTCTAAGTTTACTCACAATATTGTGAACTGCCCACTATGCATCCAATAAGAATTTTCTGGATTTTGTTTAATTTAGCTGGAATCAGTTACAGCTGCTCCTAAAACCCCACTCCCCAGACAACCCTATAGTACTCCCTCCCACTTCCCCCTACTTCCTCTCTGCTTCCTCCCTACTATTTTGCTCTTTTTTCTCCTTTCTGCCTTCTCTCCTTTCTTATTATCTCATACTTTTATTTCCATGCTTAGAGGTTTTGAAGGATGAATAAAAAATGAAAAGGCTAATGCAAAAAATAGAAAAAAAGAAAATATTTAAAAGGTTTTTAATCCCAACTGCTTTATTTATTTTTCTTTTCAACTAACATGGAAGGATCTCTGGCCGTATATTTTAGACCATTCCAAGTCTTATGGGAATGCAGTAAAATATGATTATTAATAGCAAAACAAAACAATACAAAAAGCAAAGCAACTTGATCCCCCTCCAAATTATTATTTTATAATGTTGGCCTTTCAAACACGTTTATGGCTTATAGCTTGTCTAAACTAATTAGATAATTTGATGGATACAATATTTATTTTCAAAGGATCACGCCAGATCAGTCTTATAAAAGCAATTAACAAAGTTATTTTTGGAAGTTAATGTTTCTCTGTAGCAAGCTGGGAGAATTTAAGTTTTAATGTCCAGAGATGGTGTCATTAAAGGTGCATTTAAATATTTAGCCAAAAATTAGAGGGCCTGAAGTTACAAAGTTTACTTGAAAGAGGAATGAGTCACATCGCCAGGAGTTTATCTCTTAGACTTGCTTGCATGCATGGTCACCAGAAGTCTGTTTTGTTCTCCGTTCCCTCCTTGGGACATTCAACAGCTGTTGCTTCTTTTAAACTGTAAACTCCCTCTTCCTGTACTAACCAGGCTGCTATAGGCACAGACAGTCCAAAAATCTGAAACATTTTTGTAAATAACAGTAGTTTACAGTGATAGGAATAAATTGTAGATCCTTTTAGGAACCAAAGCAGGGTCCTCTTACATCAGCACAGCAGATTTAGGTAGCATCTCAACATAAAACCACTTATAGAGCAAAGAACTAGGCCCACCTGCACCATTTCTATGATTTGTTTTTCTTTTCTGAGCATAATCATAGCAGACACATACAGCTGACTTCTATCTCAATCTGCCAAATGTTCTTTTCATCAGTCAGCAAGCTATCGCCACTCTAACAATGAATTGATTTTTGTCTTTTTTTATTGTTAATAAAGTGTTCAATCCCTTTGCACTTTATCTTTTAAACTTTATTTATTTATTTTTATGGTATTTTACCGTCATGTTATGTCTGTGCATCACGTGATGCATGTTTGGTTCCCCTAGAGGCCAGAACAGGCTTCAGATCCTCTGGAACTGGAGTTACAGACAGCTTTGAGCTTTAATGTGAGTGCTGGGAATCAAACCCAGGTCTTCTGGGAGAGAAGCCAGTGTTCTTGAGCACTGAGATGTCTCTGTAGCTCCCTGTACTTCTTTTAATACCTAATATGCTACTTGAGCCTGTTTTAATGCTTTGGGTTTTATAAAAATCGAGTATTTGTGCCAACTAATAAGTTTAATTTAAAAAATTGACCCAATCTTGCATTTTAGATAAACTCTCATACTTCCTGATACATAAAAAATTTCCTTTATATACAAAAGTAATCCTTGGGCTATTACAAGCATTGTGCCAGAAATAGGGAGAAGAGTTTGTCACTCCAGTTTTAAAATAGTAAGATGAGCTTAAAGCAAAGCAATCGGTGGATTTACAATAAAAAAATATCAACAGCACAATATTTGGGGGCAGTCAAAATGTGGTTTTGAGATTAAACCATTGAGAAATAAGGAAATAAAGTGAACGGATTCAGGAACATTTTTCAGAAGTGATTCCCGGTGGAGTTGGACAATCTCTACTGAGCAGGTCTGAAGCTAAAAGCTAGAGAGGAATCTCACACCCAGCACTGCTCTTCTAGACCAGATAGCCCTGAGCTGACACTGGCAGGGATGGAGGGATGGAGGGATGGAGGGATGCTTGCTTGAGGCCATGGGAAGTGTGTACCACAGTGACTAATAAAACTGTGAAAGCTCTTCACCTTTTTCATATTTCATGTCTTTTTCTGTAAAATCATATGTGCAAATATGGATTAGGAAACAAGGTTTTCTCCTTAATATGATACTGCAAGTAATGTTTTCCTTCCTCCCAACCTAAAGAAATATACAGAAAATGTTAAGTATATCCAATATACCCTATTGGATTATCTGCTATTTTATTACCTTTGAGCAAATTAAAAAAATATTTGTAGAAAAGTGACAGTAATGTAGATAATTTTGTCTATAAAATACAGATGAATTTTATCAAATTTGCTCTATTGTATATATAAATGAAACATGAATACATTTGTACGCTCACACTTTATTCCTGTACACTCATGTTGTTATTCTTGTTATTCTTGTAAAGTATGGGGAGCTTACCAGAGATGACCACTCAGACACAGAGTTTCAGCCTACTGGAAGTCTTTATTCCAGCTGTTTGGGGTTACACTCAGGTGTTTGTGGATTCAGGTGTAGCCCTGTGTATCTAGAGCATGGGGTATTTGAACATAAATCCACACTCTAGCATCTTGTTTGGCCATTGCAGGAGAGTTCCACAGAAGCAAGCTACTGGTTTAACAGAACCAGAGATAAATTAGTTGGGGCATCTTGATTTTGGATTCCTAGAGCAGAGCTGGGTAATATTCCATGGGATTCCCCATCAAGAGGATCAAATTCTAGTTAAATCTGAAATGGACTCAGCACGAATACAAGATGGCAGAGCCTCTGTCACAATAGTGTTTGGGCATTCCAAAATTTTTGAGCAAATCTTATTATTGTCATAATCTTTTGATAATGAATTTAGTAAATTCTATTGACTTTACTGTTTTTAAATTATGTTTTAAAAAACAAAATTAAAATGATGATGGAAAAGAAAATCTCAGTAGGTCAAATAAAGAGTTTATATTAGAGTTTATCGAAAAGCCTCATCAATAGAATAGATTATGGGTGAAATATAGAATATCATGATATGAACACAAGAAAGAGAATTGGATTATTCAGTCAAGGTCAATAATAAAAAATTTAAATGCATGAGTGGACATACAACGACTTTGTAAGAACATCATAAAAAGATAAAATCTATGTATTATAGGCATACAAGGAGAAGAATTTCACTCAAAAGTCATAAAATATATTTTAATAAAGTCATAGAAGAAAATTTCCTAGCTCTAGGGAAAGATACCTATCTAGATACAAGATTATATGGAATGCCAAGTAGATAGAACCAAAATAGAAATTCTCTACAAGGGGGCTGTAGAGATGGCTCTGAGTTAAAAGCACTTGCTGCTCTTTCAGAGAACCTGGGTTTGATTCTCTGTACCCACATGATAGTTCGCAATTATCTGGAACTCTAGTTCCTGGGGATCAGATGCCTTCTTCTGACTTCTTTGAGTACCAAGCACATACATGGTGCACATATTACATGCTGACAGAACATTCACATGTAAAATAAAATAAGGGTTTTTTTTTGTAAAGAAACCACTATGGTATAATATTGTAAAAATATTTAATATGCTGAACAGAGAAAGTATATTTAAGGCTGCAAAAGAGAAGGGACAAATCACATGCAAAGGCAGCCCCATTAGAATAACTACTGGATTTTTGATCCAAACCATGTAAACCAGGAGGACTTAGACTAATGCCCTATGAATTTAGGAAAAAATATCCAACACAGTGTAATATGTGCAACAAAACTATCTTTCATACTTGACAGTGACGGAAGCAGGTGAAAGGAACCTGTGACTATACACTCAGCCCACAGAGTCTGAGTCTAAGACAAAGGCAAACACACTGAAGGACTACAGGAGAGGTTCTGCCATTCATCAGATGAAGAAGACTTAGAAAGTCCCAAACACCACAGAATTATCAAAATGATGCAGAACCATACATACCTCAGCAATAATAAATCTGAGTGCCACTGTTTTTTAATTGACTTATCAAAAGACACACAATAGCTGATAGAATTAGAAAACAGAATCTCTTTTTGCTGCCTGCAAGAAACACATATTATTGCGGATATCTACTCTCTATGTTATCATGTCTACTTCGCTATCAGTAACCCAAAGTTATGATTTGCCATGTTCCATTTGGGCTGTTCTTAACTCTAATTGGCAAGCCCTCATGGCCATCTTTTCATGACTCACCTACCTCATGGCATCTTCTCCTTTCTCCACCTTCTTCTTCTTCTCCATTCGTGGTTTCTCCTCAAACCACAAGCCTGGGAATGGAAACCCTGCTCACTTCTCTTCTGCCCAACTACAGGCTGTCAGCATCTTTATTCAACCAATAGTTTTAAACTAAGGAGCAAGGTCACATAGCATCACTTGCTGTATGTGAGGATTCTCTTGTTCCTGTGGCATCCAGGGCCAGGATTTAGCATTGCAATTGATAGCAACAGACCAAACCTCAACATAAGATGCTTTCAGTGTGACCCTCAAAATTTCATGTGCAAAGAGTTTAATGAAGTTAGAAATGTAGCCTTTTTTAATGCAGTTGTAACGAGAGAATTACTAGGTAAAATTATCAAGGCTGAGACAGAGAATAGCCTCTAGTGGTTTCAGAGAATACTTGATATGCTGTAAAAGTTATTAGATGTTTTACAAATGTAGCACTTTAAAAAAAAAGCTTTTATATTAGGTTTGTTTGCTTTATCCAAACAAGACACATCCTTGAGAGCCATATGTAAATGAAAATTGTAGGCTTAGTATTATTGATTTTGTCCTGTGAAGTAAGGTGATTTGAGTCCACAAATTCCTGAAGTGACTACTGGAAGAGCCTGCTCACATTTATAGAGGATGCTCACAAGGCTTCACGGGTGCCTGCTCACATTTATAGAGGATGCTCACAAGGCTTCACGGGTGCCTGCTCACATTTATAGAGGATGCTCACAAGGCTTCATGGCTGCTAGGCTAGCACTCTACTGCAGAGTTTCATGATCAGTTCCCAAACTAAGTGATTAATTACTTCAGTAATGAACACTCTATCCGTGAGCACTTTGGTAGCTTAGAATAAAAGAGTATGCTTATGAGATTTGGGGGAATCTGTTTTAAGCATATCTTTCTGTATGGGGTCAAAGACTGGTGAATGGATTGAAGGTTACAACAAAAGAACTCATACTTGGTGGATGTGGATGAAGGGTCAGAGCCATCTTCAAGGGTGAATATAATCTTCAGGGGGTTAGTTCAGTAGTTTTCACTACTGGAACCAATGGATTTTTTGCAAGTTTCCTTACTCCCCCCAAATTAAGTTATTTTGTCACTCATTTTCCTGGGCTTACTGAAATTCTAAAGTCTTGTTAGAATAAACAGACTAATGGAAAAGTCACTTCAATATCAGCAACACGCTATGTGGTGGTAGATCATTTCAAATATTTATAGTAAAATTTTATGGTGCAATTTTCAGTAATATTTAAAGGTTTTATCATCTGTTCATTGCATCAGAATATAAATATCCAATGTGTAAGAAATGTAAATTATAAAAATGTTGTTTAGGTTTCACAGCTGAATTTAATTAAATTGTAAGTAAGAAATTTGATTTCTTAATATGCCAAGGTCTTTCAAAGATGACCTGGAGATCTTTTACTTTTTACATAAAATTGTTTTGCCATCTATTTTCATTGTAAATAATTTTGCTCTGTGATTTGTGGGACTTATAAAGTGTTTGGTCATTTTTACTATATCTTGCTTACAGCAAAATATCATTGAGACAGTACGCGTATTTACACATTTTCAATGACTATTTCTTCACTAGGAGTTAACATTAATTGATGATGCCATCAGTGTAGAGTTAGAGTTGGTATTATGGGAAGTCATTTGGTTTTGGACCTGGGTGACTGAAATCTGTAACAGCTACTGGTAGACTGGACCGATCCGATGATAGGACCTTGCTATCATCTTTGTCATAAGAATAGAAATCTAAACATCATACCCCAGGGTAGAAAAATGAGATTTGTGAGCCTTAAAAAAAATTACAGCAAAAACAACTTTTGCATTATTTTAAACATCACCTCCTCCAGAATTCTATAACAGGTCACATGGCTTGTGATTTCTGTGGCAAACCCAGTTTGACTTTATTGTTTGCATTCCTCACCTCTCATTTTATTAGACAAGTAGCTTAAGGACCTCCATATATCTCTCCGACTCTGGCCTTTCCCCCCAATTCTCCCTTTCTTTCCTTCCTTTCTTCCTTTCAAAATCAACATTTCTAGAGGCAAATAAGTTAAATAGTAAAAGTGCATACTGTTATGCCGCTTGTTTAATATTTTAATATTCATTATTTTCTTTTATGTTTCCAATCACTACCTTTCAGATGCCAAGAAATATAAGCACATAAAAATAACCCTGGGATGATATATATTGCTCCTAATGTGTGTCAGGAACCTTCTGGGGACTCAACTGAGTCTCAGTGTTGAGAAAGTAATCTAATAATTCCTAAACAAAGGGACGTGCTGTAATCTCAGAAGGCAGACAATGGCAATAGTGAAACATAGGTTCAATATTGGTAACTTCGTGTGTCGAATCCTTAAAACAGGGCTATTTGTTCCTACAGAAATCAGGTTGAATAAAAACTGAAGTAAATGGCCCTAGGGATAATCTGCACTCAGAATGTCAGAGAGCAAATCTTGTTATAATCTTGTTTCTGAAAGTTTGGGTCAATACAAAGCCTAGGAATTGAGGTGTAGGTCAAAACAAAAGCCCATTACAGGAATAGTGGATCCTGTCTGCAGATTGTCCCAACATAGATGAGTGTGTGTGATCAGTCCACAATGGTCACACCAGCGCTAGAAGGGTTCCTCTTCATTGTCAGCTGTACTGGATTTAGACTAGCCGTGGAAAAACATTCCTGGGCATGTTTATGAAGTCATTTTCATAAAGAGTTAACTTGGAGGGAAGACTCAACTTGAATGTGGGTTGTGGCTGCAGTGTTTCCTGGGCTGGGGGTCCAGATTGAGTGAGACGGTCCAAATGCTCTGAGTTGCAGCCTCCATCTCTCTCTGCTTCCTGATTGGATAATGGGTTCAATGGCAGTAGCATCTTGCTCTTGTTTCCATACCTTCTCAAGCATAACAGATGTCATCCCTTCTTACTTGGTGTAAGAAGGAGCCACCCTTGCCTCTGTCAAGGATTTTGTAATAGCTGTGAGGAAGTGACTAATACACTAATCTAGTGTGAATGAGTATTCCATGGTCTTCCCATGATTTTGTTAGAAGACTTTATTTCAAGCTTAAACTTGGCATTAGTTGTAGTCTGGGAGAGGAGGGATGGAGAGGCAAACTGTGGGGCAGGGGTGGGACAGTGATTTTAAAATGTATTCACCCCTATGATGGTCTCAGATTTAAATGACTTTACAATATTGTATTTATTAACAGTATTTCTTAGTGAAATAATTTTGACTATGCAAGCATGCCTCCATATTGATAGCAATTCTTACTTCAGCCAATGTCTGTTTATTCGAACAGTATTTATGGAGGACATTCTATGCACATATTGTATGCTGTTTGCTGGGAGCAAAACTGTTCCATCTCCATGGAGCTTGCTTTTTATATGGTAAGATTGACATTTAAGGTTATGGTGATTGGTCACATAAGGCCAAAATGACTGCAGAACTGAGAATATAGAATATGAAAAATGAACTAACAGCAACAGCCCCCCAAAATACACATATACACAGATAAACACACATTCACACACCTAAACACATACACATACACACATATACATAAACACACACATACATAAACACACACATGTACACACACACACACATACATAAACATATACACATACATAAACACACACGAATATACACATATACACATACACACACACACACATTCAGAAAAGCTGTAGTTCATATTCCCAGTTTTATGTTTAGTAGCAGATTCCCAATCACTTCTCAAGTTTCTTTGTTGTGGAGAAGTTTTAACTTTTTGGTTATGTGACATAGTGAGATAAGGCACTTATTGTTCTGGAAAGTACAGGCTATATATATATATATATATATATATATATATATATATATATATATATTTAGTATGACAAAGGCCACTTGTTTTCTGTCCTTGGTATGTAATATAAGCATTATGGGGGATTTTGAATACAGGTTCAAGGAGCTTCTTGGAAGTTCTCTTTTGAAAGTCAGTTGAAGAGTCTTTGTAACAAATCAGGGTGGTTTAACCTCAGTGATTTCTGTAACAAGAGTGTCAGGAGTACCGCAGCCCCCACCCCCCAAACAATATCAACTAGTGATAATCATAATTTAAATTAAACAGAGAAGTAAATAAAATAAAATATCCAGAAACAGCATAAGGGGAATCCAGTTTTTTTTTTTTTTTTTTTTTTTAAGGTTCAGAGGAGGCCGACAAGCTCCCCAAAGGAGTTTATTTATTTATAACGGAGTGAGGGAGAATTCAAGTCTGTAGGTACTCTGGGAAACAAAGGAGATCTGGGAACAAGTGAAAGAAAAATGAATCACTGGGATTAGAGTTCTGAGAACCGCACAAACCTAGGTTTAGGACACAGGCACGTGGAACGTTGATGAAACAAAAGGAAGCTGATGCATGTAGATGTAAAGAGGAAAAGAGAGGAAAGTGCCAAGTGAGATTTGAGGGAAGCAGGTATTAGTTAGGCAGGTAATCATAAGGAAGAAGAGTAATTTTAAAAAAACTTGTTTCATTTTGAGATAATTGTAGGTTTGCTTGCGTTTCTGAGACACAGTACGGAGACATCCTCTTTGCCATACAGAGACTCGGATTGTCTGGCAGAACCATGGTGAGTATTTCAACCAGACCTTAGCGTTGATGGAGTCAGGGTGAAGAATGTGTGCTGCTGTAAGCTGTCCGTGGAGAGCCACGCCTACTTCCCCTTTGTGTCCTCTTTCTTCCTAGCCTCAGTAAGGCACAAGTGTGTTCTGTTCTATAGAATGAAAGGCCAGAGAGCAATTAGTTGCAGGTGTTTTGCGGTAATTTGAAATTTAAAAGAAGTCTTACGCAATTGGAATATCAGCTAGAGAATGTAAAGTACTATGCAGTTCTTCTTTTTATTTCATGTGCATGTACATGCCGCTGTGTGTGTGTGTGTGTGTGTGTGTGTGATGTACACATGTGGAAGAACGAGGACAACTTGTGGGAACTGGTTCTTTCCTTCTCCTGTGTAGGTTCCAGAGATCAATTCAGGTCCTCTGACTGGTGTCACTATGGATAATTCATAATATAAATCTAATACCTAATTTTAAGTGTTTTAGGAAAAAAAATTGACACAAAGTCATGCTGAGTAGCTTGGTTGGCCTTGAAGTCATGATTCTCTTGCCCTGGGCATCTGAGATTACAGAAGTGTGCCCAGTGCTTGGCAATAAATTAGAAGCCTTGACTATGCATCTCATAAAGATGCTCACTGATAAAGTGAAGAGAAAAATTAAAGCACACCCAGCCAAAAGAAGTATTTAGGAACTTTCCTCAGAAAATATTATAAATTTAGAAAAAAAATACAAATAAAAAGGAGGATGGAGTGTCATATCATCTGAAGAAATTAGTTGGAATAAACCAAATTTTTCTTCATGTGAGTGTTATTGCACTTAACTAGACAAGCATTGGGAGACTTGGAGGAGAGAACAGTTTCTGTAGTTTTTGGAAACCTTCTCTGAATGGTTGGAGATCTGAGGTGAGGTAGGCAAGTATCTCTGGAGACAGCTCATTTATATGGAGAAACATGAGGCAGATGGTAAGCTTATGGGAGCAAACAAGGATCAGAGGAAGCTTTGGCTGGGTATAAAAGCCAAGCTTGCTCTACTCAGAATGGTGCCCAGTGAGAGAGAATAGGAAAGTAGATTTTCACATTGTCTGAACAGCAAAATCAGCTGGGAGCTTTAAAAGTGGCCAGTGTTTCATCTTATCCTTAGTGACCAGGACTCAACTAATTTCAGGTAATGTCTTAGTGCCAGGACTCCCTCTAGCAGGATCCTATGTGCTACTAAACTATAGGCAAAGCCAAGAAAGACTCTTTAAAAGAAGACCTAGTCATTACTGTAAAACTGATGATTTAAGCTTTTATGTATTGTGACATTAAAACGCATGTGAGTTGGGATGAATAGGTTGGGGCACATACAAGACAACTCAAATAAAAGCAAAGCAAATATGGTTCTCAAGTAGCTTTGGGCTCTACTTTGAATCACCTTGGAGGTCATCTAAAATATGCTACCTTTAGATCTGGGCTTCCTCTATTGAAGATAACAGGCATTTTTGAAAAAGAAGAAGAACCTATTGTGTACTAAGGCTTGATAATTACCGAAGCAACTGGAGATACTGAAAGACAGTGCTAAGTGCCTAAAATGCATTGCTTGTCTCATTGGGGGCATTGACTGAGCTCAGAATCCCTGGCAAGCGATGCAAGGGGAAACAGGTGATGTGTTTTTCATTTTCCAGATGAAGTATACAAAACCCTATTCTTCAGAGATGACATACTTTTGGGATGAGATTTAAAAATGGAAATTTCCTGGGATGGCCCTTGTGTAAGGTCTTGAATGCTGACTTATGGTGTTATCCAAAGCCTTACAAAAGACACTGGCACACTGCTAAAGTGAATACTTCTTGCAGAGACATGTTAGGAATACAGATCTTACATACTTAAAGTAGGTCAGTGAAGCCATTGCTGGCTTGATAAAGAACCAAGACTCGAGAGAAGACCTTTTATTCTTAACCCAATTTAGGTATATGTTAGTTATGCTTACAATTAGTTTTCACAGCTAGTTTGTGGGTCATAGAGCAACTGGGAGTGTTACTGAGCTCTGGTTTCTACAGGACCTCAGTGTTCTATGAAGAGATATTTATTAAGATCCACTTCAACTGTGACCTAGTTTCTTGTTCGTTATTTGAAGTTCATTCATTGCCTGGACAAGGCTGATGAAAATGGGTGAGAAACTTTAAAGGAATGGGCTATACCAGAGATATAAGGGAGGGGAAGACTTGACTTCCTCTTTAGGGCACAAAGAGAATAGAGCCGAGTCACCATCATCTGGGACACTAAGCCTTCCTAGGACATGTGTGTCTCGGAGCATGGGTTTTGTTGTAACCAATATAGACTATGAGCTCTGAAGGAATCAAAAGAGACTTTATTTATGAAATAACTTCCTTCCAGAGCTTGATAAAATGAAAGTAGAAAGAGGACTGAACAGACAAGTTTATTTAGGTATTAATTAGTTCCTTCAGTTTTCACTGAAGAGCCTTCTTATATTTTTGGTTGTGGCTGAGTCATCTCTCCAGCCCTGAAGAGCCTTCTTGGTACCATTCTGCTGAAGGGTGTGTGTTGATTGGTTCAAGACCGTCTTGAGTTTCTAGGTGCCTTGTCCTGCTGAGATTTTGGTAGGAAACTGTTAAATTAATGAAGAATAAAGGAAAAAAAAAGAATAATTTCCACCATGGAGGGTCTTATTATTGGGAGTCCTTAGTTTTGTACTTCAAAATATATGAATAGCAAGTTCTTTGATATCTTTGTACTCTACTCTATTCAGGTCATCTGTAAATTGAGGATACTTTTGATACAAACTGACGATGTTGTTGTAAGAATAAGTTATTGCTTGCCAAAGGTTTTCCATAACTCTTAAAATTCAGTAATCACTTGGTAAAATTTAACCTGACACTATAACTCCAGCTATTAAGGAGGTTGAGGTGGGAAGATTAAAAGGTCAAGGCCTACCTAGGAAACTTCATGAGACCTTGCTTTTATAAGGGAAAGTACAAAAGAGGATTAGGGTTTACACCAGTGTTACAATGCTCGAAGAGCATGTATAAAAACCTGGGTTCAATTCACAGTGATGAATAACTAACTAACTAACTAACTAACTAACTAACTAACTAACTAATATTGTATAAAAGAAAGGCAGGCAAGAAAGAAAAGAAAGCTCTTTTATGTGGGTACCTAGCATCATGTTGCTTCCTCTTCCCTTTTCAACTTTTTCTTCTTTTCTGGAGTGTTTGTTACAGAAAGGTTTCTTAGACAAGCAAAATACAATCAGTAAGAGATTAAAGGGTTAAGGTGAGGAGAGAAACATCCTTCATCAAGGATAACATAAATGTATTGTTCAATATATTTTTAATATTACATAGATTATTTTAGTTGAACTATGGGACATCAAATACATGTGTGCTTGCCAAGTCTCCTAAATTTGTAAAACTTCAAGGTCATACATCCTTTCTCATCTGCTGTCAGTGGAAATTTTCTGGAAATTTTGGAAAGAGCCATAATAAGGCAAGATACTAGGTTCAGTGGCCTCTTACGTAGATCCTTTCTCCGGAAGAGGGACACAGCACTGTAGTTTCCATGGTGACTGATTCTAAACCACTCGCCAATGGTTGTACGGACATGATACTTGAGATGACTGGGAAACGGCTAAATAGCCTAGAAACACATACAAAATCGTGTGTGTTGACACACGGTGCTGTAAGGGGACAGCTGCTGATTCTCCCTGTTCCTAAGAACACCTGGAAGAAACCACTGAGCTCTGGTGCTAATCCCAAAGCCACCAGCTGCTGGTCTGAGCAGGTAAAGACAGAGCCAATAAAACAAGACCTGGTTACAGGTGGGATTCTCCGTGACCCTTTCTTTGAATGAATCATTCCAAGGAGAAGCTCTCTCTCTGTCTCTCTGTCTCTGTCTCTCTCTGTCTCTCTGTATATCTCTCTGTGTGTGTGTGTGTGTTTTGAGGATGTGTAAGTGAGTGAGCTGAGGAAAAGTTAAAATTAGTTTGGGACTTGTGGGAAGTGAGTTTTTGAGGATAGGGCTCTGCCGCATGTCCCTGTAGTGCTGGATGTCTGAAAACACAAAGAGGACCCTTAAGATCAATTAAAGAGGAAGCTCAGAGATAAATAAGCAGGCAATGGTGTGGATGTTTAAGGTGAGAACTTCATCAAGATTTTGTAGAGTAAGTATTCCATGGTAAAGGACAGCCATACTGAGTGGCTGTCAAATGTAATCCTTTAGAAGTGTCCCATGGAAACTTCCCTTGTGAAGCCTTAATAATGGAGAGGCAACAGTTGGAACTGGAATTTTAACCCAAGATTTATAACTCTCAATTATATGTACTTGTGATACACAAGATAGCCTTTAAAACACTGATGCAGGAGGAGACTGAGGCTCTCAACAAGTCCCTCCTCAGGGTTCTGAGTTTAACCATGTGGGTTGCACTCATGTCCCTCCTCAGGGTCCCGAGTCTAACCATGTGGGTCGCACTCATGTCCCTCCTCAGGGTCCCAAGTCTAACCATGTGGGTCGCACTCATGTCCCTCCTCAGGGTCCCAAGTCTAACCATGTGGGTCGCACTCATGTCCCTCCTCAGGGTCCTGAGTCTAACCAGTTTGCTTTTGAGTTGCTTAAGATGGTTGTTCTATGAGTATCTGGTATATGTGCAAACATATGTACCTGGCTTTCATGTTCACTTGTATTTCCAGTTAGTTTCCCATTGGAAAACTAAAACATGCTTTAGCCAATAAAACCAAGGTTTTAATAATTTCCTAAAACAGAATCGAAAAGGAAATTAAAGTCTACCACATACCACAGAAACAAATTTTGATTTTTTTTTTCAACTGAGTTCTTCTGCTCATTGAACTCTTCTGCTTTAGCTCAAAAGAATCCAAGTAATATCCTGTTAGAGTTGAGGATTCCAACAGATGTCTGAAGAGAAGCAGGGCGGTGCGGGTTCAACTATGCTTAAGATGACGAGACAAAATATAAACGTCTACACCCCCAAGGATTAAACTATAGGTGGAAAATATAAAATGCTCAGTACTCATAATCCTATCGGTATCATCATCACTAAAGCTTGATAGGAAGCGGGTCAGCAATCACCTCACAGGGAAGCGGATGGTGTGAGGGAACTTCTATTTGCCGTGTTCTGCAGGGGTGCTGGGTCCCTGCCACCAGAAGGCTGCCAAAGGTATATTCCCCCATCTCTCTTCTTACATTTTATATTTAGTGCAAGCTAATCAAACAGAGCCTTCTTTCCTTTCTTTGGATTAAGGCCATTCTGACAAGGCTAAGGTATACAAAGTAATAGAATACCAATTCTCAAGCCAATGACACTGTCATTTATTACTATCTGAACAGGTCAACAAATCCCAGTAACAACTTGTTGGAGAGTAGAATTAAAGTTATAATTTCGCATTAATCGTAACTTTACCCAATATAAAATTTTAGATTTAACTTAACCTGATATAAAGTTTAGCTTATGCAAAATCTTCAATTAATGTAATTTTATTTTTAAATGCTTTTTTCAACATGTAACTATTTTAAATAAACACATAAATTGTAGCCCTCTCCCTCAGCCGCTTCAGGCTGAGAGCAGACTTGCTGCCTCTGAAGGTGAGCCACAGGAAGCTACATTCTCTAGCTAAGGCTGGCTTCTTTTGTTGTGCTAACTGCATCTGCCCTTCTCTGGAATCCTGCTACCTGTCCACCATGCCTCACCCACATCCTGCTTCTTGCTGAGACATTCCACAGTGCATGAGACTTCAGGCTGCATTGGGCGGGGTCTACCCTCTTATAACCCAAAAAGATTTCTAAGTGAAGAGAGATGCTTTGAACGGAGAGACTCTGTCTTGGCGTCCATTTTTCTCCCATTTAGTCTCTTACAGCCCCAGTTCGCATCCCAGGGAACTTAGTCCTTGGGTACTCCATGGATGGTGTACTCCAACAATAAATGTACAGAAATCTTTTCTGGGAGCTGGACATGTATGGATAATGATGATTGCAGCTTCTGCTCAGAATGCTGATAGTCCTCTCTTCTAATATTATAAAGTCTTCAAGAATTTGCACACAGCACTCCCAGAAAAGCCCTTCATCTGCTCTTGTTTCTAAAGTGCTTAGAATTGGCTCCAATTCTCAGTGTCGTTTTTTAAAGATTTATTTATTTTATATATGTGAGTGCACTGTCACTTTCTTCAAACACAAGAGAAGAGGGTATCAGATGGTTATGAGCCACCATGTGATTGTTGGGAATCGAACTCAGGACCTCTGGGAGAGCAGTCAGTGCTCTTAACCGCTGAGCTGTCTCTTCAGCCCCTTTCTCCATGTTTTCTATGTAAAATTTTCTCATGGAGAAAAGTTTTGCTTCACTGGTAAAATCCAGAGAATTTTGGTTTTGACATTGAAAAAAGATGCTAGCCAGCTCCTAGCCAATCATGCACATTCATTGGAAAGGTGCAGATCTGAACTTAAATGTCTGGAAAACTGGTTGTTTATAAAAGTTTTTTTTTTCTTTTTTTTAATCCAAATTACCAACCTCTTTAGACTACGGTCTCTGTGGTTCACGACCTCAAATTTCATGTGGAGATTAAGTTGGTGGAAGTAGAATTCCATGACGTTACTAGGGTTCACACCAGGCATGGAAGTGCTTTGTCAAGTTTTTGATGACCGTCAGCCCAGGAATAGAAAAGTTCTAAGGTTTGTGCAAACAGATGAATACGAGGAAGGATGAGGTCTTTCCATGTTCCCGGTCCTGACAGCAGCTTTTAGGATAAGCAGGCTATGCTAGGTCACATTCTTTCATAATTTGATTTCTCTATCACAGGGAAATTCCATAAGCCAGTCTATGGTCACAGTGTTCCTATGTGACAGTGCTGCCCTTTAATGTGGAAATTCTCAAGGCAACGTCTATTCAAAAATACAACACTGCTGTAACCTCATTCCATGTCGGTCCTCCCAACATAAGAAACAAAACAAAACCAAACACCGATCCCTAGCACCTGGCAGACTAGTAAAGAGACTGGAAGGCTCGGTCTCTATAGGCCATGTTCTTGCAGGGGCTGTATTTGAAAATTTGTGTGATCTTCAGAAGTACATAGAAATGAAAATCATTGCAGGACTGTAGATGAACTTCTTCTAATGGAGAAAGCAGAGATCTACAGAGGTAACTCCAATGCTCATGTGCATCTAATACCTAATCAGTAGGTCCTTCACATTCTAAGTCTCATCTATCTCTCCATAGCTCCTGGTAGCACTCCACTTTAGAAAGCTAGACTGAAGGCAGTTAAGACCATGCAAGCCATCTGTTAGAGGAGGTCAGCAGGACACTCTTCCAAGAGATACAATATGATCTGAATGGCCTGCCTCTTGGTGCTCCGGCAAGAGTGAGTAGGATAAAGAGCAAACCTCTGAGTGTGGAGAAAAAGACTCCAGACCACTCAGAGTAAACAAACAATACATTCCTCTACACTAAAGGACGTCACTCAGCTAGCTCTTGGATGTAAGAGTTTACCAAAGAAAATCTGGAACCACTAAAGGTTACTTTCTCAATGAGTACCTTGTTACGATAACAGTCAGTTTTCTAGAAGACAGATGGGAGCAGAATGAGGAATATTTTTAATTATCTGAAGTACCTCTAGCTCGCTGGTCAGTCAAAAAGGAAATAAATATTGTTTGTGTTTCTGGAAACCTACATGTTCAAATGTTATAAGGCACAAAAATGCTGTTTTTACTTGTATTTGAGAAGAGAGAAGATTGAGTGCTCTATTTCAGAGATCTCTCATTCTCAAGTCTCTTAGAGAGAGAGTATGAGTCAGACAGGACTCTAACAGGTAGACAGATAAAGAAAGAGGCCATAAACAAACAACACAACAGAGTACATCTGTCTTCTTTTAAAGCCAGGACAGGACTTGGTGTGTTTCCTACAATTCTCACCCACTATAAGCTCCCTGCTGGCTGACCTGCCCACATATGTCCTAGGCAGGTCCTGGTACCATGGCCTGGGAGTCAGTCTACTCTTTGTTTTAGAAGCTTACCAATCTAAAAGGAGGGGAGGAGGAACTTTCCCAGGCCACCTAAAAGCCTTAAACCTCCCAACCCTCCAGGAAGAAAATAATATCTCAGATTCCAGTCCTCTCTTCACTTCTGAAGAGGCTGACTGTGTGCTGTATGTTGGGGCTCCTACTCTATGATAGCATTTATTTTCTTCCCTTTCCTCACCTCAAACCCTCATATATAGCCCTCACTCTCTTTGAAGTTCAAAGCCTCTTTTTCATTAATTGTTGCTATAGAGATATATGTATACGTATATACATGAATATTTCTAAATATAACCTGTTCTTTCCTGTATATGTCTTCAGGGCTGACCATTTGGTATTAGCTAACCAGTTGGTATGCTCTTCCTTGGGGAAGACTATTCTTCCAACCTCAGCATTCCTTAGCTGCTGTAGCGTTTTGTGTAGGATTGATAAAAAGACATGTTGCTTGACTCTTCATTAAAATCAGTTCTGTGACTATTGGTCTTTTGTCTGAGAATAAACAACCAACAAATGTTTTAGAGAGAATACTTGTATACAACAACATGTGAAGAGAATCAGGGACAGGTACTTTGTGTTGTTAGACTGGCTTCATGGAGAACTTAGAGCAGGAGAGGTTTGAGTAGTTCCTTCCAAAGCCCTAGTAGCATAAAGATCCACGGGAGTATCTCCTCCTTCCTTAGCCATCACATACCCTGTCAGTAGTTTTACATAACTTAGGGATCCTTTGGGTGGTGGGACAAAACATGCTGACCCTGGGAGAGATGGAAGAGTTCATTACATGAAGGTATAAAGAGAGAAGTCCAAGGCTGTCATAGAGGTCCCTGCAGTAAGTGACTCTGAGGTCGGGCAAAGGAAATATCAAGCTGAAACAGTAGGAGGTAACTTATCTGTGTCAAGGAATTGTAGGTTTCCAGGATTCTGCTTTCCCAACTAATTGCTAATTTGAATACATCGCATGGTGATGGCTCAGGGCCCTTTGGCACTGGGCCCCGAGGCCATTAAGGCTGTTAGGGGAGGGCAGGGAAAGGGAAGTGACTGGGGAATGGACTTAATGTGTCCTCTCCTCAGGAACTGGAAATTAGGTCATGACCATATTAAACAAATCACTTAAAAATAAATAAATAAATAAATAAATAAATAAATAGATAAATAAATAGAAAGAAAGAAAGAAAGAAAGAAAGAAAGAAAGAAAGAAAGAAAGAAAGAAAGAAACCTATGTTCCATCTGTAGGGAGACCTTACAATGAAGAAAGTGGGAATGTATGCTTCTACTATTAAAGAAGCTATAGACTAGGTCTGGTCCCTCCCAGGACCAAATTTCCATCTATAAGAAACTGTTATCAAGCTAAGGTACATATCTTAGTCTGGGTTTCTATTGCTGTGTAAAGCACCATGACCAAAAACAACTTGGGGAGGAAAGCATTTATTTCAGCTTATAGTTCCTCATCACATGCTATCACTTCAGGACGTCAGGGCAGGAACTCAAGCAGGGTAGTAACTGATGCAGAAGACGTGGAGGAAAGATACTAACTGACATGTTCCTCATGGCTTGCTCAGCCTATTTTCTTATAACACCCAGGACCACCAGCCCAAGGCTTGGAACCAACCACAGAGAGCTGAAACCTCCCACATTAATTGCAATCAAGAAAATGTGACTCCCTGGGAACTGGCAGGCTACATCAGCCAGGAAAGCAGGTAGATTATCTGTAGATCTCCATCTACCCCTTCCTCTCCTCCAAATCCAACTTCCCCCCCCCCCCCCCCCCATGTCTTACTCCTAGCTGTGTCACAGACCAACCATTGAGGTCTTCCCCTCCTCTCTGCCCTTATCTTCAATAGATCGTCTAGCTTTCTTCCCCACTTTTCCTGTTATCTCAGTCCCAAAGCCTAGTAGGCATTTCCTGAGAATTCACCATAAAAGCCTCTAAGGGAAGCAAGTAGACCAACCAAGCAGATGTGCATACTCCCTTCAGATCTTCATTCTCCCACCCCTCCTCCAGATCCAATCCTGGGTCTCATCCCCAGCTCTGCAGAAGACCTGTTGTGACCTCCCCTCTCCATCCCCGTTCCCAGAGGACCTTCTGAAAAGGAGGCAGTTAGAGTGTAAGAGCCAGAGGGGATGGAGGACACCAAGGAAACAAGGCCTTCAAAATACAACAGGGTTGATGCACCTATGAACTCACAGAGACTGAGGCAGCATGCACAAGACCTGTACAGGTCTATACCAGATGGGTTCCCAAAGGCCAAAGGAGAAGTAGACACATGCCTCCATTTCAACCTCGACACTATTTTGACCTGTAAAAGATAGTTTAGTTTTCTCCATGGAAGTGTCACTGGTGAAACAAACTATTCTTATGGGTAGACTGCATGTTCAGCACTAGGTGGTCATGGAAAACAAACACATGGCTGGAGATTCTCTGTCTCATAATGTAGTTGCGTAAGGGCTTTTTAAAATCTTTTATTTTATTTTATTTTATTCTCTCTCTCTCTCTCTCTCTCTCTCTCTCTCTCTCTCCCTCTCTCTCTCTCTCTCTCCAGGTGTTTTGTTTTGTTTTGGTTAAGTTTTGGGTTTTGTTTTGTTTTGGTTAGGTTTGTCGGTTTTTGTTTTTTATCCTATTCCAATATATTATTTTTTTTTGTTTTTGTCTTATTGTATTTTTATTAAGTCTGTTTTCTAATCAGAGACAGAAAGGGTGTAGCTCTGTATAGGATGGGTAGTGATAAGGAACTGGGAGAAGCAGAGGAAGGGAAAACCATAATCAAGATATACCATGTGAGGTAAAGCTATTTTCAATAAAGGAAAGAATGGTGGGAACGCAGAGCATGCTTGCCCACAAGCCAGGCTGGTTGGGATATTGTCTCAGCAGACGCTCCCTCTTCCATAATTACTTTAGCCCTATTGCTGAAGACAAAGCACAGCTCACCGAACATGGAAAACTTGAGCTGACCCCTACCTAGAGCTTTCACCCCTATGGACTGCCGAATTCTGCTTGCTACCAAAAGAGAAAGGTAAAGACCCAAAGTCATTACCAGCTACAAATCTTCAACCTTCAACCTTGACCGGACTGCAAGAGGCACTAGAGCACAGAGCTTAGAGAAGCAACTAACCGATATTCGATTTGATTTAAGGTGTGTTCCATGAGCTGAAGCTCATAGCCAGCACTGCTTGGGTCACCAAGAACATGAGACTACACAGGACATACACCTAGGGGAACCCCCAAACTACTGTTCCTCCAAAGGAATGTAGCAATGACCCCTGATGACATTCTGTTATACTGATAAACCCACGCTTTGTCAGTCATTGTCAGAGAAAGATCCTCCTGTACCAGACAGGAGCAAATACGGAGACCCATAGCCTCACCCTATGCAGTGAGATGTCTTCAACCACTCAGACTGAAAGCTGATGTCTCCATGAATCCCATTCCCCAGGGCTCACTTGTGGAAGAGGAGGCAGAAAGAGTATAATAGCCAGAGGGAGCAGAGGACCCCAGGAGAACAAGGCCACCCATGAACTCACAGAGACTACTGAGGTAGTCTACACAAGGACTTCATGGATCTTAGAGCTGAAAGGAGAAGTGGATCCATACCCCCATCCCTAGCCCAGAAGCTATCTCCTACTGATAGCCATTTGCCAAGGAAAAATTAGTTTTTCCAAGCGAGTATCACTGGAGAAACAAACCTTACGTCCTGCTGTAGATGACCAAGCTTAAAAGCATTGTCGGAACTTCATTGTCTCATAAGGTGTTTTGTGTATAGATTATGATGTCCAGTTTTCTGTTTTTTATGTGTTTTCTGTGTGTGAATGTGTGTCTCTGAGTCTATATGCTTCTTGTGGGATTTTTTTTCCGGCTCTTTTTCATGTTTGTTTGTTTTGTTCTGTTCAGGTTTGTGTGTTTTTATTTTATTTTATTTCAGTATTATTCCTTAGATGACTGTTCTCTAAAGAAAGGGTGTGGATCTGAGTGGAGAAGAGGAAGAGGGAGGGGAAACTGTAATCCAAATATATTGTATGAAAAATATCTATTTTTAATTAACAAACATAATATTTGTGATCATAAAGTTAATGTTAGTGTGTTACCACAATTGAAAAAGAGACACAGGGGTGATGGAGAGATGGCTCAGAGGTTAAGAGCACTGACTACTCTTGTAGAGTTACTGAGTTCAATTCCCAGCAAGCACATGGTGGCTCATGACCATCTGTAATGGAATCTGATGCCTTCTTCTGGTGTGTGTCTGAAGGCAGTGACAGTGTACTCATACACATAAAACAAATAAATCATAAAAAAGTGTTTAAAAAATAAAAAAACTAAAAAAGACACAGAAACCCCACTTATTAGCACAGGACACACTAAGGACAGAATAGAAGATTAAAAAAAAAAAAATTTCTGTCAGGATAGCATTTAGTTTGTCCAGCCCAAGTTACCTTAAGTTTTTCTAAACTCTGTTCTGGAGTGCTGCTACTCTAGAATTTCTGTAATCCAACTCTTTTTCTGTGGAATTTACTGACAATTTATGAATGTGTATACTTTGTTTTTGAGAAAACAACTATACTGTGATACAATTTATACAACTGAGTTTATCTTATTTCAGTGTATACCTAATGGTTTTTTAGTAAATTTATAATTTTTTTTTTCAGCCATTGTTGCAATCTGCTGTTGGGAAAGCCTCATCACACCAGGAAGAAGCAGGTAGCCACTTGCCATCAGTAGCCTTTCCAGGTTCCGGTTCTCTGTTATCTGGGACATACTTTCTTCTTCATACTGATTTAAGGCACTTCATATTGTGACCATATAAGTAGGTTTTGCCTCTGAACTTTGCATTTTGCTTTGACTTACCACACTTTTTTGAGGCCCACTCATGATGTGATGGTCATTATTTATTAGGACTTTGTTTCTTTCTGTGGATAGAATTCCATGGTATGGCTATACCACTCTTTGCTTCTCTGCTAGTTGGTGGATATTTAGATTGTTTCTAGGCTCAGAATATTGTAAGCAAAGCTGATATAAACTAGAGAAAAAGAAATAAACAAACAAAACAGAACAACAACAAAAACACAAAACCCACAGCATTCAGCTCAAAGGGAAGAAAAAACCCAGCTTATTCTAGAGCCAAGTATGAGTGACCTATGACCTAGGAACAAAGATTTGGGTTATCCCAAATATTCCAACATACACAAGTTTCATGAATTTTTATGGTAACAGAATAAAAAAGATCATAGATCAAAGTAATTTTATAGTACATTGGTGGGAACATCAGGTAGGTATGTTGTAGTAAAGGGAAGAAACCTTTGCTCTAGGCCCAGATGTTACCTGAAGATATTCTTAGTGTTTGGGGCTGTAGGAACTAAAGTCAGTTTGCATGTTCCATAAAGGATTTACCTGATCGTCAGAGGATTTTAGGACGAACACACAGACAGCTAACCAAGGCTATTACTAGGGATAGTGGATTTCCAGGACTCAGGAGGCAGAAGCAAACAGATCATTTGAGTTGAGGCCAGTTTACAACAACAAAGTAAGAAGAACGTGTGTGAGTGAGTGAGTGTGTGTGTGTGTGTGTGTGTGTGTGTGCACACGCATGTGCGCGCTAATGGCTGTTGATAGTCCATTCTATTTTGGTTTTGGATCTATAACATTTTAGCCCTGTGCATCCACAGTTCTAACTTGTCAGCCGTACAGAATTCCCATTGAAATGGTGAGTTTTTTGCGGGTTAGTGGGGTGGGGACTTGAGTTCACACTGCCACAAAGAAGATTTGTTTATAGAATTTTGTATGACTGTATACATTCATTGCTCTTGGGTGGATATAGGGCAGAATTACTTACTTATATTTTACATATGCATGCTACCTTTTAAGAAATTACTTGTATGTATGATTTCAGGGCTGACCATTTAGGTGACTAGTTGATGTGCTCTTCCCTGGGGAAGAATAGTTTCCCCACTCTCAGCATTCCTTAGGGGCCTGTAATTCTTTGTCTAGCGTGGAAGTTTCATGAGCTTCGCGCTTGCCATGTTAGCCTGGGTATTGGTGTCATTCCTGCTCAGATCATGTTTAGACAGCCATGTTGGTGAAACTTTGTGGGTGTAGCACCTGACATTTCTAGGATAACTTATTACTGTTCCTGTGTTTGTGTAATCTCATACCTTTCAAAGAGACAAGATGAGAGAGAGACAGAGACAGAGAGAGACAGAGAGAGAGACAGAGAGAGATGAAACCAGAAACTATTAAATGAGAGGCAAAAGGGCTCATCAAATAAATGGAGATAGTATACGGAAGTAGGAGTGATGTGTAAACATAAATATTTATAAAAAGGCACCCTGGGGCCCATTTCTTTGAATGCTAGCCAAAGTGTGGTACTTGGCAACTCTGATCCCAGAACTCAGGCAGAATAGGAAGATAACTGCAAGTTCAAGGCCAGCCTGGTACACACAAGGCTACATAATGCGACTTATATAAAAAATAGCATAAAATAAGAAAGAAAACAATAAGAAACATATATATTTTTTCAAATAAACTAAATCTAGTTTAGGGTGAGGTCATTTAGATGAAAACACAATCTTAAGCAACTATAATTTAAACTGTCCAGGATTACCCTGAAAGGAAGGCTCTTAGCTTGAGTGAGGGTAAAGAAGAAAGCATTTGCTGACAATAAGTTAAGGGCTGTACAGGGATTCCAAGATACAAATTTATTTTTGGAAAATGTACTGCACCCTGTTGGAAAATAGTTTCCTGATTCAGTGGTGAACAAAAACCATGCTGTATAAAACTAGAGGTCTTATACATGTCTGTTTACATGTGAGTGTGTGGATTTCTATATGTACACATGTGCTTGTGTTGGGGTAGAGTAAGGAAGGAGAGATGGTAAGAAAAGTTGCTTCTGTTATTCATCTTTAATTGTCACAAATTAAATGGGAACCTTAGTCCTAACCCTAACCCCTAACTCTAACTCTTAACTCCAACCCTCTAACCCTAACCCCAACCCAACCCCAACCCCAACCCCAACCCTAACCCCAACCCTAACCCTCACCCTAACCCTAACCCTAACCCTAACCCTGACCCTAACCCTAACCCTAACCCTAACCCTAACCCTAACCCTAACCCTAACCCTAACCCTAAACCTGACCCTAACCCTAACCCTAACCCTAACCCTCTAACCCTAACCACAACCCAACCCCAACCCCAACTCCAACCCTAACCCTAACCCTAACCCTAACCCTAAACTTGACCCTGACCCTAACCCTAACCCTAACCCTAAACCTGACCCTGACCCTGAACCTGACCCTGACCCTAACCCTGACCCTAAACCTGACCCTGACCCTGACCCTAACCCTAATCCCAACCCTAACCCTAACCATCATGTACAGACCCTGAAAGCAAGCCATCCTTAAGCATGAGGTCAGATTGCTCATGCTTGAACACAGGATGGGAGGGGCAGAGTCCACATTCTCTTACCACATCATTTTCATACTGCATAGTTACTGGTGGTCTGTCAACAGGGAGAAGACAATATTCTAATTTGGCTTTCCTTGTTAATAACGTTTTCCTTCTCTTCCCTGGATTTTTCTTCCTTTCCTCGTCCCATTTCTAAAAGTACTGTAACTGCACTGAATGCTATTTCTTAATTTTTAAATTTGTTGTAACTATGTACATTCTGGTTTTTGTTTTTTTTTTAGTTTTTTTAGGTTTTTAAAGTTTTAAAATTGAAAATTATACATGATAGTACATATATCTTTTGGTTTAAGGATTAGAAATTTATTAAAGCAATGTGGTATATGCAAAATAACAATGTAAATTTATAAGTCAAGTCATCTCTGTAAATACAGCTTCAAGGCCAGCTCCTCCTTTTGTATTTCTTCAAAGTTTCAATTGTCCCCTCTCTACCAGAAATGACAGCTGTGCTTATTTATATTATAATTTCCTTTATTTTTTTTTTTGTTGTTGTTGATGTATGTGTCCCTGTAAATACAGCTTCACTGTGGTAGAATTTGAACTTTATATTATCAGAGTCATACAGTTGCCCAGTAGTTTCCAACAGAGTTAGTCCCCCACCTTGTCTCTCAAGAGGTATTTGCTGATATTTAGAAACGTGTTTGTTCTCACACTAGGAAAGGATGCTACTGATGTTTAGAGGATGTATAGGCTGTCAAGCATCCTACATGTTCAAAACAACCTACCCAGCATTACATATACAGGGCAGCACCCATAACAATTTGCTGGATCAAAATTGTAATCATGAGGACCTTCATCAACCTGTGGAGAGCACTTGTTCCATTTTATTGACATATCATATGGTCTAGTCATTTAAAAAATTGCTACTGGAGTTTGAGTTGTTTCCGTTTGGGGACTGAAATAAATAATGCTGCCTGTGAACACTCTGGTCTTTGTATAGTGATCCCATGAGAAATTCTCTGCAAGTGGAAATTTCTGGTCCTCGGATAAGTATTTCTTTCCTATATTAATTCCCAAGTGCTTCTCAAAGTGGATGCATGACTTTTACTACAGCACATTAAGAACAGTTCAGGCTCTGTACCACCCACTGCTAGGCTCATCCTTGTAGATTCCTAGGAGTTCCCAGTGCAAGAGGTTTCTAGCTCATCCCAGGGAGGCTCCCCACATTCATTTGTCTTTCCCAGCACTCTCTCCCACCATCCTCCCCCGGCCTGATCTCTCATGTTCCTGTACTCACCTCCCGACTCAGACATGCCCTACGCCCAACCCACCCATGATGACGAGTCCATCTTCCCTTCACATGAAGATTCATGTGGTGCCCTTGAGAGCTTGTTTTTTTACTTAGCTTTTCTTGGTCTGTGGATTGTAGCCTGGTTATCCTTTACTTTATGGCTAATATCCACATATTGGTGAACACATACCATGTTTGTCTTTCTGAGTCTAGGTTACCTCACTCAGGATAATCTTTTCTAGTTCCATCCATTTGCCTGTAAAATCTCAGGATATGGTTGTTTTTAACAACTGAGTAACATTTCATTATGTAAATGTACCACATTTTCTTTATTTTTTGGTTGAGGGACATCTCGGTTGTTTCTAGTTTCTGGTTATTATGAATAAAGCTGCTATGAATGTAGTTGAGCAAGTGTCCCTATGGTGTAGTGATGTGTCCTTTGGGTACATGCCCAGGAGTGGTATAGCTATGTCTTGAGTTAGATCCTTTTCCAATTTTCTGAGAACTCACCCTATTGACTTCCAAGTTGGCTGATAAGTTCGCACTCCCAGCACCAGTGGGCGAGTGCTCCCCTTGTTCCACATTCTCTAACGCGAGCTGTCACTGTGGTTTTGATCTTAGCCATTTTGACAGTTGTAAGGTGGAGCCTAAGAGTCGTTTTGATTTGCATTTCCCTGACACCTAAGGATGCTGAACATTTCTTCAAGGGCTTTCTGTTCTTTGATGCATAGTCCAATTGTCATCAAAGAGGCTTCACCCGGTAACTTATGGAAGGATGCAAAGCCCCACAGCCAAACATGAGGCAGAGCTGGGGAGTCCTGTGGAAGAGGGGAGGAAGGATTGCAGGAGCCAGAGGGGTCAAGGACACAAGAAAACCCACAGAACCAACCAACACGGGGTCATATTGGCCTACAGAGACAGAACTGACAATCAGGGAACCTGCATAGGACTGACCCAGGTAGGCCCTCTGCATATATGCTACAGTTGTATAGCTTGGTCTTCTTGTGGGACTTCTAACAGTGAGAGCAGGGACTGTCTGATTCTTGACTGCTTTAGGGACCTTTTCCCTCTACTGGGTTGCCTAGTCCAGGCTTAATATGAGGGAAGGTGCCTTGTGTTACTGCAGCTTGGTATCACCATGGCTGACAGATATTCATGGAGGCCTGCCCTTTTCTGAATGGGAATGGAGAAAGAGGGGATGGGGGAGGGTGGAGAGGGGAAGTAGGAGGGAGGGACTTGGAGAAGAGAAAGATGAAACTGCACTCACTGCTTTGATTAAAACTATTATTTTTACAAGGTTAATTTGTTTTTATCCAAGTCATGAAATTACAATGTGTATATATTTTCTACACAAGAAAGAAGTTATAGAAGAATAACATCTGTTTTTTTCTAAAAACAATTAAGAAGATTTATTTTTATTCACTATTTACTTATTTATTTTTTTAAGTATGGATGTTTTTTTCTGCAGGTATGTCTGCATACTTCATGCATGCCTGTTGCCCAAGGTGGGTAAAAGTAGATGTCAGATCCTTTGGAAGTGGATGTTCAAGATGCTTTGGAGTCACACTGTGGGTGCTGGGGACTGAATTCAGGTCCTCTGTAAGCACAACGACTGCTCTCAGCCGATGAGCCATCTCTCCAGCCCTTCACAAGCATCCACTACCAGGGTCTTCTTGGAACTACCATTCATTCATCCCCAGAGACCATCATAGAGCTATGCCTATGCATATCTTCAAACATACCAGGCCATCTTTCTGTTTTTAACTTTTCTCTCACTCAGCATTCTTCTTTCTCCATTCTTCTGCTTCTATTGGAAGGACTGCTTCTTAGACACGCAGAAGTACTTGCAGTGCACCACGCTGATGTTAATCATTGAGTTTCCTGTGTTGAACTCACCTTTCCGGGGCTTCCTTCCGTGGTTTCCTTCCTGGTTCTCAGCTTACTGAGCACAGTCTAGTTCTCAGCTTACTGAGCAGTTTGGTAGAGGCCCTTCACATGCTATTTGTTGTTAATTTTAGCCTTCGGAGGCCTTGACTTTTCTCTTTTACCTCTTCTACCATATTTTCAAATTTCAAGAGCAGTATCTGAATTTCTAAGTGTTCTTCTGAATATTAAACACCCTGATTTTGCTTCACTTGTCTTACTTCTCTGGGAAAACTAAGCTAATCATGTGGACTTTTTTCCTTTGCTCCTTCAGGCGTTTTGCACATTATTTTCCTGTTAGTCATCATCTCTGTCTTTTACTTCAAAGTATCCTAAGATGCTTATTGGCTTCTGGCACTCACTCATACTTTAAAATGTGGCACCAACACTTAACTTACAACTTCTATGCATGCACACAGAATGGAGCAGGCACACACCCTGTTCAGTGAGAACTTTCCTTCTGTATATATGAAGGATCCCCCACCTGCAGGTTAGTGATTTTCTGGAGACTTCCTCCTCTTGCCCAGGGTGTATAAGACTGCTGGTCACTGCTAGAAAGGGTGAGGGTATGGAGTACAGATTTCTTATACCTTCAGTCCCAGAAAAGAACAAATTCTGCCTTCTGTCCTTGCTAGGATCGTGCCTATGATTCTACATGTCATTTGGTAAGGTCGTGTGGTGTCCCTTCTCCACCAACATAGTTGGTGCAATGACCGGAGCCCTGCCGCACCCAATGGCATCCATTGTCTTGTTAACTAGGCTAAGAGAGCCCGGTACCCCTACAACCAGGTTCTGCACGTCTTCCAAGTCACCCGGCTCCGCCCAGCCCACCTGCACAAACCTGCGAGATCTCATCTCAGACTTCCCGCCAAACTCCAGAACGCCTGCGCAGAAGACTGGGGGCGGGCTTCCCCTCTTCCTCCCCCTCCCCCCTCCCCAGTGCTTTTGATTCAATAAACAGTTGCCTTGAGCAGAACCCCACCCTTGGCCACATTCTTTTCCCCTTCCCCTATCTCATTACAGCTCTGGACTGTTCCATCCAGGGAACCCAAATCTGTGAATGTAGGGGTTACCGCTGGTCGGGCCTCCACAGTCGTTACAAAAGTAAGCCACCTGCCTTGCAGAAGTAGCTCTCCGACCACACTCGGCAGTTGGGGATGGTTGGATCTGGTCCCTTTGAGTTGCAATTATCTGTTTTGTAACTAGCTTCCCCTCCCTCTGTTTTCTTCAAAGGTTTCTCTGCTTCATAAGTCCATCGATCCTTGACTGTAAAATGTGTCAGCCTCTCAAACTGGTGGACATTTGGTAAAGAAAGCCCATATTTGAATACATGGCTCCTCATTTCAGCTCACACGACGGTTAACATTTGTCATTTGCTGGTGTCCTCCCTTTCTTCTCTGTTATACTTACCTGAAATTTACTTTTGTACCATGTTAATGGACTTTTTACTAAAACAATGTTTAAGTCACTAAATTAATCCTTCTTCATTGCTAATGTGACTTAATCTATGGTATAGATATATATGTGACTAGATACGGAAAATATAATTGTAGCACACTTACACAGTACCACACATGCATTCTGCACCCTAACTGCTCAGGTGCATTGCTCCGTCTCCAGCTGTAAAGGACACGTGTCCATTCTCTGTCTGGGGCATCTTCTCAGCCTACCCCTCAGGCTTCCCTCAGCCTAGACTTCCATGTCTTGGGTTATTCCTCTTCTTAAATCCTTGCAGCCTCTCCAGATTTCATATGTCTACTCATCTCACATTTGTAATCTCCACTACTGTTGTCTCCCCCTTTTCCTTACCCTTTTCTCTGAGCACTTGTTTGGGCTTTGGAATATTTGCATATGCAAATGAGAGGGTGGGGAGGGGACCCAGGTACAAGCAGGAGGTGTGCTTGTGTTTTATGTACAGCATGCACACACAGCCCGAATATCATTTTATTTAATATTTTTAGTTTTACTTGCACTGTGTTATAGAGCAGCAGATCAAATTTGGCGTTCGTTTTCCACATTCAAAAAGTTTGGGGTTTTGGAGTATTTCAGACATCAGAGTTTCTGATCAGGGGTACTCAGCCTAAGGCAAGTTCATTCTATCATGCACATAGTCATCACTAGAAGGCAGCATATGAAGTACAATGAGTAGTCCTTGAGTGCCATCTTTAATGTAGCATAATAAGAGTTAAAGGGGCTATGCAGATAAGGCAAGGTAAAGATACCTGGTGATAACCGAATCATCAGTGAGAGATGGCTACATATGTGTGACCAGAAAATGATCAATCGACTGTGAAGGATGGCTACATGTGTGTGACCAGAAAATGATTAACTGTGAAGGATGGCTACATATGTGTGACCAGAAAATGATCAATTGACTGTGAAGGATGGCTACATATGTATGATGAGAACATGATCAACTGTGATGGCCACATATATGTGATCAGAACAGGATCAACTGCAAGGAATGACTACATACATGTAATGAGACATAGCATGGTCACCATAGTAGCATTTAACTTCACTTTTATTCCTAGATGATTATGTTTAATATAAGTGATGTCCGTTTACTGTTGGATCCCATTTTGGACCTGGTTTGGGCCCTGAGGCAAAGGCCCAGCCTGGCTCGCTTTCTGCGGCCTTGTGGGAGAGCCTAAGCCTGACTCTAATTTTGTGACCTGCCTTAGTCACTTCTGTATCAGGGGAACTCAGCAAGACCTGTTTGGCCTTGCCCTGCCTTTGCTGATGTAGAGCTTTGCTGTTGTCAGTCACTGCACACCCTCCTTCCCCGCTTCCTATGTCATCTTACCCCACCAAAAATCCCCCTCCCTAAGTTCTGAACTTATTTAAGAGAGGCTAATGCCATAAAGTCGAGTTCCTGCTTCGACATGACACCCAGGTTGGTGCGTTTCTTTAGGGCTGTGGACACTCGCCATCCTGCTCAGCCTCAGAGAGACCCCGGTGGGTGGGGCCAGGACATCTCTCCTCTCTCCTGGACCTGCTGGCAAGGAACCAGGACATTTACAGCATCCCTATTCCTTTTAATGATTGATTTAAGATTTATGAATGAGTAGCGAAAGATAAGCTGCTCTTTTAAACCATTTGAACGTTTATTGGTTTTGCTTACACAACAAGAAGTTAGCAACAACACAAGCTGCCACTTTAAGTGACCAGAGCAACACCAAACACAGTTATTTTACACGGCTTTATTACAAGTGCATGTTAGACACAGCACACCCGTGTTTGGATGAAAACAGTGTTCCTTTGGCTGTTGCACATTATCAATACTGAAAAATGTTTGAACATAGACCAACAACAGCAGTGGATAATTTGGGAGAAAATAGGCTGAAGTCACTTACAAGTCATTTGACCTCTAACATCGTTGTTGACACTATTTTTATGCATTGCTATATTAGGTTACTTAAATGTTAGAAAATATGCTTTAAATTAGATGTTACCTTCTCTTATCTTGGCTTTAATTATGCAAAGGAATCACGTTTGTTTCTTATCACCCTTGGTCTCTGTGCTAAAATATTGAACAAAAAAGCCACTGAATATAGTTTTATTGTATATATTGTGTGAATAGTATTCGTCTACCATTTCATAATTTGGCAGGATGAGTATTGCCCACGAAGAGGGAAGGAACATTTGGGTTAAACAAAGATGTTAGGACTCAAGAATTGCGTACACAACAATAAAACCAATCTAAAGCTTAGTAAGAATTAAAAATATGTTCACGCTGTGAAACTACTGGGGACCCAATAACTAACTTAAAATTGAAGATCTGGGGTGTCCTTTATGATTAAAAAGCAACCTGTACACAAGAACTGTGGGTGACTCCTAAGGAGAGTCATGTGGCATGCAGATTCAGTATTGTTCTTGGTTTTTGACCTCATTGACCTGTTTGGGTTTGTTGTATCGTCACAATGGATTTTGGTAGAAAACTGCATTCTTAGCTCATTTTCACCTAGGTTACGAAAAGAAGAGAAAAGACAAGATGAGAAAAGAAAAGAAAAGAAAAGAAAAGAAAAGAAAAGAAAGAAAAAAGAAGGAAGGAAAGTCTGTTATATTTTAAGACAAGGTTAAAGCTCTCGGGCTTGATTTGTTCCCGAGTCACGCTGAGAACGCTGTGCTGTGTTTTGCTGGAGCCGAACCAGGACCTTTCACACCGATATGATGTAGCAGTGACGAACACAGGGCTAAGAATGGGAATGTTTCCCCCACGGGCTTCCTCTTGCCCCACCTCATTTCCTCTCTCTTCAGTTTTTTCTTGGGCATTCTTTCATACACCGCTCATCCGGAGTGAACCTAAGGCACGTTGTGAAAGGAGAAAAAAAAAAAAAAAAAACTAGACAAGAATGCGCTAAGAGGAGGATCTTGTAGACCCCCGAAGCAGTTTGGCTTCTACGTTTGTTTTTTTTTAGAAAAAGCACCATGTCCAGAACGCCTTCCTATTGGCTATTTTCAGAAATAACATAAAAAGTTGGTAGTATGCTTCCGAGAGAACTTGTTACAGTGACTACTTTCTATGGTGTTAAACGATCGTATTTTAGCTATCATATTGTGCTGTGGCCCATTTTCTCTACAGCAAGGCTGAAAGGATGCTCCCTGCTTCTTTGCCATGTGGACACTGCACCGGGAAATTCACATTCTGTCTATAACTGGGTTACTGGCATCTCTTTGTCAGAAAGCTACGAACGCTGGGACCTGCCCTTTGTTAAGTCCTCTATGTGTAGTGCTTATAGCTAATAGCTAAATATTTACAGATGATGAAGTTGATCACATGGAACTTAAACTTCAATCATGAAAGGATATTTGAAAGAACTTTGAAGAAATCATAGGTAGTGTTCTGTTTTGTGTCTTTCTGCAGAGTACGTGTGAGGGAAGGTCAGAAGTCTCAGCGTCCCATGTGGCATTCACAGGCGATGTCTTTTCATCCCCTGCATTCTGATCATTTCAATGTTTGTAATGACCAAAAAAGTATACCAACCATATTGCTTTCTCATTTTGCATATAGTTACAATTGGATTAGTGGGTATGACACTAGGCATAAAAATTTATTAATTTTTTTAAAGTTTCAAATCGAGCAATTGAAACTTCGTTTTAAGAATTATTTTGCAATGTCATTGTTTCTTGAATCCAGATTCATAGGATTGGATAATAAACCCCTGAACAGAACTTCTGAGTGAAGTTCTCGTAATTTTTAAACGTAAGTGACATGTGAACGCACTGGGGGCGTTTAAGAGCTCTGCCGAAGTGCTAAGAATCTAAGTGCTTTTCCACGGAGGAGGGCTTCATTCCTTCCCACGGCTTTCTTAGGTTGTAAACAGCCCGTGAAATATCAGGTGTTGAGCGTTAGAACAGTTAAAAATGATCTCTCTCACATGCGCGCACACCTTTCTGCTAGCATGGTTTTCTCCCATTTTGATTTGGCAAAGGTCTCGTTTTGTTTTAATGGTATCTGTCCACAGTGAAGACAGTGAGATTCGGCGAGTGTTCTTGCCTTCAAGACGAGCTGTATTTATTGCTGGACCGGAAGTTGTCATATCCGTGATCGTTGGCTTTGAACTTCAAGCAGGACTGCTTCTCCTCCAAGGACTGCTTTTCCTCAAACGTTTGGCACCAGCAGCACAAACATGACTGTATGAAACAGAACGACCATTACATGCGTACACAGGCACACGGCCACGGCTCTGCTATTCTCCCGCTGGGGGCTCTGACTGTCCTGGCAAGTGTGGGGTTCCGGTTCCCTCTCTTTCCATGCCCCCTTTTTCCCCCTTAAAAAGAGATGCAATTAAGGCCAGCAAGATGGTCTGGTGACATGTTCGAGCACTAGAACTCTTGGCAGAAAGAGAACAGACATCTGAAAGTTGTCTATGTGCACATACACATGTGCGCGTGCATGCACACATTCTGATACACACATGCACACACATTGTAGCACTTATGCATCATGTGATGTATACACACGTTGCATTCACACAATAGTAATAAATAAAATTTTAGAAATTGAAAAGGCAATCACATTGGTGGCATGTGCTAATTTTTTGCAACTATGAAGTACAAAGGAAAAAAAAACTTATGGAATTTACATTACTTAAGAAACAGTCACTAGGGGGGCAGAGACAGGCGATTTCTGAGTTCAAGGCCAGCCTGGTCTACAAAAATGAGTTCCAGGACAGCCAGAGCTATACAGAGAAACCCTGTCTCAAAAAAACAAAAACAAAAAAAAAAGAAACAGTCACTAATTGTTTTTAGTATATGTGTGTCTCTCTCTGTGTGTGTGTGTGTGTGTGTGTGTGTGTGTGTGTGTGTGTGTGCATGAACACTGCACAAGAGGCCAGAGGAGGATGTTGTTTCCTTCTATTGCTTTCTCTCTTACTCTCTTGAGACACGATCTCTCACTGAACCTGAAGCTCACTGTCTGCCTAGCTGACTGATCAGGTGTCTTAGGATCTCTCTGTCTCTGTCCTGTAAAGCTAGGATTACAGGCATAGGTAGGCAAGCCTGGCTTTTCACAGAGGAGCTTGGGTTTGAACTCACATCCACAAGCTTGCTCACCAAGTGCTCTTTCCTGCTGACTCAGCTCTTTAGCCCCGAAAGCCACCTAACTTTTGACACTTTGTCTTATTACTGTGAAAGTCAAACATTTTCCCTCGAGAACACAAATACTACAATTGCACACGTGCCTATGTTCAGTCTTAAGTAACTAGTGTCTGTGCCCCATAATCTGTTTTTCCTCACTTGACACTGACATACATTTCTTCCCATGTAATGAGTTTAATACTGCCTAGCTATTGGAAAGCTACATGTTACTCTTGCGTGCATTTTCCATATTGTTGTGCTATGAATTTATAAAGGATGCAAGTACCTTGATTTTATTTTTCCACTTTTCACTGGAGTTTTAAAATTTTTAAAACTCTGTTCAGTCCGTTTGTTTTATGATAGTCTATGGGTCTAAGCAAATAGGTTTTCTGTTTGTGTTATGATAAACTCTATGCTCAGGGAAATAGCAGGGTTTCTGTTCTGTAAAGAAAGGAGTTGGTTTGGATAAAAGTTCTCTTCCATCACTAATATCTGGGTTATGAATGGGCAAGGACGTTTTCAACTATCTTAGTGTTTACGAGGAAATGAATTTTGGTTTTTCAGATAATGAAATACCAGGGACATTGTCCATTCTCTTGTGAGGGGGGAAACATATTTTACTTGGTGTTGCATTATTGAGAGAATGGCTGAGTGGATGAATGGGTGTCATATTGCCAGCATCCGAGCTAAGAAGGTAGACTTAAGACTTATATTCTACATGGAGTAGCATATTGCCTCTACACATAGATGGTAGGAAGGAATAGAAATGATTTTAATTTTTTATACTTGCTATGCGTGTGGGGGGGAGGGGGAGATGTGTGTGATGCGCTGGAGGACACCATTGTGTGTACTGATATATCCCTCTCCACCTTATTTCCCTAAGACAGGATGTCTTACTGAACCTGGAGCTACGCTAGTGTCTACCAATCCCCAGCAATCCTATCACTAGAATTATAGGCATGTGGGCAGCCATGCCTGATATCTTATTCTTATCTGACTACATGACAGTGATTATCAATATATGTAATTTTATTAATCTGCACAATTCTAATAGTACTGGTGAGTGGCTAAGGCATTAGGACATGGCTTACTAATGACAAGGATTTATAAGCAAATATGTCCTATAGTGCAAAAGTGATATTTAAAAACATCACATATATTGCAAGGCAGGAAAGATTAGTCTTCCAGCTCAGTCTAGATAGGAATATTGGTGTTTTTTTAAAGCCTATATTTGATGCCAGATCACAGGAAACATTTTATTTTAGAAGAGTCTCTTACCTTAAAGCAGTTTTTGAATCTTTTGCTCACCAAATACAGAGCGATTGGATTGATGCAGGAGTTCAAAGAAGCCATGTTGATACCAATGTAGTCCAAAACCAACAAAAAGCTGCAAGAAACCCAACGGTGTCTGTAAAGATTACATCCCTCCAAGTGTGTATTTAACTCGCACGTTTGTGTTTTTATGAAGAAAGCCCAAATCACCCACATTTAATGATTTCACTTAACCACTGATTTGCCAGCAGAGGTGCCTGTCTCTGCCTGCCTGTCTGTCTTTGGCATCTCCACTGCCCTCTCCCACCTTCACCTCCAATAAGCAGCATTTCTTTTAAAAATGAGATTCTCGTTTGGAAGCGAGAGAGCACTGATGTGAACACTGATGTCTCAGATCTGACACTTTTCATCTTGTCACTCATCACTTTGACAACTGTGCCTACATTCCCAAGGTTTTTCCAGTCCCTCTAATTTACCCCATCTAGAGCAGTTGCAAAGCAAAAATTGGGAATCTTAATTGGCCTCTGTGGATAAGAAAATAGCATTTTTTCTGCCTATTAGATGGATTGATAGTGGAGAAGCAGATGGATGACAGTTCCATAATTATTTCTATTCTCTTTTTTTCAATCTAAATTAGCACAGATTACTGAGTTTCATACATACATATGACATATGTGTTATGATATACATGTTATGACATATATGTCATCACATACATGTCATCGTATGTTGTTCTTAATTTACCTCTTTCCCTTGGCACCCTCTCCAACCCCCTCTTCCTCCCACCAAACAGCTGCCATGTCTCCTTTCATGTCACGTGGGTTCCACTGGATTTTCTTTTCTTACCTCAGAAGCTCACACCTGTGAGGATTGCTCTGGTCATACAGGGTGAGCTTCAGAATCCGGCTGAGGTGAAGGGGAAGCCAACAGAGAGCAAACACGAGGACCAGGCAGAAAACCGTCTTGGCCACTTCTCGTCTCTGAAACAGAACCACAGGCCCTTAGAAAGCTAGCACACACTCTCCTCAAGTAGATATTTAATCGTATTTACAAAAATAAAGACTTGGGGCAGCAAGCCTTCAGTTAGATAGTCACTGTGAATGAGAACTAAAATTGCTAGGGATTCATCTTTTAAAAGTAATGGTTTGAGGGGAGTGAGATGGACAGATGGATCAGCAGCTTAGAGTATTTGTTGTTTTGCAAAAGAAATAGGTTCAATTACGAGTACCTCCACAGTGGCTCATAATCATCTATTGCTGCCCTGCTCTTAGCTATATGAGCACCAGGCATGTGGTCCACATGCACACAAGCAAAACATTTATATACATAAAATCAATCTAAAAATTTATTATACATTCATTGCACACATGTGTGTGTATGTGTGTATGTGCGTGTGTGTGTGTGTGTGTGTGTGTGTGTGTGTTTGTGTGAAACTGGACAAGGTTGTACAAGTCCATACTACCATCATTTGGGAAGCCGAAGCAAAAGGATGATCTGGAATTCAAGGATATTTTTGGCTACATGGTGATTCAAGGCTAGCCTGGGCTAATTGAGATTCTATCTTAAAACAAAACAACAACATAAGGCAATGACTTTCTTTAGATTGTTATAGATGATACTCTCTAAATAAGTAATATAAAATGTGTTTTTTTTGTTACAGAATGAAGAAAGTGAAAATATGTTCTATTTTTAAATATTAGCTTATCATCATCATCATCACCATCATCATCATGACTTTCATCTGACCATAATTATGGTTACGCTCTACTAGATTCTGCCATTCTCTTACCTGCTTTAAGTGATCATTCAACGCAATCTGCATGCCACTCTTCTTCCTGAGCATCTCACAGGTCATCAGGGTGTAAAAGACTGCAGTGATGGCTAGAGGCAAGCAGAAGTAGAAGCTGAACAGCCACCAATCTTTGGCTGTCTTGTAAAACTATAAGGAAGAAAGAGTTTTTATAATTAATATCTTCTGCTTAAAAAAACCCCATATGTATCAAATGTCAACTAGAAATAAAATATTCATCAAAGGACAATGATTTTGTAACATCTTCCATATATGTACTCTATAAAGTTTTGTGGGTCATATCTACTGAACACATAAATAAAGGCCTGCATTAAATAAAAGAAACATTGAAGAACATATTTCAATTCTTTGAGATGGTATAATAAGCTGTAGGGAGCTGAGCAAAATTCTTATGTGTAGATAACACTAAAAAACCAAAATTTTTCAAATTTTAGATATTATTGGTATTAAATATATAAACCTATTACAGTGTTTAGGTGACTTTTCCCTTTCTTTTTTTTTTTTTTTTTTTTTTTTTTTTTTTTTTTTTTTTTTTTTTTTTTTTTTTTGACTTTTCCCTTTCTATTATGTGTGTTTAGTGTGAAAAATGGGTATGAAGAGATCAGGGCTGCCACCTAAGTCAGTAGTGTATACTTGAAAGGCCGTTTAAGACAGTGCTTATGAGTTACACTTTTCCTGTCTTCTTTTGTTCTGTTACCTTTCAGAAAAAACCTTATCGATCCAGATATGTCTCTATTGGAAATAGTTTTATGTCTCCAGTGTGGTATTACCCTTCTAGTAAACGACAAACTCCTCCTCAACTTCGAATTGGTGACCCACTTTGTTCTTTTAGTGATAATTGAATGTGTAGTTCATAAAGTTTATATACTCTTTTACATGTAAAATAGGAAATAATCCTGGATGATAGTTAGACCAACCAACCACCTTCATACTAACCAATCCTCTTAAAAATAAGTCTGATATTTAGTATCTATCTTTTCCCCATTCTTTTCCTATTTTCTGATCAGAAGTTCTTTAGTAGGTGGCCAAAATTTGATATTATTTTGAAAGACAGATTTTCTTTTAATACCAGAGATGAAGGGTCAGGCTGCCATTCTAAATCCACTACACTTAGGCAACTTCTATCTAAACATACGCTAAACCATCTGCTTCTCTGACAATGTTGGGTTGTCTTGTGTAGATTACACAATAATAATCAATCCTGTGGGACTTTAGGCACAAAAGCCATAAAGTCACAGCCATTCTTTCAGGAACTTGATTTATCTGGATCCCCAGGGTGTTCTTGGAGAAGTAATTATCCTGACTCTTGCAGGTTGGGTCATTAGTGATGGTTAACCTCACAGTCTTGGGATCCAAACTCTTAATTTATGCCAAAGATAGTAATAAATCAATAGCCTACCAAGGTGGGGAACTAGGGGAAATAGTTAAATATTTATAAGGAAAGTGCAGAAAGAACAAGCAAAGTGAACTTACCTGCATGAAGGCTGTTTTCTGAAAGGGATTAAGCATGCAGACCCTTAGGGGCTTTCCTTTGTAGTCCGACGTAATCATATCAAAACCTATGGCTTCAGGGACAGCCAGAACCACAGAGACCACCCAAATTAAAACAATTTCTACTGCTGTCCATTTTGGAACCCCAATTCCTTTAATTCGACTCCAAGAAGCAACAGCTCGATATCTGAAGATATAAACAGAATGATTTGTCTAGCAGGTAGAGCTTGGTTGTGTTGAATTGCAAAGCTTATCTCCTAAGTGACATAACAGTTATATGTTGGATTAGGATCACCTTGGCCTGAGAATGGACTCTTACCTGTCAATACTTAGAGCGCACAGACTCAGCACTGTGATCCCCACAGAAGCCTTCTGTATGAAGGGCACCAGCTTACACATCTCAGCTCCAAACGGCCAGTCCTCTGCGAGCAACTGCATAGAGGAGATGGGAAGGTCGGTTACGGAGATTTTTCTGAGCTGACCATTGAGTGCTGATGATTAACGGCCAGAGGGAAGGAAGACCTGCCCTTTGAAAAGCACCTGTGTCCGATATAGAACACACTGGAAGGAACACAAGTGCAGCTGGTTTATGAGATTCTTTATGTGCAGACAGTGGCACAATCAGGGTCTCGTCAGAAAGGCCAATGCCCCAGTGGCTTAAGGTCACTCTAGAACAGTGATTCTCAACCTGTGGGTCGGGACCCCCTGGATGTGGCGCTGAACAACCCATTCACAGGGATCACCCCAAACAACTGGGGAATAACAGATGTTTAAATTACGATTCATAACAGAAGCACAATTAGAGTTTATGGTTGGGGGGGCGGTGGTGTCACTACAACATGAGAAACTGAATTAAAGGGTCAAAGCATTAGGAAGGTTGAAGACTACTGGTTTAGAAAACAGAACCCGCATAAAGTCTCATAAAGCTGCAAAGCTCAGGTGAGGACCATGTTAAAAAAAAATAGAAGTTTATTAAACAAAAAGTTAAATAGTCTTGAATGGAGATGACTGGCCTGGCCTTACTCTGTGGAGAGCATCATGGGTGCTCAAGGTTTTGTTCCTATCAGTAGTCCCTTTACTTAATTCAGCTGGAGTAGCCCCACTGCTCCTTGGATGCACGCGGTGTGTGTGTGCCTGCTACAGGGCATCTGGTCTGTGCCATTTTTACCCCACCCCCCACATCCCCAGTCTTCCCACTACAGATGGCCATGTCCTCTCTCATCTCCCTCAGAACTTGCTCAGATCTCCTCACTGCACAGCACCTACCCAGATCGCATTGCTCCTCCAGCCCCTGACAAGGCCTCCCTATTTCCTTCACCCCCTCCCCTCTTCCTTTTTATTATAGTTCTTACTAATCTTACTGCATATAAAAGTGACTTTATGGCTTGTTTAGTTTTTGCTGTCCGACTCTCTGAAGTATAAGATGGAGTATGCCTTCCTCAGTTGCTTCCAATAGTGCCTGACACACAGCAGATGCTTGGCGAATGTTCATACTCCTGAAACAAATAGGTACCGAGCAAAAGGACATAGTGCATTCTCTTTCCATATTTATATACATATTTCTCTTTATCTGGCTTCAATGACTGCTATTAAATGGAGCTGTTTTCTTTCTTAGACACTGGGTGTGCCATGCTGGTAAATGAATCACTTAAGGTAGACATCTGGATCTAATATTCATGAGATTTTGAAAATAAAGAGAAATATTTATAATCTATGCGGTTTGAAAAACTCCTTTAGAAATAACCTTACAGAAATGAGACCTACTCTGAAGCACAATTGGAAATTTCTGCCCCTGTCCTGGCAACGGAGACTCCAGTGAGTGTCTCACCCTGCATTGTTCTGCAGCCCGCATGGTGGCACAGGCGACAGTCTGTGTCTCATTACAACTGAGATTGGAAGAATGAACATGAGACCAATTGAATTTCTAAATTGGATATGAAAAATTACACAGATCCATGGAACAAAGTTTGAGAGACTTTCCACATACGTATTTAATATAGGGGTTTGGAAATTTACAGGGCTGGGCACATTGACAAGCAGTAAAGGAGGAGCCAGGGCAAGCCATCACTGGTATCAGGAAGGTAATGAGGGACAGGTAGCAAAGTCTGGGATAATCTTTATCTAATAAGCATCAGATGCTCTTTGTTAAGGAACCCCAAATATAAAAATTCTCTATTTTTTAAGAGAAGTCAGAAATTGGATTTTTATATGAAATCATCTAATGTACAAAAGGTACCAACCAGTTGGTCCATATAATGTGTTTTAAAACACATTATTATATTATGTTTTATTGACTAGATAGATTCCATCATGTGTATGACAGCTTCTGGATTAGTAAATTAACTGGTAATTAGATAATTCATTCAACCAACGTGCATTGAATATTCACCTTAAAGACTATTCTGAGTACAAGGCACACTACTGATTTCTGTAGAGTTTACATATAACAAGGAAGATAGAAATGCATCAGTACTTGAGATGATATCCAACAGAAGTAGCCGTATTAGGAGAGTGTTGGTGGGATGGGTTTTCTCAATAAGCTTCCCAGTAAGATGTCTCTGAGGAGACAACACAAGTCTGTAGTTGGATAAAGCAATGAGCATACCAGCCATAGAGTATGCTAGGAAAAGAACAGAAAAATGGTGTAATGTGATTTTTAAAATGTAACTTGTTGCTCAGAATGTGGTCAAGGGAAATAAAAAGACTGTACATCTGTACGAAGTGGTGGTGGGCTGGACCATGTGTACACGCCCATGATAACTAAGCCCTCATGGTGAAATTAATGAATTTTTCTATTTTTGGGAAAAAATAAACTAAGCATATTATAGGTAATTGGTAATTCCAAGTTTGGTTTTCAGAACTGTACATCGCTATGGGATACCAGATATCCACTGGTGATAAGAATTCTGGAAATCTTGACTCTGTAAAAATGTGTGAGGCTACCAAGTTTTATATCTGCGATCTGCTCTTAGCATATCTACAACCGTGGCCGGAGCGGCCTTTGAGGTCCTCTAGTCACCCTTCCTAGCTGTTACTTTCCCTATGAACTTTCTCTGAGCTTCTATTTCTTTATGTTTTCAGCTTGTACTGCATATTAGGAACCTGACTATTATCTGGGGTTTGCATAAAAATACAGTGAGCCAGCCAGGACTTCTGTGACCCAGGGTGGGATGGTTGGAACATTCACACCAAGTCTACCTGAAGCTTCAGGAGTGCTGTTTGTCCTGGAGATTTCTCAAGATTTTCTTCTCTGGAGGGAAATTGGCACAAAACCCCTTTGAGCAGTAAAACTTCTGAGCTTCAGTGTGCTTTCAGTCTGAGCCAGTTGTGTGAGCTACCTCAGCACTTAGGGCTACAGCATTCTTTCTTCCTGTTTGTATTTGGTTTCTTGGGTGTCATACACAGGAACCTTCACGTCAGTTTGGTGGAGGGACTCTTGCTTTGAGGAACTATGAGGAACTTCTGCGTTTGCTCTGGTGCTCCTCCTCTGCAGGGATCAGTTGTTTTGTGCAGTGTGTTTTGTCTATCCCCAGGTCTCAGTCAACTCCAGTTTAGTCCTGAGTTGCAGCTCTCAGGTACGGGTTGGACGGACTGGTTTAATTTAGGAGCCTATGAGAAGGAAGAACGGTCTTCCTGAGTAACACTGTTCTCAGCGTACTTCAGGTTCTGGAGGAAAATGGCTCAGAAGCAGGACTTTCAGTTACCTCCATGCAAGCAGAATTGGAATTGGTTTGCAAGATAGAAGGCAAATGGGAAGGAGCAGGTTACGCAGATGGCTCCGTGTTACTTTATCAGAATGGACCTGCTCAGTACAAATGCACAGTCTTGGCTCAGCAGGCAGTAGTTCCAAGCTGGAGAAATAGTTTATGTTCTAAATTTGCCAGTGAGTCTGTCACCACAGGCTTCTCAAACCGTTGTGGCAATTGCTGTGCCCTAACTCTCACTCCCTTTGGGCTGGTATTGAGCCTTCCGTGAACAATTCCACTCTACAATTCTGTCATTCAACAAGGTTTGCTTAACAGTTTCTGTGTGAGTGATTCTGTGTTGTGATGAAATGACGCAGCAAGTATTTACTTTAAGACAGACTTCAGAGTGACACACTTCAAGGAGGACAGAGTCTATCGGAAAGACAGTGAAAATGGACCATACTTTGGGAAGAACTATGTCAAGAATCTTTGAAAAGCAGCCATTGTGGAGTAAGACGTTCTATATTACTTTGCTTCAGGTAAGAGTAGCATCAGGAACAAGAACATGGTCCAGTTCTAACCATATTAATGGATGTATGAGAGATTATTCCAGCCACACAGAGACACCTGACTCTAGGGAGGGAAAGCTCAATCCCTGTCTGTCTGTTTAAATTATTATTATTAATAATGTATATATATATATATATATATATATATATATATATATATATATATACATACACACATTATATATATGTGTGTATATATACACATTTATATATACATTATATATAGAATGTATATATGTGTGTGTGTGTGTGTGTGTGTGTATGTGTGTGCACATGTGTTTATATAAGTACATATGTATGTGTGTGGTTGTCATATTGGAGGGCACCAGATTTCTTTGAACTGGGTGGAGATAAGGGTAGCTATGAGTCATTGCAGGTTTGGGAACTGAACTCACACCTTCTGTTAAGAACAGTGAGTGTTCTTAACCACTGAGGACTTACTTTAGACCCTGTTGAAAATTCCTAAATGGGCAGTGAGCAGGATTAAAGTGAATAAACAAAAATAAAATTTTTAAATGGGAAAAGAAACTGTTAAATGAGATCCTAGATTTTATTCATGAGTCTGCTTCCAACAAGCCTCCAAGCACAGAAGTCTCCTCATCGGTTTAAGGTTTGAGACTAAGCCCTCAGTTCCTAAAAGGAGCAATGGCCTTGGGGCCTTGAAACAGGGAAGAAGCTAGGATGTTCTGCTTTCGGCTCACCTGGATTTTGAATATGTAGTGATTAAACCTTGACTGTATCAGACCCGAGCCAGGTCCACCCCATCACTTAGGTTGACTGAGCAAACTAAGACAAGTGGACAAGCCACGTTATTGTAGACGCTTACAACTTCTCTTCCAAAGCATTTCTTCAATAGACAATGAGCTAAGACTATGTATGATTTTAGCCACTTCATTACTAGCACAGTTGTTGGTTCTTAAATATATCCTTTTTTGTTTCTTTGCTTGCTTTCTATTCTCAGAACTAATCCGTATGACTTCTGTTTACATTATTTCTTTCCCACCCCTGAACTCATTTGTGTTGGCAACTCTCTGATCAGGGTCTCTCCAGCCCTGGCCTAAGCAGAATAATTTTACTCATTGTTGTATTATGTCACCCAGAATCCCTCTTGGCTCCTGGCTATACTAGCTTCTTGATTTTACCTGTAACTAACTTTTCATGGTCCTAACTTTTCCGGAGGATATAAGAGAATAAAAGGGATGTCCAAAGTAGCATATCAAATAAAGATAACTGCCCAAGATGCCATGCATGACCAGCCTACACTTTTAAAAGATTCAGTTATTCACTTTATGTGTATGCTCATGTGTGCCTGATATGTACATTATGTGCCTGTGGAGGCCAGATGAAGGCATTAGAAACTTTCCAAATGGTGATTGTGAGCTGATTGATGGGGGACTGAAATAGAACGCCAGTCCTCCCTCCAGAAGAGCAGTGCGTGCTCTGCACTGCTGACCCAACGCTCTAGTTTTAGCCCTTGGGACAGCTTTCCTTTTTCTTTTTTTAAGACTCCTCTATGGAGAAGCTTTAGTTCTGCTCAAGCCCTTGAGGAGAGACACACCCTGATCCTGCTCTATAATCAAAAGGCTGATTAGATTTCTTTTTCTCAATAAGAGTCTGGCTAAATTTTATATACAGAAAACCAATATTGCATGGTCCTGTCTTCCAAGATTACCTTGGTAGGAAAAGTAACTGCTCCCTTCCTTTTGTTTGGCCTATAGAGGATTCAGTATTATATATATTCAGGGTTGAGAGTTCCCTATATTTTAAATGTTTAAAGGTCAGCTAATCTGAAGACACACATCACCATGGTTGCAATACATAGAGGAATTGAGCTGGAACCCACCTCTCTGCAGACTAGCTTTCAAAATGCAGGAAGATGCTATTTGAGCTACTGGGGGAGAAATCACAACACTAGTCTTGTCTAACTGTGAACGCTATGAACTATAACACCAAATTGCTAAGCAAGATGTGTAACGTACATGATTGTCAGGGTGGTAACCAACCATTCCCTGACTGGGTTTGAGGTCCACTCAACAGAAGGGGTTCCATGTCGAGTGCTATAAGCCCAGTCAAAGTCCTATGACATGATGTTTAACTAAATAGACAAAAGATCAGACTGCTTCTAAGTATGCGTGTTTATACATTTGGACATGTATGAAATAGCCAAAGAACAATTTTAATTAGGATTTTTTTTTAAAGTGTAGGTCAGTAACTCTAGATGCTTATCTTGATTTCTAGCAAATCCAACAAATAAAACACCAAATGTTCAAAGCACGGTTGTTATAGATTCCCTGATTTGATCTAATCTGTAAATCCTAAATAAATATAAAACCTATAGCCCAGAGCTCAATTTAATGTAACCTATTGAGACATTCTGTGCATTCCAGCTGGAGACTTGTTTATAGAAGCTTTGATGGAACTCTGGGGCCAAGGACATGCCTAGAGGATAGAGAGAATTTGTTTACTGGGATATCAGGACTCTTTCCTTTCCCTAGTTTCCGTAAACTAAGGAGACTGCGCTATCTCTCTAAAACTTTTCAACTGTTCTCATGATCTCATACACATATGCATATGTGCTACACACACACACACACACACACACACACACACACACACACACAGCACAGGTAGTAGGACTTACTGATGTGTCTTTGTCACACGATGTGAAGAGTTGGGTTATTCATGAAACTTTCTTGAGAATAGTGAAGCCACGTAGCTGGGAAACTCACGACACCTCAGTTCTGACCCAGCTATGAATTCAATTACTTCTAAGAGAACTGATACTTGGTCTTAAAGAAAAAGGTCTCAGATGGACAGGAGAACTCTGAAATACCCCATCTCCTATAAATAATTCAGACAGTGTTCTATCTAATCATTCTCATTGGCCATAGACAAATCACGAAAATGAAACAAAATTAATTTACATGTTACCTGCAAGGTGGTTTATGATACATGTCACATTTACTGTATTATTAATGCTCCAAAGCAATCCTGAGGAGCACTATTACTGCTGTTCCCATGTTACAGAAGGGAAAGTTGAGGTACTTAGCATTTACTAACTTGCTATGACTATTTTATACATCCCCACACAGTTTACAGTACATCACCCTTCCAAAGATCAAGCTTAATTTCCCTTCCTTTGTTTGAGAGTAGACTTAATAAACTCTTTTTAATGAATAAAATGAGGCAAAAATAATATACATGTGTGTTTCTGAAGACTTGATAAAAGACTTATGACAACCTTATCATGCTCTTTGGGATTGCTTGATCTGGAGGCCATCTTTTGTATTGCAAGAACATTCAGACAGATCTCTAAGAGGCAAACATGGCAAAGATTTGAGGACAGCTAAAACCAAGGAGTAATATATGAGCCAGCAAATGCTTGTGTCAGTCTTGGTTAAGGATCCCAGGGTTTCAAGAAGTGCAGGGCCTTCCAGTATTTAGTAGACCCTGATGAGAGACCCTGTGCTGGAATCTTCCAGGTGAGCTGCATCTGAATCTCCCCGTAGACTGAAATAACAGGCACTTTACTGTCTAAGCCATGAACCGGAAGCAAGATCTATTCCTCTTCATTTTCACTGCATCTGCTTTAGTTACTTGAGTAACAGATACACATCTGCACCCAACTGCACATCTCTAGAGTCTGTGTTTGTAACCACGGTGATGTCTGCCAAACTGCTTTCAAAAGCTGCTTACAGAAAGAGCTTAGGGCTAAACAAAACCATTTTGAATCCCATGGATGTATCTGAGACAAGTGAAACATCTATCTGCAGCAGGAGACTGTGTCCCCTTAAATACCTATTTGACTGGCAGGCATTGTAGTGCTCTCAAACACAACCCACTTTTTGAGTGAAATGGTATGTTTGGTATTAGGGATTAAACCCAGTGCTTGGATCACATGAGATAAGCATCTACCTGTGAGGTGTATCCCAGCCCCCAAACTAACACTTGCATCTCTGGATTTAGTAGATTGCTGTCTGAAATGTGGGTAGGAACCATCCAATTTATTAAGAGTCTGAGTAGATTTTTAAAAGTGCAAGAAGGAAGACTTCATCTCTTTTTCTTCCTAGCCTGCTTTCTTCAACTCAGACTTCTCTCATTTTCTGTGGCACTTAAACTAAGAATTAAACCAGTGACTCCTTAGCTGAAAGGCTGTTGGGCTCAGGAAGAGACATATCACTATGTTCCAGCTTGTAGATGGCAGAGAGCAGGACTTCTCAGTTTCATATGTATCATCTCTCTTTCTGTCTCCCATATCTATCTATCTATCTATCTATCTATCTATCTATCTATCTATCTACCAATTATCTATCTATCTATCTATCTATCTATCTATCTATCTATCTATCTATCATCTATCATCTATCACATCTATCTATCTATCTAATCATCTCTCTCTATAATCTCTCATCTTTCTATCTACCATCTTTCTCTCTACCTATTTATCTATCATCTATTGATCTATCATTTATCTGTCTATCATCTATCTATCATCTATCCTCTTCATCAGTATCATCTGCTTTCTATCACTTTTCTATCTACTCTTTTTTTTAATTCTAGTGACTCTTTTGTGAAGAAATGACGTAAATCGCAAACTATTTTATTCATATAACAAACATTTAGATGTTTCAAAATATTTCACTCTTTTTCAAACTGATTCCAAGTATGTTAATACTGCCACATTGCAGGTAGTTGTAGCCATAACAAGAATCAAGATATGTGACTGTTCACCAAAGGGGAAGCATGCGACCAATGAAAATGATCTCTGTCCTGTATCTAGACTCTGTTTTGAGGTTAATATTATTTTTGGCTCAGCCTAGACATTGGACTGGCTCTTCATACCACTGAGAGGCCTGCAGCCCAACCTTTGACCTGTGTTATCACAGAAGGCGGCAAACATAAACTTCAAATTGTAACAATGTTGTTCAAATTCAACAGAGAGATAGTCAGGAGCCTGATTATAACTGAGCAATTACTACTCTCCACTTCTGAAGGGAAAAGAGCTGCAAAGGAAAGAGCATTAATCTCCCCTGGCCTTCAGGATCTCATGCTTCCAAGCTGGCAGCTGCTGTTCTGTGAGGTCAGATATGGGGGAAGAGTGCAGGATGCTGGTCTCATCATTTTGTAGTAAGAAAGAGAACTTCAAATAGTTTCTAGTGCTTTTCCTCACAAAGCCGAAATTGACTTTTTAATGGCATGCTTGATCCATCTTTTCTGTCTAGACATTACCCTTACGCTATCTAATTAAAAGGGTAAAGTCGGAAACAAAGTCTGTTTCCCATTGGCGGAATCCATGCCCTCTACCCATGCTCAGTACTGTCAGCCACATGGTCTCTAGTGATCATCTTTGGGGAAGTCAGTCTTTGGGGCTTCCTGAAAACATACACTCTCTAATGCTTGAGTCCTTATGGAAGACCTCTGAAGCTTGTAAGACACCTACTCTCAACCAAGACAGCGTCTGTAAAATCTTGTGAGTGGATATTCTTAGGTTGTTTTAATGATATGTGGAAATTTCACTTTCGCCAGTCACTGGGAACTGATACATGTCTAGTGGTTCAGGAAGCAATGTTATTTTAAATGCTGCAACAAGACATTTTATTTTTATTTCCTATTTTTGTTTTTATCTTTGGGCTTTGCCTCCTTAATTACATAATTTAAGGATACGAGCTGAGATTGAAGACAAATTAAATATAACTAAAATAGCAATCCATCTTGGTCAGAAGCTGTTCTTCAGTAGGGTGGAATCTGCGTCTAGCATGGTGTGAGGTCCTGGTCTCAATCCCCAGCACCAAGGAAAACAAGGAAAAGGGTCGATGTGTCCTTTCTACAGAGATTGCACTTACAGATGCTTTTAAAAGTTAAGGTTGAATACACATTATCTAATTGGCATCATGGTGGGCCAGTGAGCAGTGACCCCTATAGCTGAAACTCTACTTCATTTTGTCTCCTGTAACTCAAGAGTTCTTGTTGCTGGTGGCTCCTACAGGCACTGTACAGTGCTGTTTATCTGACAAAATGGCACACTATGTTTGTTCTGGCCCCTTTGCTTATACTGTTGCCACAGCACACTTCCCCTGAGTGACAAAAGCAATCAAATAAACAGTAAATTGGAAAAAGACACCACCAGGTCAATTTTAAGAATCCTACTCAAGAAAGGCCACTTTCATGCCTTCTAATTTATTATCCTCTATCAGTTTAAGAAGAAAAGGGCATGAGAACCTAAGTGAGTTATTTTAATTTCATATTATTAAATTATTTTTGTATTACCTAACTGTAAAACATGTTTCTAAAAGGACAAGTGGCATCTCAGAGAACAAATGCTCTTTAAGATTATTAAATAAATACAAAAATCCTCCAACCAGCTTTACATTTTTCATTGCTCTTTTTAATTAAAAATTACATTCTTGAGTAATTAAATGGGGGAAAGCACCTGCTAATACCCAGCCGGTACCAACAAGACTCCAGCCCATGACATCAGGAAATGCCAAAGCCGACCAGCTTGCAGAAGGAAATGCTCACAAGCCCCGTTAACTACACAAACCGTTTCTTTGTACATTTTAAAATTAGGAGTGTCTGCTGAGCTTTGAGTGAAAATCCCCGTAGACTACTTTACTCCATTCTGAGTGCCCAGAACTCTCCCTGGCACGCAACGGTCATTCATTAAATGCTCGTTGGATAGAAATGTTTCAACATGTGACTGCATTTGACCATAAGTCTGAAATTGATGCCAAACCTTTTCATAATGCTTACAGTCTTATACCCTAAATATATTCTTTAGAGAACAGAGAGAACAGCAGATTTGCCTTTTGTATCTTCTAGCCGGGATGATCTGATTCTCTTGACGCAAAGCCAGGACCTCTGGGATGGAGGCTCAGTGGTGAGCTGAGCTCTTGTTGAGTTCCAGCTGACAGGAAGAGGTGAAAGGTAATCCCTCTCCCACAGAAGTCCTCCCGCCACAGACCTGTCAAGGAAATGACTGACATAAAGCAGAACCTGCTGCTTCTCACTGTGCAGCGAGATCCTGTGTTCGGGGACGGACCTTAGATTATGATACACACAGGTGGCAGAGATGTTCACTAAGAGTTGGTGGGCAGTAAAGCAGAAGGGGAAACTGCAGGTTGCTCGTCCCCATGAGCTGGGGAAGTGTCTATAAAAACAGTTGACATCAGAGAAGAGCTTTTACTGTGTAAACATCCAAAGAAGGAAATAATGGGTTGCTACATTTCCAAATATTAGGAAAGGAATAGTCTTTTTTTTCTGTTTCCTGTAGCAGATAAGTTTTACTTTGGTGGGGGAGTTTTAAACCACCATTTTAATAAGATAGGATAGTCTCACTCAGGAACTTCTGTGTCTGAATTGCTTTTATTTATACATTGAGAGAATTTATGTTATGCTTATGGGTAAGTCCATAGTATCATATTTTTTAAAAAAAACACGGTGTATATATCCTCAGGGACAAACATAAATTACACATTTTATCATCAATCAAAGTGCAATAGTCATTTAAACATTAGGCTATGTGTGAGCTAGAAATATGTGGCCAGAAATGGTATCAACTAGTGTCTCAGGAGAGTGCTTAAGTAGATCCCAACACAGACAGTGACACATCATAGTTGTGTGAAGCAGAGGCTCTGGGAACCTGTTTCATCTATTCACAAGGCTGTGGAATATTTCTATAACTGAATAAAACTCTGACTTTGTGGTGACAAATTCAATAAATTGCTGGTGACAAATGTCTAGGAAAATCAGAGATCTGAAAATACTGAATGGCTTCAGGAGAAATTCAAGTTTACACTAAATATTATTAAATACTATTATTTTAAAAATGAAGTATTTCTAAGTCTGTAACAGGCAAGAAAGAAATGAATTGCCCAACATTTGCGAGGCACTGGGTTTGAGCCCCAGCATGACCCAAGAAAAATATTGTTACTGTCCTATTATCTGAACTTAAAACTATATCCACAATTTGTGCTTAAAATGTTTTTTGACACATTATATATCTTTAAGATACAGCTAAGGGAAATAACAAAAGAGCTAGGTTCATTTTTCTAAACTGGATCTCCTAAGAAGATCTCCTCCGCCATCCCTGCCAAATGCCTAAGAGACAACAAAGAACAGGAGTCCTTATAGCCACCCACGGGACTCAGGACAAAGCACAGGTGGAATGAGCTCAAGCGAGCTTTTAAGTCACGTCATGCCATGCTTTGGGCCGGGCATCTGTGCACTCTCCATGGGACAGTGGTAACCTACTGTCAGATGACTGAATTCTACAGCACCTAAAAGCCCTTTCAATCATCTGGAGAGGCTGTGGACAGTGTATCCATTCTGAGGTTAGTTTGTATTCTTTCTGGAATCCACAGTGAAACTGAAGCAGGGAAGGAAGCAGGAGCCCCAAAGAGGGATGATTGCTTGGAAAATGCTTGTCAACTTGGCTGATAAGTTTTTGACTCAAGAATGATAGTCATTAGCCTCATCTCCATCTCTACTCTTCATTCACCTTCCCACACTCTCCACCATGTTTTGGTGGTTTTTAAAAGTATAATTAATTAACTAATTAATTGATTTTGTTCTCCTGTATGTTCGTTGAAAAAAAAAATGACAGAAAGTCTGCTAACTATGAACCATGAGGACCCAGAAGGCTGATATCAGCCATGTTTTGGCTAAGGTGAACTCAGACACCACAGTGGCGCGTATCTCCAAACATAACCAACCTCTCGAAGACTTTGCCAAGTTCTGGAGGGGACTGCCTCACATCATAAATTACAGCTAAAATCTTATTTCAGCTCCAGCTTTCTCTGTCAACACACTCTAAGTCACTTAATCATTTATTAACATTTGACATGTTTCTCTAAAAAGAATCAACTACAGCCTATTAGCCACACAGAGATAACCTTATACGGTTTTCCTTGTGAAATGAAGAACAGGGTTTCCTGGCCCTGACACAGGAGCATGCCTTGCCATCATTTTGTACAACGACAGAAATATTTTCAGTTTTGAACAACTCACTCTATGTGAGCAAGGAAAGAAAAAAATGTGAAGCCCTTGAGAGGCAAGCCATACAACATCCCAAGAAACTTTATTTACTTAACCTTTTTAGGTGCTTCGATTCGTGGAGTATTCACACGTCAGATCAAAGGCAAACATAATTTTTCACTGTGCAGGGCCCAGTGTTTGTTAACCATTTTGTCACAAGAATTTGTATCCAACATGTGAAACAGTGGGGACACTGAGTCTCAAGTTTCTGGGTTACTTGAATCTGCTATTGATCTGTTATCCTCAAACAGTAGGGTAAGGCTTTCCCACTTGATCTACTTAGACATGTGTAAAACTGTAAAGGGAAATGGCGCTTGATCTGATGATGTCCTCTGCAGGACATCATGTGTGCAGGACATCCCGTGTGCAGGACATCACGTGTACCATTCATCTGTTACTGGCTGCTGCAGCTGCTATGCTCAAGGGACATCAAGATGTTTGTTAATAGATTCCAGGTCACCCAGAGGCAGTAGCCACTCGCTCCTTTTCAAAGAGAGTAATTTTCATGTACTTTTTATTTTTGGCACTTTGTTTTTTGTACTTCTTTTCTTTATACTTTAAATAAATGAATATCATAAATAACCTTGGTTTCACTTTTAGCACAAAATGTTTCTGCCATTTCTGTGCCTTTAATCACAATTAAGATATAACTGACATATCTCAGTTACTGGACTGGTAAAGAGAGCATTGTTACTAAATTTGGAGGATGATACTCCCCTGCCAGTGATGCTGACCACTCTTGTATTGCTTTGTGTGTGTGTGTGTGTGTGTGTGTGTGTGTGTGTGTGTGTGTACACTTAAGCTTCACTGGGAGGTAACTCTGATGTTTGTCCCTCAATGTTTACTTTTCTAATTAGTTAATTTTATTCAAAGCTGTCAAGAGCCACAAGGGATCTATGCAGGGATAGTGAGAAAAGAGAGCTTGCCCATAATGATAATTGATAATGTCACAAACAGAAAATGCCTGCCTACCTGCCAAGGTCATCTCTTTCAAAATTAACTTTTGGACTCAATGTAGCACTCCTCCATTTTGACATGCCTGCATTTTAATGCTATGTGTGGTTCCAACCTAACAGGTTAAATGTTAAAGATCAGGAAGGTTGTCTAGCAGGGCTATGCATCCATAGTTCTCTCTCTATGGTGGTGGCACACAAAGTCTCAACAGCAAGACTGCACGACAGCACCCCAGTGTTTTCCTCCATGAAGTTTCTTGACTACAGTGTACATGGACTATATTTAGATCCTTATCACAATAGTTAATGTAGAAATCCAATCTACCTTCCAGTTTACAACTTGGTTTGAAAAAGTTCAACTTGGTTACACAAAAAAAGGAAGCTATTATTTGAGAATTATACATACTCAGTTATTCTTATAAGTGTAACACAAAAGAGATCTATATTTTTATGTAAAACAATTAATTCCAAAGCTCATTATTTTCTCAAGAACTTAAAAATATATGCCCAGACAGTGTTCAGTCTATCACTGTTAAGCTGAACCAAGTCAAAGTAACGATCCAGACGACGACGAGCAACCCTACAGCACTTTAGTATCTAGACACACTCTCAACTTTTCTACATAGCTTTGATGTCTGGGCTACCAAAGCTCAGTAGTCAGACACTTGGTTTTTATTTGCAACACAGTAAATGCCTCCATTATTTTATAAGTAGGAAGGATATAATAAGTAGCTTGTGAATAGGGAGAGATTAAGCCTTACACTGGGGATTTGAATAGTAGTTTTTAGTTGGGTGTACATATACACCAAGTCTTCATGGGCATGGTGAATCAAAAACATATCACAGATGTTAAGATATGATATGTGCCTGGAGAAATATCGAAGGTAGTGATCAGAACCAAGGGCACAGTAAGAACATAATGTGACATTACTTATATGAGCTGTAAGTACTTACACTCTTTGACTTAGTAATTGAAGTTTAGAGATGTATCCTTTAGAAGAGGTTAGACATACACATGTGTGCAAATGTGTGTGTATCATGGTGCTTGTAGTCATGTTTGTAATGACAAAAGCTGAAAAAGAACAACCCTCCAAACATCAACTTCCCTTCCTATTTTAACATAGAAATGCAAACATTCTGATAGCTTTTATTATTTGCTTACTCTGCACTAAGACCAACACCAGATGTTATCTGTCTACTTACTTATCTACAAAGTCACATAACATTTGGTATTGTATCTGTGTGTGGATGACTGGATTTCTCCTGTTTTCCGCTGTTTTATGTTCTTCAGTGTAAGCATAGCCCTTCCATCCCAATGGGAAAGGTTCAGAGGATTCATTGTTTCACACATCATTTTCATGAGTGTTTGAAGTGTTTAGTATCTACAACTTGCTTGGTGTCCTGAGACTCTTCCCTCGCCATCAACACAGGGTCCTCTTGATGGGGGACACCACAGAACGGCTCCAACTAAGTTTATAGAGACCCAGATTCTGAGAAGAAGCATGGCAGGGCAGAGGAGGGCAGGGTGGAGTGGGGTGGGGTGGGCAGACATAAGGTAGTCAGCTCCTTGCAGATAAGACTCCATGCAAAATGCCACCTGTATTTTAGACAACTTTTAAGGATTGACAGGAGTTGTGTGATTTGCCAGCATTACCGAACTCTATATAATTGACCTTCAGATGAATGTAGTAGATTCAAAGGGACACTTCTGAGCTGCTAGGGCCTAGTAATAGAAGTGCTGATGGAGTCTGATTCCAGAGGGGTGTAACAGGCTGTCAAAAAGTTAGAGGTTTACTTGCTTGGCAATTCAAAGCTATCACTTTAGAAGACATTTACAACAGCATCCACAACTCACTAAAGTTATTTGTTTGCAATTATAATGCCCAATACGCTAAAGCTCTAAAAACATATTTGTAAAAGTTATAGACAGCTATAGTTATTTAGGGGTCTCAAATGACTTTTAACTCATCTTAGGTGTTCTGGTAAATAGTCTTTAGGATAACATCCACTATATTGTATAATCTAGACCATCCGAAAGGACTTCCAGGCTGCAAATCTGACATTTCAGATGAATTCTGAAAAGGTTTACCCTGTGTCTTTATTTAATATGACCACTAGTGACCAGTACTCAAGCTGAGGTCCTGATGAAGCCCAGGCTGGATAAGGGCATGCTGTGCCTTAGCACTCTTGATGAAGTGTGATAGGGAAGGCTACAGGTTCTAGGACCAGATAAACTGGGTTCAAGTCAAGCGGAATCTCTTTCCAGTGCTGTGATATTGGGCAAATAATGTCTTCACTTCCTCGGTGATTTAAATCGGGGTTGAGAGCCATCCATTCTGTGTAACATTATCTGAGTAATTTAATGAAACGAAATGAGTTCATAATGCCCCATAAACAGAGGCCACTGTTACAGCCTCAAACCAAATCCCAGGGAACCCTGTAGGTTTGTAGGAGTTCATGTTAACACTCCTGTCTGTGGAACCTAAGCTGATGACTTGAGTTCCTTTCAGACAGATTTAGATGACTAAGTTTAGTGACTCATCAGTCTGTTCTAGGAGTAAGCTTTAGTACATTAAATAGCTTTGGGATAAAGGATGTATGGAACTTCCTGGGGAAATAATGGAGGAACTTGAAAGGAACCCTACAGCATTCATTCATATATTCTCTGGGATAATCCAAATAGTCATTTGACCAGGCAGAAAGTACCGTGGTCAAGGAAAAGTCGATTTATATCTAGTCTAGTGGGAACACACAGAAGAAGAGGTTCTAAACTCTGCCTTTTGCTCAAGAGTTCAATGGTTGGCCGACATAAGGAGTTTCTAGCTTGGTTCAATGTATAGGTCAATGAAGCCTGCCCAAAACAGAATTCCCGTGGACTTTCTATGCCTAGCTAGCAAAGGTAGATTATAGTCTTCTCTTTGGGGAGGAATCTGATTCAGTTATTTAAAATTTTTTCTGTAAAGCTTCCCAGTTCAGTTTGGAAGAGCTGAACTGGACTGCTTTCGTTGACAACCATGGAACGAAAGATCTATCTTGCCAACTCTATAAAAGGGGGTCACCTCTGATCCTCCCAGAGTTGTGCCCACACATAAAGAGCTTCTCAGCCTGTAAGTCTCCAGGCAAATTCTCAGAGGCCATCAAAGATGATCGCTGTCCCAGATTTTTAGCATTTCTCTTTTGTATTTCTCGTCACTACCAGAAATTTCTCTCGAGGGTCTGGATCCTAATCTATGTACCATCTCTAAGTCTCAGAAATGTCTGGAATTCACTTAAAATGTGGCTACTGGGGTCAGGATTCCCAGGGATCAATGAAGAGCAATCTCAGGGGCTGCCTTAAGGTAACCACTCATGTCATTATGGTTATAGAGCACTCTCTGACCTTCCCCATCCTAACACTCTCTCAGATCCTTGCACAGAGGCTTGGGTTGGTCTTTGGCAAGTGTATGCAGACATTCTCATTCCTTTATACCTGTATTATGTTGATGTGTGACTTTCTATTGATGACAATGGGAGGCAGTGCTACGTAGTTGCTCAATTCTAAACATCTTTGGACCTTTTATCTGGTCTGTTATTTTATTTTATTTTATTTTAATTATTTTATTTGGTTTTTTGAGATAGGGTTTCTCTGTGTAGTCTTGGCTGTCCTGGTACTCACTCTGTAGGCCAGGTTGGCCTCGAACTCAGAAATCCACCTGTCTCTGCCTCCCAAGTGCTGGGATTAAAGGCATGCACCACCACTACCCAGTCGGTCTGTTTTTATTAACATCACAAACACCCCATAGGTGGGCACTAGAAGCTGTATTGGGAAATGGAAGAGAAGGAGACCCACAGGTGCCAGGATGCGGTACTGACTTCTAAAGCTACCTGGAGTCAACAGTGTGGATGTGCATGTCCTGTCTTGTCCTCTGAGCCTGTTTCTTCTCTGAGCCTGTTTCTTCTGATAGCTGTGCAAATCACCATAGTGCTTACTACTGACAATTTTACAGATGTTATTACAGAGTTCTCCACTGTCCTGAAAGTGTAGTATGCAATACCATGAAATATCAGAGATAATGCCACAAAGCTTACATCTGGGAATCTGAGGTACTGGAGCCTGCTCTCCACCTCTAATTCACGGAGGGCCCTTGAATATCCTAGAGGCCATGTGTAAAGTGGCAGTAATTGCCAATGTGTGGGTTGCTACAGTGGATAAAGGAAGTCATGCATCTAACCCAACACTTGGACCAGGACACTAATTCCGTGAAGAGTATAGTATACAAGGCCACTCGAATCAAGGAAATACATTTTACTTACCATTCTAGGCCCCTTTAGCCCAAGCCAATTGTTTCCTAAAATCTTACTGACAGGCTTTCTGGGTCCTGAAAACCATGCTTTCCAAAGTTACCTTATCCATGAATCATCTGTACACCCAAGATGCAAAATCTGTTAGGGGCAGATTTGCACTCCTAACAAACTCCCAGAGAATATTCATAATCCCAGCTTGGGGACCATACTTTTAAGAGGTTGTGCCTAGAAAGACTGACTTCCAGGCTTGTGATTCCCAACTGTTAAATGCTATCATAGTTAGAAAGGATTTTAAAAATCTATCATTGCTGTCATCTTCACCAGAGCTTCTTATTCAATGACCCTGGGTTGGGAAATCTGAATTCTTCTTTCCTAACAGATCTCCAATAGTAACAATGTCACTACCTAGAAAGCTACATTTGTCAGAGGCTAAGAAAACACACAGGAAAATCTCTTTCAAGTTCAATCATCACTATTGGGAAAGGAGCAGTCCCCTTGAAAAAGTGTCTACCCCACTCCCCCAGTACTTTAAAGACTGCCACTTTACCACTCCACTTACAACCCCACCCCTGGTTTCCAGATCCTCAGATCGTTATCAGGTACATTACCTTGTATGTGTTAATGGGAATGTCAATGATGATGTGCAGTAGGTCTCCCAGAGCCAGACTGGCGATCAAGATATTGGGACCATTGCGCATGCACTTGTTCTTGTAGATGATTCTTAGCAGCGTGGAGTTCCCGATGATGCCTAGCACGAACACGAGGCATGACACAATCGTGTTGATGTATTTAAAAGTCTTGCTGATCTCAATATTTCGTTGGCACAGAGGAGGGAATGATCTTGGCGGGACTCCAGCCACCCTCCCTCCTTTGGTCACCTCCGCAGGTGCAGAGGAACGCGTCAGACTGGAGTTGGAACCTCTGGTCCAGGAGGTCTTAGTGGGTGGCGTCATTACCTCTTTAGTCCCGAGAAGAGACGGCGTGGCTTGGGCAGGTGGAAATCCTCTTTTCTCTCCCCATACCCCCAAGAAGCCACAGGCCAGCAGCAGCGCCACGAAGGCGCATCCGCACCGGCTTACGGGCGATTGCATGTTATAGCTTGCTCCTATGAGAGTCCGGTAGCCGTTCTCTGTTTTCAGTCTGGAGACCAACAGGGGAGTGAAGACAGGGCACTTTAGTCAGCTACCCCAGCCACGCCTCTGAAAACACTCACACTAGCTGGATTGCCTCTAACCGCGCCATAACAGTAAGTTAAGTTTGCGCGCCAATGGGGAACTTGGGCGCACGCCACCCGCTGGTCTGCATTTAGTCTCCTCCCGGGTTTTAATCCCCAGCCCTGCTTTAGACTAGTGGCGGTGGGGAGGAGCATTCGGGCAGGGGTGTTCCAGACTGGGGAGGGTGGGAGTCCCAGGGAAAGAACACTCGTGTGTACCAGGAAGAAGCAAGCCCAATTTTAGCTAAGCTTGGGGACCTGGAGTGAAGGCACCTAGCGGCCAAGGGCATACGTCAATGCACTCAGCCAAGAACAGAGAGAATAACAGATCAGCACCAACTTCTGTGCTTTCCCAGTGACTTCAGACACTCGCTTTACAACCCAATCTGGGTTTAAATCGCTGTCGCGTGTAAGTTTTACTAATTAAAAAATCCCCAAACGACTAAGCAAAGCGGAAGCCCCAAAGCAAGGTTCAGCCACAGATGTTAATTCAAAGCTAAACCAGACTGGTTCCTTACCTCGCGCGGATTGGAAGCACCAGGAGAAGCGCCAGGAGCAGGGAACCTCCTTCCCAGGTCTCAACTGCTCTAGGGGACTTGCAGCTCGCAGCAGGAGCCCAGCTGCTCCTAAGCAGGCCTCTCCCAACTGAATGCAGCTCTGGCTCTGACAAAAGACTGAGAGAATGCCAGACAGCGGATCCTCAGCAAGCTCGCTCAGGGTCTTTGCTGTCCCCAGACAAGTACTTTTATTCATTCGGTCCCTTCCCAGCATCAATCACCGCCAGACTCCTCCCGCGTTTTCTGAGCGACCTTGCCACAACCTTTTCCCTTGGGCGACGACGCCTGGACAGTATCAGCCCCAGCTGACCGCTGGGAGGGGCAGTCCTAGTTCAGAGTTGTGTCTCACACAAAGCTGTTTATTTCTTACTCAACGAAGAAACTAACATATCCCATGACAACCTGAGAGCTGGAGCCTAGGAAAAGATTCTGTATCAACCCGGGCTTTGAATACTCCGACTGTTCACACAAATGTCCTGTAGTGATTCCTGAAATCTTCTTGGTTTGGGGGAGTTGTCTTTTGTTTGTTTTTGTTTTTGATTTTGTTTTTTTGTTTTGTTTTGTTTTGCCCTCAAGTTTTAAGTCAACATGCAGGGCGGGACGCTATCTTCTTCGGCAGAGGGACTGTCCACCCGAAGGACCAAAAAGCCCTGTAGATCTCTCTATGTGCCCCGTAGATCTCTCTTCCTGTGTACTGAGGTACCATTACTGGGGGGGGGGGGTGTCTTTCTATTGTGCCTAAAAGGGACCTGAGACAGAAAACAGGAAAATAATCAGGAAGACTACTCACAAATTCAACCTGATGCTTATTTTACCAGAACAAGGAAATGAACTCTCCCTGTCATTCTTGGCTTCTGTCTTTATGGAAGAGAAGGGAATGCCAGGGAGCTTCCGTCGTGCAGAGCGGTGGGTGGGGTGCATTATTCTGCTGTCAGCAAGATCCTACCGTGCCTGCAGAGGAGATCATCCTTTTTGTCTCCCAGATAGTTCATTGTACAACTAGTATTTGCAACTTAGATGATTGCCTCTAAGGGATCGGAAAATGTTTATCCTCCTGTCTCAGTTAAGACAAGGTCAGCATAGAACTGCTTCACATGGACTTTCGTGCCAACATACGGTGCTGTGCAATAAGGAATTCTATGTGTACTTCAGTAAGGATGTGCCTGCTCCAAGGGCAGTTTTGAACCTGTCCCTCTGACACAAGTCACTTTCACTCAAAGAGCTTCCTGGTGACATTTTCTTCTCTACCTCTCTCTTTGTCAACATCTCTATTAGTGCATCTTCCTTGTCCCTGCTAATTCCTGCTGAGGTGTGCCTCGGCCCTGTTTTTTAAAGCACTTGTAGACTATAATGCTAATTTTGTACTTGACTATCATTCTGGATGCTTTACACGTCAGTTTGCCTCAACCTAAAATTACTTTGGGAGGAGATCCTGAAGAAGACCCTGCTTGAGGGGCTGGCAAGATGGCTCAGAGGTTAAGAGCACTGACTGCTCTTCCAGAGGTCTTGAGTTCAATTCCCAGCAACCACATGATGGCTCGCAACCATCTGTAATGGGATCTGATACCTTCTTCTGGTATGTCTGAAGACAGCTACAGTGTACTCATAAATAAAAAAAAATCCCTTCCTGAGACATTGTGTAGGTGAGGTTGGCCCGTGGACTTGTTTGTGAGGGGATCACCTTAATGTTTATTAAGGCTGGAAGACCCACTGAGAATGTGGGGACACCTGTTTCCTGGGCTGGACACTGAACTCTCCAGAATGAAGAAGGCTGGTCAGGCATAAGCAGCAAGTATCCTGCACATGTGTTTGATATGTGGATGAGATGTGGTGAGCTGCCTGAGATCATGCCATGACTTGCTCTCTGATGGCCTGCAGCCTGGAATTGAAAGTCAAATCAACCTTTCCTTCCCTAGGCTGCTTACAGTCAGGGTGTTTTATCACAGCAAAAGAAGTGAAGGTAGAATCACCCATATAGAAGTTAGTGTGCGTCACTGACTAGGTCATGTGAAAGAACTGTACAAGGCCAGTGACTGAATGAATGCTGTATTCCCTCTGTATTGGGCCAGTCACTGAATGAATGCTGTATTTCCTCTGTATGGGGTCAGTGACTAAATGAAGGCCAGAGACTGAATGCTGCATTCCCTCTACACCATCATACTACCTGCCACAAGTTGAGCTGCAAATATAAGTTTTTTTTAATAGGTTGATGATTAAACTGATTTAAAACTACTCAATTTTCACTTATTAATTCCAGCATGGTGGTCAAGAACACAGCCAAATCATTTTAAGCTCTGTGTAATTTTTTTTCCCTCAGGCACTCCCCTACAGCAGTGTTGGCATTATTCTCCATGGCTTTATATGTAGTGAATGTGAGTCTCAAAAATTCACTTTGGGTCACATTATTAGATTTAGACTAGATTTAGGCCAGACTTTTGAGTCCACATCCCTCCCACTATGCAAACTGATTTTGTTAACTATTTTGATTAACTTAATTACATACACACTAGATAGATACTTTTAATCTCGTTTTGGTAGAAGAGCATTTTACACATAGGGGTGGTGATTTGAACGGGGAATGTCCCCACAGGTTCATCTCTTTGAACACGTAGTTCCAGGTTGGTGGCACTGTGGGAAGGCTCTGGGGACTTTAATTTGCTGGAGGAAGTATGTCATTAAGAGAGGGCTTTGAGATTGTATAGCCTCACTCCGATTCCAGTTTGTTCTCCCTGCTTTGTGCTTTTGATTGAATATGTGACCACTTAGCTTCTGGTCCCAGCAAGTGTGCCTGCAGGTAGCAGTACCTGCCCTCCACTTTTCCTCTGGAACTATAGGCAGAAATCAACTCTTCCTTCCATAAGTCACTCTTGGCCCTGGTGTTTTTATAACTGGAAAGAGAACTAAGTAAGACAGTTGGTAACATTGCATTGAAATTTATCCTTAAAGATTTAACCTTATTGTGTAAGGGTAACTGTAAAATGTAAAGATTAAATCTTTGATCTTAATGAATGACCTAGTCACAAGAAGATAAATCTGGGTTTCCCACCACTGCCTTTCTGGGAGGTTATCTTAGCCTACGTGACGCATAGACAGAGTCCCCAGAAGACTTTGTAAGTGTCTTCTTGAAAGTGAGTCTATAAAAAGATTCCACATGGAAGTTCTCTCCCAGAATAAATCTTTCATAAACACAAAATTTGTTTACCGCTCAAATATATCAAGGGAAAGATTAGTGTCTGTGAGTGAAGTTTTGTCTGGGATTGTGCTTCAATAATCTGGGAATTATTGTGAAACAGTAGAGAGAGTAGCATTTATTGAAAACTACAAATTAAAAGGAGATTACGGTAAAAGAAAGCCACCTGATGGTGGAATCTTTGCGGAAGGAACAAATAGCCAAGTGCACTCCTCCTACCCGTCTCAGCCGGGGATCCTTCTCTCTGTCTCACTGGTAGATTAGGCTCTACTGCTATAGGTGCAGACTTTTTTGCATTGTTATTTTTAAAAAAATTCTCTTATTAACTTACGAATGAATTGATTAGTTGTGTGAAGATTTCATTGCATATTGAATGCAATGTACCAAAGTCTAAAAATAACGTTATGAAGACTTTGAGTATTGAACCAATTTTGTGTTTATGAAAGATTTATCCTGGGAGAGAAGTTCCACGTGGAATCTTTTTATATAAAGAGTCACTTTCAAGAAGACACTTACAAAGTCTTCTGGGGACTCTGTCTATGCATCGTGTAGGCTAAGATAACCTCCCAGAAAGGCAGTGGTGGGCGGACGTCCCAACACATCCTTTAAATGCTTTAGCTAGAAGGAACTGGAGACAAGGCTGAATAGACTTCAGAATTTGTTTTTCAAAAAAGTTTGCCATGGGGAGCTTGCTCAAGGCAAACATTTTCCCCTGGTGAGAGAAGAAAAGAAAAAGCCTTTTAGCCACACAAAAAAGCGAAGACTTTCATACACTCCTCTTGATATGGATGCACCCTTTGAAAACTATTTTGAACCCTAGTGCTGAAGGACAAGGTGTGTGAAAAGGCCAGACAGCACTACTTCAGTTGCTTCTTCACTCAGTCCCTGGGGACCAGGGTCTGTGATCAAATGGAAGTTGCAGTAAGAGCATAAAAAAGGTTTAAATGACCATATGAACCAATAGTAAACGTCTTCCTTCCTCCCTCCCTCCCTCCCTTCCTTTCTTCCTTCCTTCCTTCCTTCCTTCCTTCCTTCCTTCCTTCCTTCCTTCCTTCCTTCCTTCCTCCCTCCCTCCCCTCCCCTCTCTCTCTTTCTTTCTTTCTTTCTTTCTTTCTTTCTTTCTTTCTTTCTTTCTTTCTTTCTCGTGTAGCTGTGTTAGTCTAATTGTTAATTAAGGTACAATTTGTAAACAAATACACAATTTGAAGAATATATTATATCATTTTATTTTATTATGTGTTCATATATGCAGTGTATGTGTGTGGGCACATATGCCGCAATTAATGTGTGGGAGTTAGAGGACACATGGCAGTAGTCCTTTGTCTTTCTCCACCATCTAGGTTCAGTGGTTTGAGCTTGGATCACCTGCTAAGTTCCTTACTCACAGAGCCACCTTGTAGGGCATTTAAAACATTTGAGAAATGGGTATACCTTGTCCCCAATATATACCTAACAACCTATTTTGGAGGACTGGTATATAGCCCAACTGGCCTGGAACTCTCTGTGTAGACTAGCCTGGTGTGAACCTTCTTGAATGCTGGGATTATAGATGTATATACTAGAGGCCAATCCTTCTCCTGAGTGCTGTAATTACAGATATATATTCTACTGTCCCCTTTTCAAACTCCATGTATTCTTGCAAAATAGGAAGATTTGGTTCCTTGGATTTTGTTCCTCTTTTTGCTAAAACATCCATATGGTATTTCTGTTTTATTGATTTTATACAGATAATCAGATTCTGAAGCTGGCACATGGTTTGTAATTAAAGGTATGCCCATAAGAGAGAGAGAATCTAAGATTTAAAATTTTATCAATGATTAGTGGTTCCTATCTATAGTCTATGCCTCCAATATAATGAAGCTTTGGTAAGCTGGATGGTTGCAGAAGGAAGCCACAGTCCTTATTGCCTGCTTATAGGAAATAGTAAAATTGGAAAAGCCACACTTCCTTTGTAAATTATTTGAACACAATGATTTGTTCTAGTATTTAAATAATTTTGAGTTTCTTTAACACTTTTTAACACAGATTTTACTTAAAGAAAATTATATATGACTTGGTTTATAGACTTAAAACTGTGCATAGACTTCTTTGACATCATATTAAAATATATCTAGAATTCCATTGTGAACACACCTGTGCCTTCTGTGTTTGCAAGGGAATAGGACATCTATGAAACTTTATATCACTTAGTCATAGAGAAAACACTGTTGTAATTTGAGGTCAGAACAATTCAGTCACATATAGAGCACCAACTGAAAGACATCTCGAGGACTGTGTAATTTACAATGAGGTTTTGCTAATTTTTTTCTTTCTATTTTCCCCATTCCATTCTTCTGATATCAGGAGTGACTAAAGAGGTGTACCACATTCAGAGGTTAGAAAGAAGAAATAGTGAAACTTGGCATAAGTAACCAGTGGTTATAGAAGCTCGTCACTTAAAGAAAGCAACAGGTGTTTGTAGTATAGAATAGTGTATCCTAGGAGACACCGAGAAGAATTTCCTCTGCAGGATTGTGTTACTTAGTCCAATGACATTTAACTAATTAGACATTTCAATCTCATTTCTGTGGAAACGTTTGCCATGAAGTTCTGTGGCCGCCAGAAGTGGTCATGCAGGCTTGCGCTCAAGAGGAATGAGGCCAACTCATGCTAAATATGAGCTTCTGTTTCAAACATCCTCACTCCAAAGGTTTCTAGCTGTGCCTTGGAGCTGAGCTGTAGGGGCACAGAACCTACTTGCATCCAAACTTAAAGGGAAATAGGGATCTTCCTGAAAGTTCTATTAACTCTACAATGCATGAACAGTGAGTTCTACAGTTCTGTGAAACGAAGAGCTCAGAGGGATGGCACACTGTCGGGTGAGGGAACCACTGGGACCTTTAAAGCTGTGCCAACGTCATTAGATTGGTTTCGGTCTCTTTAATGTGCATAAACAGGAAATAGCCTTTTCTCTTTGGGGCCTGAAGGAAAAAGAACTAGCACTGCCTGTGAAGAAAGTGAGTCTGAGAGACTTCATGAGCAATCAGGCTATCCAAAGGAAGCTACTCACATGATCTCATCAGAAAATACAAGACTCACTTTCTACAAGGCTGGCATAAGAGAAGAGTTGCTAAGATGATAGGTACCAAACAGCCCGCAGAGAGGCAGATAGGATATAGCAGCAAGGAATCCTGGGCATGGGGGCGGGGGCAAAAGTTTTGAATATCCACATAGTCTAGTCTAGGTTTGAAACAGTACTTATGTAACCTGGTACTGTTTATAATAATTCTAAATCAATGATGAAAAATAATGGCATAATTATTTTTCCCATTAATTTTGTGATAGTTAATCTTCATTATTAAGTTACTGGATTTAGAATCACCTAGGAGATATATTTTGAATGAGTTTGTAGAGTTTCTTGAGAGGTTTAATTAGAATGGAAGTCTGACCCTCCATGAAGCTGGTATGATCTGCAAGTTAAAAGGATTGGGTATAAAAGAATGAGAAGAGAAAGGGAGCTGAGTGTGAGCTTTCCTCTTTCTTTCCTTTTGGATTGCAGATACAGTGTCCTCACACTTCTTACGCTCATGACTTCATCCTAATGCAACTGACCTGACTGTGTCCTCTCAAAACAGTAAGCCAAGCTAAACTCATCTTCCTTTAAAATTGCTTTTGTCAAGTAATTTGCCATGGCAAACAGATACGTTGTTCATATTTAAACCAAGCTGTCTTCTAGAATAGTTTATAAGAGCAAGACTAGGAAAATGGGGATAGCCCAGATTATAAATCTCTCTAAATGTTTTGAAATTGAAGTAACATATTTATTGCCCTTCCTTCACTCCTTTCATAAAGTGGAGAGTCCTGATTTCAAATAAATAAATTATAATGTGAATTCCACTATTCTGTTTCTTTGTTGATCCTTTCCTTTGGCACTCACATAAAGAAAGGAAGAAGTTGGTGGTTGCAACGAAGAGACACTGCAGTGCAGCTTGAAGTGTGCTTGCCTTGGTAATAGGATGAAGGACATCTGTGAAGCATAAGCCCCACTTCTCACTATCACCCATCTCTGCTTGTGGCTTTCTCTTGACTGCGATTTCACATTTTGAACCAAATGGACTCACCTCTGCTCCCTTAAGGGTAAGCATTTCCTACTGTTTAAGTGAAGAGAATTGCCAGGGTGGGAAAAGGCCAAGACAAATTGATTCTGCTTGAGAACTCAAGCCCATTGTCTTAGTTTCTTCTTCTACTGCTGTAATAAAGAGACAGACTCTAGCAGAGGCTGTTCAAGTGAAGAGAGAATTGTGTTATAGAGGAGATGTAAGAAGGGGTGGTGACAAATGCCACGCAGGTAGGGAGGAGATTGAGGGCTAGAATCAGTTGATAGTTTATACCAGGTAGCAAGAGTTACCTGTGTTAAATAACAAACCTACGTTTCCCCCCTCCCTGCCCCCCTCCCCCCCCCCCCCATCAAGAATCCTGGAGTTTCTTACTTGAGTGGAGCTTGCTCTGCTTCTTTCTAAGGATGCAGTCAGATGCCTTCTGAAGTACAGATTTCTTGATGAGTGAGTATAGCATATCTATTAGATGCTTAATATAGCTGTTAACTTGACAGAATTTAGGGTCCTCTAGGAAGGGAGTATCAGTGAAAGACTTTTTAGTTGAGGTGGCCTGTTGGGGATTATCTTGATTGTGTTCATTGATGTAGGGAGGTCTATCATATTTCTATGTGGGACCATTTCCCTGAAGAATATCCTGAACTTTATATAATGGAGAAGACAAGCTGAGCACAAGCACACATTAATTCATAGTTCTCCTCTGGTGACAGATGTCACAGGACCAACATTTATGGACTGTGCCATGAACTAAACCCTTCCTTTCTTAAGATGCTTTGATTGGGTGCTTTATTACAGCAATAGAAGAAGAAACTAAGACAATGGGCTTGAGTTCCCAAGGCAATTGTTGGAACATTGCTTAGCTTCACTACCAGATACCAGGTTCTGACCACATCTATAGGGTAGCTCACAACTTTTATCTGTATTCCTCTGAGCAGGCATGAGTGGGAGAGCAATAATCTTATTATGTCTTCCATTTTCTGTGAAGTAAGCAAGTCTACATACACAGGGATTGGTACAAACAATGAAAACAGATTATGATGAATCAACAGTATACAGTAAGGCCAAGGGGCGGTACCCATGGAAAGTGACATCTGTAAGCACCCTAGGTAGGATGAATGATCATGGTTGATTTCCAATCAGCAGGTGGGGGCACGTAAACATGAAGTGTCCTGTTAGGAGGTGGTGTGCTAAGGCTGATGAGCAGGAAATGCTTGTCTAGGTCTAGGAAGCAGAACTCTTTAGATGTGTAGCATCCTTTATTGGAGTATTGATAAAAATTGCTTCCAGAGTGGGATGTACTAATGTCTTGAATTCATGATGCTGCCTGCAGATGGGTTGAAGTGGTCTTCCAATTAGATGGGAGATCTCTTTGCCTTCTGGTTCTTATGGTAAATATGTTAGGTCTTAAGAAGAAACAGTTTTGAATCTCTATTTTAAAGTGGGAAAAAGGTAAAGAGCCCCCATCCATATGTGTCCTGAGCTCCCACTTACGTTCTCCTTAGTCAGCAAACCTGTATAGATAATCTCTTCTACTGAATACAAGCATCACCTGTGAATAAAAGACTGATTGGCCAATGAGCTAAGGAAAGATGAGAAGGTGGAGCATCTGGGAGAGAGTGAGGAATTCAGGGAAAATAGTTAGGTATGGGAGAATCACCCCAGACATAGAAGAAGATGATTGTATAAAACTTTTATTCATATATAGGGAGTTTCAGAGTCATTTCTGGGAACAGAGTAGACAGGTGCAAAAACATGATGTTACAGATGGCATCTACCACACAAAACTAAAAAGTCATTGAAAGTCTTTTCCTTGAACTAAGTTGAGAAACACCTGGGGCAACAAAAAAGAGTTCAGAATGAGAGGCTCATTTGGGGTAGAGACTTGGCCGACTAATTCATCACAGTTGACTTTTTACAAGTGGAAGGTAAGAGGGCATGTGTATACAAATGGGGATCGGTGTTCTGGGGCATATGCACATTGGAGAATGATGGAATTTAGCAGGTTAAAAATTGCTTCATATGTTTTCATATAGATTGAAATACATCTATTTATTTGGATTCTATTTCTATCTATCTATGTATCTATGCATCTATCTATCTATCATCTATCTATCTATAATTCTAATCTATCTTTTCCTCATCCTTTGTTCATTACTAGTTTAACATCCCTGATTATGGAAGTCTGAAGTTGAAGAATACTGAGAGGATTGAGCCTTCAGATCTGGGAGCTAAAGTAAGCTCAGAATCCATGGCAAGGCAGCTTGATAGTTGGGCTGTCGAATTTTACCCTGCTTTGTTCTAGGTTAATGAAGGCCTTGTACAAACCAGGCATTAAATAAGAGTCTGAGTAAACCCATCTGGGAACCGGAAGATCAAAGCGTCTGTATCTAGAGAGTATGACCACTGCAAAGACAGACAGGGAGGGAGCGCTCAAGATAAATCTAAACCAAATTGACTCCCTTAACAAATTTGGCAAATTAAACAGCAATTATTTGATGGGAAAATAGACATGGAATTTGGGATGAATTTGCCAACTAGGAACGTGATAACTAGGAACTAGACAGTTTAACACAGCTTCCACTTTTTTCTCTCCCTGTCTTCTAATTTCAAGTTATTTGAAAGTGAGTGAGTGACAGTCATGACTGTGACGTATCAAATGAAATTATCTACAGCGTAAGCTGTGATAGAAGCATAGCTTGGTTTTCCCAATCCTTTTATCACTCTTTATGCTTTTAAGTAAATATAATAACTATAAAGTGAATTTTATAAGTTAAAAGATACAAGATAGTTTCTTATTGTCACATCAAAGGGAAACTGCCCCACCTGGGGGTCCATCCCATATACAGTCACCAAAACCACTCACTATGCCATTGTAGATGCCAGATGCCAAGAAGTGCTTGCTGAAGGGATCCTGATATAGCTGTCTCCTGAGAGGCTCTGCTAGAGACTGACAAATACAGAGGTGGATGCTCACAGCCAACCATTGGACTGAGAACGGGGTCCACAATGAAGGAGTTGGGGAAGGGACTGAAGGAGCTGAGAGCGTTTGCAGCCCCATGCGGGGAGGAGCAACAGTGTCAACTGACCAGACCTCCTGGTGGCTCCGGGGACAGGACCACCAACCAAAGAGTATACATAGAGCAACCAGATATGTGGTAGAGGATGGCCTTGTTGGACATCAGTGGAAGGAGTGACCCTTAGGTCTGAGGGTGTTCTATGCCCCAGTGTCGGGGAATTCCAGGGCAGAAAGGCAGGAGTGGGTGGGTGGGTGGGGTTCCACCTCATAGAGGCAGAAGCAGGAATGATAGGATAGGGGGCTTCCATAGGGGAGACCTGGAAATGGGATAACATTTGAAAAATAAATAAAGAAAATATGCAATAAAAGAAAAAAAGAAAGAATGTTCTTAAATAATTATTGAAAGTATTACAAAGGTATTTTTCAATGAATAATCCCTATCTTGTAGTAATACATATGCTAGAAAAAATATTGCTATTATTTAGGTATATTCAGTCATTTTTATGCATGAAAATAGATGAGCAATTAATTTTTGTAGAATTCAAATAATTAAATATCATGCTTACTATATATGTTATAGTATTATATTTTGCTCTAATGATATAATCTGTCATTGTGTGGGGCACATTAAATTCTTTTTGTTTACCACTATGCATATATATATATATATATATATATATATATATATATATATATTTGTGTGTCTGTGTGTGTGTTTGTATGTATTCTTGCCTTTACCCCAGGGAAAAGATTAATTTGTTCCATATATATATTCCATATATATATACATATACATAATATAATATAATATATATAATTATGTATATACATATGTGTGTATGTGTGCACATGCATGCATGTCTGTGTGTGTGGAGACAACGGTGAGTTTTTAATATAAAATTAGTTAAAACACATGATAATTTAAGTAACTTTTGTTTTCAAGAGGAATGTCTTTTCTGAAAATATCTCGGAAGCAACAACAATGTGATTTAAAATTAGCTCGGAAAAACAACATATTTAAGTTATTTAATCTGAAGTATATAAATGCAAATAGATTTGCCTAAAAACCCAAACTGTTCTTTTCCTTTGGAATTCTAGACATAACATAGCTTCTTCCAGGCAGGAGAATGCCTTGTCTGAGCACAGTGCTCTTCTCACCTTCACCCCAGGGAAAAGATGCATTTGTTCCAGGGATAGGAAGGAAAGGCAAAATGTCACTGTCTTAGCAGCACTGTCGTCACATTATCTAAGACTCCTGAGTATTTCCTAAGATATTTCTAATGTTCAATTTGACAATAACAAAATCTGTCTTCCAAGCCGCAGCTTAATTTCTATAGTTGTCAAATATCCTTGGAGCGTCAGCCATTAGAAAATGCTGAAGTAGGACTGAGAACCACAATTGTGCTTCAGGAATAGGCAACCACAGTAGGCAAACTGTTCAAGTGTGTGTGTGCTTTGAGTTAGGACATCGGTAAAGGTCAAAAGGTCAGTGAGTCACTTCCTGTACTAGTCATTATGCTGTTCCTTAAAAAAAAAATTCTGAAAGTGACCGGCAACAGAAACAATCCTTCAAATGTCTTCATTTGTGCAATAAGAAGAAGTAAATTTCAGCCTCAAAACAGAATTGTTTTGACTATTAACAATATTCACAGTGGGGAGGCAAGATGGCTCCATGGGTAAAGGTGGCTGCAGCCACTCTGGCAACCTGAGTTTGATCCTCAGGACCTACATGGAGAGAACTGGCTCTCACGACTTGTCCTCTAGCCTCAAAACATATGTATTACACACACACACACACACACACACACACACTCACATGCCCATGTGTATGCACACACATAAAATAAAAAATATAATAAAAATAGAAATAATCATAGCCTAAGAGGAAAAGGACTAAAGCTTACATAACAGTCAAAGCCATGATTTAGCAGCTAAAGTTAAGCTAACCAATGTAAGGTCTGTTCATAATAGATGAATATTTTTGTTTATGTATGTGTAAGAATATCCTTTGATATTAGCAGTGTTATGTTGACTTCATCTTGATCTCATAATGTACTGTCCTCTTTAGATACCCTTTATTTTCATAAAATTATATTCTATAGTAGATTTCCTCTTTGAAGGATAACATTAAACTCACGTGAATCACTTCACATTAATAAATTTCCTGGCAAAAATGGCAATAGTGTTTCCATTGTAACATTGAGATTCTAGGTTTGACAAACATGAGCACACTGGAATAGAGCGGTTGTTTAAGAACTTGAGATTTTTGTTGTTTCTGCTGCTGGGTTTTTGGATATTGTTGTAGTTTATTTGTTTGAGATGTGGTGACACCATTAGGCTGTAGGATGGAGTCTCCTTAGCAAGGGTGTCAGGTGTATACCTGATACATTTGTAGGTTCTCAGTCTGTGTAATCATCATCAGCTGTGGTTGCCCTGAAAATTGCTTCCTTTTGATGATCATCTGTGTTGATGACCAGGCACTGCTGAGAGAGAGAGAGAGAGAGAAAGAGAGAGAGAGAGAGAGAGCACAAGCCACTGGTCAGAAAGACAAAGTAAGGTCTTTCTGATAATAATAACCATTTGAAAACAACTGAAACCAGTAAAAACTGTTTGATAGACACCAGGTTCAGAGCTACACCACTGCAGATATGTTTATTATATGAACAGAATTTGTTCCTGATAAGCTACTTTCATAGAATTCTGTATAAATATCTGGTTCAGGACAACAGAAGTCTCAAATTCTACTTTAGAATACCATTTTTCTTTTTTCATTTTGTGCATGTGCCTGTGTGTATGTGTGTGTGTGTGTGTGTGTGTGTGTGTTTATGCTATAACCCATGGGTGGAGATCAGAGGACAGTGTGCTGGAGTTGATTCTCTCCTTCCCGCATGTGGACACTGGGATAGGGCTCAGGCTCTCAGGCCAAGTACTTTAATCACTGAAGCATGTACCCATCCCATGAACACCATTTAAAGCTTTATATTTCACATTATTATCCGTATAAATTATGATATTACGAATTGTATGAATGTCTTTGTACTTATTCTTTTTTTTTTAGCATAAAGATTACAATGTTGTACTAGAAGAAATGACTTCCAGTACAAAGTCCTAGAATGCTGGAGATAAACCACCTCTTAGTGATAATCTGTGACTAGCGTCATGTCACAAACCTTAATAGCTTGTAACTTACTGAATTTTAAAAAGTACTTTTAAAAAGTTATTTTTAAAAACTCAGCATTCGTTGTTACATCTGTTCCATGCCAAAATAGAACTGTTAGCAATTCTGAAATGTTCTAAAAAATAATGAGACTTGGCTAAGTGCACACAGTGCCTACAAGTTGATCTTTGAGGCATCTAAGATGCACAGCTGGGTTTTGTTAATGGTGCCAGTGGAATTTGTAGCACTATCTATTTTATGACAGCCCCACACCTACTTTTACCTTATAAGGTAAAGACCCAAACTCTAAATGTCTATTATACATAGTCCTATATTTAGCAACAAAATGTGATTTTTGCAAGCCAGAAAGAAATAGGAATCCAGTCTCCAGATGCTGTTTTTGAAAGGCAGCATCTAAACATTTGCGGGCCCACGTCACAATAATGTTGTTGAAGCTAATTTCAGCCTGTTTTCCTAAGTGCATCATATAAAGCCAGATTCTTCCTCTCCCTCCTCTTCCTCCTTCTTCTTCCTCTTCCCCTTCTCCTCCTTTTCCTCTCCTTCATCCTCCCCCTTCTCTCCTCCCTCTCTCTCCCTCTTCTTCTCCTTTCCTTCCTCCTCTTCCTTCTTCTTCCACTTCCCCTCCTCCTCCTCTTTCTTCTTTTCCTCCTCGTTCCTCTCCCTCTCTTCCTCCTCCCTCTCTCTCTCCCTCTCTCTCCCTCTCCATGTTCTCCTCTTTTTCTTCCTCCTCCTCTTCCTCCTCCTCCTCCTCCTCCTCCTCCTCCTCCTCCTTTATGAGGACTGAAATGCTCAAATCCATAGCAGGAGTTGCAGTTGTTAAAAGTACTTGTTCATGGTCTTTGAACCAAACAGAAACTCCTTTGATTGTAATGCCCTTGTTAAGATGACCTACTTGAAATACTCTGGCAAAAAAGGAAGAGTTTGAGATACACGGAGTGTTTGAAGACTACGGAATATTAGCACTTTAGTCCGGCCTCCATAGGACATAAGAAGATTTAAGATGAAGATATCCTCCTCTCCTCCTGACTAGCTGCATGCTATTCCACTCCTACATTAGCTAACTAACACCCCTCCTTCATTATTCGCTGTCTTACTTTGACAAGTTGTAGAGACTTCTCTTGAATGTGTGTCAACCCCACTTTACTAAGATAGAAGCCTCCAGGGGCATGGCAGAAACCAAGGCTTGCTCATAAGACACCTACATCTTTTCTCTCTTGTTTTTTTCTCTCCTCCTTCCCACCCTCGTTTTCTTTTCTTCCTTCTTTCATCCTGCATTATGATCTGAGGGAGTTCTGCTCTCTCAGGGCTATTCCTGAAAATCCATAAGGCAGATCACTGAGGCGCAGGACTTCTGATCATGACCTCAGAGACTATGTGATTTGATAAACATTTTTAAGTTATTAAAAGAATATCAAGTTTAATTGGGCTATGCATTTACACATCGGTGTAAATACACATAAAGAATATGAAAACCATTTTAAAGGCACTGGCTTCATGGGAGCTTTGTGTCATCATGTGTGGTCTCAATATATGATGTGAAAGGAAATATCATTATGTCATAAAGGTTTATGAACTATACTAACGTCATAAACATTAACATACTGGGAGGAGTTAGAAACATTGTGACAGACCACAGTTTACAAAAGTGAATTGATTCAAACTTCAATAGAAAGAAGTCATTCCGTTTTGTAGAGTGCTTTGCTCTTTCTATAATCATATATAAATATTTATAACATATGTACTTCCATGTATATGCACATAAAAACATAGACTCCTAAATATTTAGTATTCTAGTAGAAATTATGTTATTAAAAGTAAATGTAAACTAAAGTCTGACTTGCCATAAACAATGAAAAATATTACATATTAATGATTTTTTTGTACCAGGAGGCCATGTTGTTTAATTTTTAAAAAATTCTCCTATTTATAACTCAGTGCTTAGCTGATGAATTGAAAATGAAGACCTTTTCTCCAACAGAGTCACACTGATAAGTAAGCTAGCAGTGATACTGTTTGGTATGAGTGGAAGAAGGATTTAGTAAATGACAGACATATATCAGTTACTAGAAAAAACACACAAGGTTACTTTATAACTTAAGAAAAGTTCCACTGGACCTAATGGTTCTGCTATGTAGGAATGAATGCCAATTTTATTTTCATAAGTTTGATTTCTTTTCCCAGATACTGAATTTCCCTCTTGGGGATGTCAGTCAGGCCCTGAACCAAAGATCATAAATGATGGTTGGTTTCTAGTTTACAAAACACATCTCCTATACTCTGACTAATATGTTTTTTCCTTGATGCTCAGTTTCTTAGTAAAAATATTGTTGAATCTCACATATTCTCATATGCATTCCTTTATAGGCTGTTCTTATAAAACCGTTGCTAATCCTTTTTTTCTTCCACAATGTTCTATCTACTCTAAGGGTTGGTATATACAGTGACCTTTTGAAAAATTCCTTTACTATATGAAAAAAAAAAACCCACAGGCTACAAGAAGATTCTACTTAGTTCTAAATATTTTTCACATTGGCATAATAACAAAAACTTAAAATAAAACTAATATGATAGATATTCAACATTGTGTCATAAAGAAGTTAAAGCAGGCAGGTTAAATGATTATCACTACCAGTAAACATGTACAGATATCATGATGGTTTGAATAGGAATGGCCTTCATAGAGTCATTTGTTTGAATGCTTGGCCCATGGGGAGTGGCACTATTCAGAGGTGTGGCCTTGTTGGAGTAGGCATGGCCTTGTTGGTGGAAGTGTGTCATTGTGGGAGCAGGGTTTGAGTTCTCCTGTGTCCCAACTGCACTGAATGTGGACCTGGTCCTCTTCTGATTCATTTGGATCAAGATGTCGATCTCTCAGCTCCTTCTGCAGCACCATGTTTACCTGGATGCTGCTGAGCTTCCAGTGATGATAATGGACTGAACCTCTGACACTGTAAGCCAGCCCTATCATGTTTTCCTTTATAAAAGGTTCCTTGGTCATGCTGTCTCTTCACAACAATCCCCAAACAGATATGCTTTTCATTTCTAAATAATTACTCTGGATTTTGTAAGTTATGGATGAATGCACCCAGTCCAACCCATAGCCTTGATTTAAGCACAGATATAGTAGTCATACAGAAAATACCCACATCCACAGTATGGTAGAAACAGTGAGGTAGGCATAGTCACACCACCCCAGAAGGGCACAGAGTAGGTCTGTTAACGTGTTGTCAGCTGTTTTCTCACACTTCTCTTTATGTGATGGGTTAGATACGTGTCACTGGGATGTGTCCTAGTGTCCATGTCACTGGGAGCCTGACAAATTCTATTCTACTTAGTTCTTACTCGTTTCAAAGACACTGCAGGATTTTTGTGTTCTTACTGTTGGCTGGAGGATCTGTGTACATGCTGGATTAGAGGGAGTCTCTGTCTGGCCCTAAATTCTGTGTTTCTTTTGATATCTTACTCAATGATACTGATGGGGGTTGGGGGAGAAAAACTCAAACCAAAACTGAACCATCATGAAGAGAATCAATTTGTGTGGTGCATTCTTCTTATCTTTATATTATTTGAAACCTTTTTTTTTCCAAGACAGGGTTTCTCTGTATAGCCCTGGCTGTCCTGGAACTCACTTTGTAGACCAGGCTGGCCTCGAACTCAGAAATCTGCCCGCCTCTGTCTCCCGAGTGCTGGTATTAAAGACGTGTGCTACCACCACCCGGCTTTTGTTTTTTTTTTAGATTTTTTTTTAGATTTTTCATTCTGTGAAGGTTTTTAATCTGTATTTTGCTTTGTGTGAAATGGAAAGTCATGTCCAGTCTTAATTAGTCCTTTCTAATGGACTCTTCCATATGAGTGGGTGGCATTGTTTTAGATAAATTGAGGGGACAAAATCCTGGCATGCTACATTTTAGAATACAAAAGATCATCATATGTACACGATTTGGTCTACAGAAAAAAATAGAGCATAGAGCATTTTACCATCAGAAGCTTGTGACAATTCCTAGAACGTTTTAGGTGTGAATTCGCTTGTTATCTAAGAACCCAGTTTTGAATTTTCAACGTGTACTATGTGGATTCTGTGGCACTATACAGTTTTTAGACACAAAATACAACAGTAAATTGGTCTTTGCTAATAAAACTTGAATAAAACAAAATATCTGAATGAAGAAAACTCAGGATAGTATATAATTTTATAAGATAAGCATCTATAGAAATAACTGAATAATACTGGTTTCTGGTAAGTAATTCTATCTTTTTAGTAATAGGTTGATCATGATCATGACATCAATCATTTTGCTGGCTTATTTGCAGGACTAGACTAAAATCTTCACCAGTACTAACACTTAGCTTCAAGGACTTTAGAGAAATTTAGTGTCACACTCAAAGTGCTCTTTTGGGCAGTTTGTTTGTATACTTGGGTTGTGTGAGATATTTAAATGGATGTCATTTGTCCTACATATATGACTTTTGGAAATTGTGCAGTTTTTCTCTTCTCTTCTCTTCTCTTCTCTTCTCTTCTCTTCTCTTCTCTTCTCTTCTCTTCTCTTCTCTTCTCTTCTCTTCTCTTCTCTTCTCTTCTCTTCCCTTCCCTTCCCTTCCCTTCTCCTTCCTTCCTCCCTCCCTCCCTTCCTTCCTTCCTTCCTTCCTTCCTTCCTTCCTTCCTTCCTTCCTTCCTTCCTTCCTTCCTTCTTTCCTCCTTCCTTCCTTTCTTTCTCATTTATTTATTTTTGTTTATACACTTACTTTTGAGTACACTTTAACTGTCCTGAGACACACCAGAAGAGGGCATCTGATCCCATTCTAGATGGTTGTGAGCCACCATGTGGTTGCTGGGAATTGATCATCAGGACCTCTGGAGAGCCATCTCTCCAGCCCCTGCTGTTTCTTAGCATTCTCTATGTAGTTTTATTATCTAAAAGCTGAAGACAAAAATAGAGAAAAAATAGAGTATACATCATTCCTCTCTTAAAAATACAAGACCACTTAGAGTTAACTTATTCTTGCTACTGTTGAATATGCTTTTGCTCATTAATTGTTATCTCTACTTATAAGCATTGAATAGTGTAGCTCAAATTATGAAATAACAGGTTTCCGTGGCACTAGATATTAATTCATAAGCAGGCAACTCTGTCTTAGAAGATTCAGTTCTGTTTCTTATACATAAAATAAAACAGTCATGTAATAACTCAGCTTTACCCAAAGGTAACTCTCTAGGTGGGTCACATCATCAGAGAAACGGTGGAAGAAAGTGGACGGCCTAGTAGAGATAGACCCAAGAGTGTCAAGAAGCCAGAGTGTCCTTACTCCAAACACTGCTTCTAAAGAGGAGGACTGAAAATTCTTTATGCATGAGAAGAAGACACCAGGGTTGTGGGTCAAAGATATGCAGAGACTCCAGACCAAACCAGATACCTAAACAGGCTTTTCTCCTTTTTAGAATTCCAGTAGCTGTCCCTTATTGAGCTTATCGAAGCAAATCTTCATGAACTCCTATGACTTATTTAAGGGGATACATTAATAATAGAAATAACAAAAATACTCTCAACATGCTGAGTAAAATGTTAATGTTGTATCTACATCTTAACTTCTTAGGGTTTTGTTTTTTGTTTTTTGTTTTTTTGTTTGAGGCAGGGCCTTAATTTAGCCAAGACTAATTTGCAACCCACGCTGTAGCAGAGACTGAAATGTCTCCTGACTGCTGAAATTATGGTAGAGAGGCCTATGCCAACATTAACTCTCCACTGCTCCAATTTATTAAAATCATATAAAAACTCATGTAACTTTGGTAATTGCTTATGTGTCAGTAAAAGTGAGTGCTCAGTCTCAGGGAATGTATAGACTGTGCAGTGAGGGAAAGGTGGACCCAGAGCTTGAGACCACTGTCTGTCTGTCTGTCTGTCTGTCTCTACTCTTATGCTTCCAAGTGATTTGGTCTAACTCTGTCCACTCTTAGTTCCTTTGCCTGGCTTTCTTTGACACGAGTGTTGGAAAGGACAATAATTATAGCTCAAACCAAAAATTTTAAGTGAATAGCTCAATAATTGGTGTTTGCCAAAGCGGTTTTTCTCTCCATCCCCTTTTTAGACACAGCTCGACTACAGTGCTTTAACTGCCCAAAATTTGAATATAATGTCACTCTATTCATAATTGAAACAATTGATTAAACCAGGAAGTAAAAGGATCTTTGGAGAGCAACTAGTAGTAATAAATCTGTCAAGGCCAAGTAAAGCACACATCACACCAAAAAGACAAACCTTTATGTTTTGCCAAATACTGAAACATACAAATACCCCTCATGCACGAGCCATGTATATTTAAGAAATTGTGATGACATGGGCTATTTTGACAGCTCTTCAAAATACCCTTTTTTGGAGTTACTTGTTTCTGTGACAATCCTAAAACACGAACAACCCATGCCTGTTCCCAAACACCATTATATATCACAGATAATGTAGACTTCAATATTTAACTTGGGACACATTTATTCTTATGAGGAGAGGTGAGATTGGTTTCTTCAATTTATAAATTATAAAAAAAATTATTCAACACCTAAGAGATTTGCTGTTGTCCTGTGTGTATTTGTTAAAATAAAACCTTTCCAACCAGCTTTTTGGGAAGATTCAGTGAAGTTACAAATGAGACTGCTTTGGACATTAAATATATTTTAGGATACCTACTTTTAAGAAATATTGTGTAGCTTAAATGTGATAAAGTAGCGAAACTATTTAGATGTAAACAAAATCATGCAACATACTTCCTTAGATTATTTTTGTTATGCTAGCGCATTGGTCTTATAATTCTTATGTGCAGTTTTACGTTCTTTTGGAGTGTACACTGCTGACGTTTATTCTTGTTATAGATAATAAGCTATTCATTTCTTCATGCCTCATGTACTTACTGAAAGCTGAGCTGCAGATGCTATGCTGCTAGGCTCTGACACTGAATTTGCAGAAGGGAATCAGATATAGTTGGTGATGCCTGTAAGATGGTTTTCACAGAGACATTACTAATGGAGCTGAGCTGTAACGGATGGACACAGGCTTTCCAGGTGAAGATACAGAGAATTCCAGAAAAAAAAAGAAAAAAAACAAAAAACAAAAAACAAAGTAGCACAGCTTGACAAGAATCTCGGCTATAAAATCCCTTATGGCATATTAGCAACGTATTTTCAGTATGAAGCGAATGGCAAATAAACAAAGGCTTTTAGTGTATAAGTTTAAAGAGGCTAACATGAGGATACTGGACTAGCGGTTCACAAATTAAGGGGAATGCGGCTTGCCATTTTGCTATGGAACATGCATGATTAACAGCAGGAAGCATGAACAGATTTGTGTATCAGAAAAATAGCAGATGGAGGATGGGCAGATTGGAGAAATAGCATGGTTGCTTTGTATTTTAGATGCCCTGAAAAAATATTTATTTTTATTTATGTGTATGTAGGACTGCCTGCTTGTCTGCATGGACATGGTGCTCATGGAGGCCAAAAGAGGAAAGTGGATATGTTGGAACTAGAGTGGTGGGAAGTTGTGTGTCATCATGTGGGGGTTGAGAAGTGAAAGCAGGACCCTGCAAGAACAGCAAGTGCTTCTAAACTCTGAGCAACTTCTCCAGCCTGACCGTGTGCATTTTTAGGGAGATGTGTATCTGAAAATGATTGGTGTTCATGAGGCACCCTAGCTGTTTGGATGCATGATGCTCTTCAGTTCTTCCATTTGAACACTGTCAATATTTTCTCTTGTTAAGTCACTAGTATTTTAGGACATTCCCAAGATTCCTTGTTTGTGAGCACATTTATCCCTCAAAAATCATTTAATTATTTTATACATGAAGAAAAGTTTTCTTCAACAGGAAAAATGAGACCAGGTGTGGAGTAGGAAAACTTAGAAAAGAACCATGCTGTACCGGCTGGGTTTGTGTGTCACCTTGACACAAGCACAAAGAAAGGAGCCTCCCTTGAAGAAATGTCTCCATGAGACCCAGCTGTTAAGGCATGTTCTCAATTAGTGATCAAGGGTGGGAGGGCCCAGTGTGGGACTACCAGCTGCATTGGTAGTCCTGGGTTCTATAAGCAAGCAAGCTGAGCAAGCCTGGGGAAGCAATCCAGTAAGCAGCATTCCTCCATGGCTTCTGCATCAGCTCCTGCCTTCAGGTTCCTGCCTTGTGTGAGTTCCTGTCCTGACTTCCTTTGGTGATGAACAGCAATGTGGAAGTGTAAGCTGAATAAACCCTTTCTTTCCTCCCCAACTTGCTTCTTGGTCATGATGCTTTCTCCATGAATAGAAACCCTGACTGAGACACATGGATTATAGTTTAACAAAGGATTTAGAGATTTTAATAATGGGAAACCTTATAAGTGTATGCAGGGGGTCAGAAACAATTGTTTTACACTGAAATCTATTTTGCATGCAATAAACTGCCAAGCAACATTTACTCAAAACTGAAAAGACAAATGGAAGGTTTCCTGGACACACCAACACCGGCACATACAGTGTTGAGAAAGGGTACAAATTTAGAATTGTACTGAAATTTTACAAATGTCACTAGAAAGAGAATAGAAGGCCCTGCTGGATTGTGATGACAATCTCGAATGATTTCCGCCCTTGTACTCATTATATGAAGAAAGCCAGGCACCTGGTGCTCTCTGTTATCTCAGAGTCTTCACACAAGCCAAGGGACCTGAATGGAGGGGCTTCACACTAACCACTACATTATGCATATTTCTCAGAAATGCCAAACACGTTTCCACAATATTTCTGTTTCTCTGTTTGCAATGTGCTACACAGATTAATAAGGGAGACTTTTTGTTTTGTTTTATTTTGATTGGATATTTTCTTTATTTACATTTCAAATGTTTTCCCTTTTCCAGGCCTCCCCCCTCAGAAACCCCATATCCCATCTGTCCACCCCCTGCCTCTAAGAGGGTGCTACCACACCCACCCAACCACTCCTGTCTTCCCTCCCTGGCATTTCCCTACACTAGTGCATCGAACACCCTCAGGCCCGAGGGTCTCTCCTCCCACTGATGTCCAACAAGGCCATCCTCTGCCACATATGTGGCCAGTGCCATGCCATGTGTTGCTCCATGTGTATTCTTTGGTTAGTGGTCCAGTCTCCGGGAGCACCAGAGGTTCTGGCCTGTTGACACTGTTGCTCCCTCCATGGGGTTGCAAACCCCTCAGTTCCTTCAGTCCCTTCTCCAACTCCTTTATTGGAGACCCAACACTCAGTCCAATGGTTGGCTGTGAGAGCTTCAGCCTCTGTCTTTGTCAGGCTCTGGCAAAGCCTCTCAGGAGACAGCCATATCAGGCTCCTGTCAGCAAGCACTTCCCAGCATCCACAATAGTGTCTGGGTTTGGTGGCTGTATATGGGATAGATCCCCAGGTGGGGCAGCCTCTGGATGGCTTTTCCTTCAATCTCTGCTCCACACCTTGTCTCCATATTTCCTCCTGTGAGTATTTTGTTCCCCCTTCTAAAAAGCACTGAAGCATCCACATTTTGGTCTTCCTTCTTCTTAGGCTTCATATGGTCTGTGTATTGAATCTTGGGTATTCCGAACTTTTGGGCTAATATTTACCTATCAATGAGTATATACCATGTTCTTTTGTGACTGAAGTACCTCTCTCAGCATGATATTTTCAAGTTCTATCCATTTGCTTGCGAATTACATGAAGTCATTGTTTTTAATATCTGAGTAGTACTCCATTGTGTAAATGTACCACATTTTCTGTATCCATTCCTCTGTTGAGGGACATCTGAGCTGCTTCCAGCTTCTGGATATTATATATAAGGCTGCTATGAACATAGTGGAGCATATGTCCTTATTACATGTTGGACCATCTTCTGGGTATACACCCAGGAGTGGTATAGCTGGGTCCACAGATAGTACTATATCTAATTTTCTGAGAAACTTCCAGACAAGAATCGACAACAAATGGGACTTCATAAAATTTCAAAGCTTCTGTAAGGTGAAGTACACTGTCAATAGGACAAAACAGTAACCAACAGACTGGGAAAAGATCTTTACCAATCCTACTTTCCATAGAAGGCTAATATCCAATATATACAAAGAACTCAAGAAGTTAGACTCCAAAGACCCAAATAACCCCATTAGAAATGGGGTACAGAGCTAAACAGATAATTCTCAGCTGAAGAACTCGAAGGACTGAGAAGCACCTAAAGAAATGTTCAACATCCTTAGTCATCAGGGCAATGCAAATCAAAACAACCCTGAGATTCCACCTCACACCAGTCAGAATGGCTAAGATCAAAAACTCAGGTGACAGCAGATGCTGGCGAAGATGTGGAGAAAGAGAAACACTCCTCCATTGCAAGACTTTTTAATCATTTATCATAACAGTTGTAAGCAGATCATGGCCAGAGTATTGTCATAATGTAAATAGTTAAAAATAGGTGCAACCTTCAACCTGACAATGTTTACACATATTTTCGAATTTAGAGACAAACTAAAATATTGGTATTTTTCTAGTAAATGAACATTTCTAGATGATTTGTAATTTATGATTTCAGTCAGGTGGAAAAAGAATTTCTAGAAAGCAAACATTTTAGGAAATACTGAAATCTTGTTTTCTAAATTTACAAATCTTTTCTTACAATAGTCAACAATAAGAAGCTTATTTTATGCTCCCAATATTAATAAACAGTCTTATTTGGAAAATAAGCATGTGTAAAGAACTGATCATAAGTTATAGACTGGTATTATTACTATAAATTACTATAAATTTCTTTTGGGGGAGGCAAAGGTCAGTTTGCCATTTAAAGCAATATGAGACTGAATTAGAAATGATATTCTTCCTTAAGCTCTTGCTGTATATTATGGTTCCTCTGGTCTAGTCTAGTATCATAATCTTCTTTTACGAAGTCTACTCTTTATTAAAATGTCTGAAAAAAAAGATTTAAAAAAGTTATCCTATGAAGTTAATTGCCCAAATGACATCTGACATGTATACATGTTTGGTAAGCACTTAACAGATAGCCCTTAAGTTGTTTTTGTTTTTTTAATTCTAACTTAGACGGGCATTTCTTAGTTTTAGTGTTTTTTAAGTAACTAACTGCACTTGCCACTTTTAAAGCCACAAAGCTGCCTTACATTTTATCACGTTCTATTTCAGCCTTTTCCACTCCTGGTGTAATTATTGTTGGCTTTTCCTCTTGGAAGCTTCTGTTTCCACTTCAATGCCTAGTTTTTCTTCATGGACATTTTCAGCTTTACTGTTTGCTTCCAGACTTTAGGATCAGAAACATACCCTCTCTTTTGAGTTCAGATAGCACATTCTTTGTTATTTTTAAAAATGTGTAAGAAGATACATATTTTTTTAGAATATTTCAATGTACCAAGACAGACTTTGCTAGATTCTCTACTACTGTGTATTTTTTGTGTATTGAAATAAAATTAAGGACAACAAAGGAAAGCGCACTGAAGATCTAAGAAACTGCGATTCTAACCTAGTAGGTGGTCAGATTCAAGCTAAACAACCGCTTAGCAGAATCTAAACAGCCAAGATTATGGGCAAACTGTCTTATTTCACACTTAATTAAACAGACTGGATGACAGATTATCAAGTGGGATCTTTAAAGTTTCAAGCTTGCTTTCCATAATGCAAAGCTTCCAATCATATGCAGAAGTTTAGAGGTTATACAACTGGACAGGATGACCAATCAGTCTGACTGTAGCAGTACTTGTCCAAGGGGAATGTCACTTAAAGGATGTAAGTGGGCAATTAGCCTTGGATTTTAAGCCAGTGTCAGGTAAGGACCTCATTATTAATGGCATCTACTTCCTAGTGGGTCTAATATGTCACTCTGGGTGTATGGCTGCTGTTAATGCTGTGGTTATGTAACTCAATGAATTTTAATTCACAGCTCCTGGGACAAGCTTAGCCTTTTCCCTTCATGAGTCAGACTGACAAATGTTTACAATGTATAAAGCATAGTGTATAAGCTTAAAAGAAATTGGCATTCACAGGCTAAGATAAATTAGGTATGTGTAAATTTTGATGAAGAACAGATGTGGTAAGTACGCAACAAAAAAAACCTGTCTAGGTCAGTGATAGAAACTCTCAAGGTTGAGTAGATTATCACTAGAGAGGAAGAGGGTCTGGGAAGGCAGTTTTAGGCAGCAGTAGCAGCAGGAGCAAGAGTCAGGGCACATTTTAGTGAATAATAAGTTAGTCCCTGTGCCTGGATGTTAGAGTATCAACATATTCTACTTACTTATTGGGAGTCAGTCCTAAAAGCTAGGATGGGTTTCTCCTACTTACTCTGTTGTGAGACTGGGTTACAAAGAAAGTAACAAAGCGCTCTTGCTATAACTACCCATAGTACAGAATGAAAGAATTATAGGGAATTGCTCTTTTGATAGGGAAACTTACAACTATTAAAACTTCTAAGGGATGGAGCTGTTGGATAGCTTCATGGATGTTTGGATAAAACTTTGACCACAATGTCTTTTAAGTTAGAATGTTATTTGATAGCGGCAGCCCTTTCCTGTAGTGACATCTTCCTCCCAAGGGTTACAGATTTATTGACTATTTGCGTAGCAAATTTTTACTTTTGAAATTGATATTGTTAAAATTGAAAACACATCTGCATACACATACAAATAATGTTAAGGTAGTTGCTAGTGATTTTTTTATATTAAAACTAATAAGCATATTAACTCCCAAGATTGTTATGTGGGGTTTGGTCTGAGCTCTAACCTTTTACAAAGGGTTTGCTATCATCGATCTTATTCTTACTATCAGAAAATGACTTGGTGAGCTTAAAAGTTAGCAGCTTGTTTCAGACACATATGAGACGTGAGATCATGGTGTAATGTCTCACAACAGAATCTAGAAAGAAAGGCGGAGCTGACATCCAGAGACCAGCATCAGCAGACATCGGAACAGGGCTCTGTTCAGATAAGAGACCTATACAATATAGACTCCCTTAGTCATACTTGGGGAACCTCAAGTTTGCTCAGGAGGCAGAAATAAGAACACAGACAGATCTTGAAGCCCCTGGCACCTGCAGCTACTGCAAATAATTAGCAAAGCCCACCTTCTGAAGACATTAATAAAAACATCCCACTAAAGGTCTCTTTCTGTCAGTTAATTTTCTATACATTTACTCTCAACCTATAAGAAAATACTCCAAAGCATGCTGCCCGCCAGGAAGAGGTATCGGAGTCAGGATCAGTTACAATTCGCAGGTGGAATCATCAGACTCTGAAGGCCAGGGTTGCCTACTAACTGGCGCAATCCATCATTTCTCATGAAAGTTATGATGCATGAATCCTGACACATGACAAAATCACTAGTGGTTATAACGAGACTTGCGTGAAGTCCAATATCTGACTTTTATAGGTAGAGCTATCAACAGAATTCAGATGCAGAACTCTCACAGAGAAAGCACTATTGAATGGAAAAGAGGAGAGACCTTCATTCAGATAAACCAAACTAAAGTTCCAGAGTGTAATCTCGGAGAACGCCGTCCTCAGCTTTTCCTTCACTGTGTGTAGGCAAGGGGAAGGAAATGATGCATTTGGCATGTTCTAAAGTGAGATATGTCATCACTTTCAATGGCTTAGAGATTTGAAACAAATACAGCTATCAACACATAGGAAAGGGTTTATATTTAATATTGTTTCCTTTGGAAATTTCTGGTTTTCCAGCTAGGATTTGTCCCACCGCTAGGCTGTTTTGGTTCACTCTGATTTATCGCTGAGTTCATGCATCTCTTGTCTCTTCTGTTTTAAGGGGGAAGAAGTCATTGATATCAGCCATACGACAGTGGCAGCATGTGTCCCAGTGGATGATAACCTGAGTCTGCAGAGACTGACACACAGAGTACAATGACAGGAATTTAAGTAAGTGTGTCACAGAGCTCGTGTTTCCCCAGAGATAGTTGGGTGAATGATGAGGAAATGCTCTGACGTTCTTAGTGAATGTATTTAAAGCAGTTAGTACGCCCAACCTCCCTCTGCTCCCTTGTCACATGGCCATTGCTACTTCTATAAAAAACAAAAACAAAAACGAAAACGAAAACAAAATAGGCAGTTTGAGTTTATACAAATGGATTATTCCACACTTGCAAGAGTGAGAAATGATTCTTTAAAGCCAGCATTGACATAATAATAATAATAATAATAATAATAATAATAATAATAATAAAGTTCTGTCAGAATATGAGATGAAGAACACAATTTAAACACATTCTTTAAAGGCCCTCGTGCAGTTAGGTGAGCTTTCCTGAATAATGAGATAGATATTGTATTACAGTTAGCATTTGATCATGACCGAGAAGCAAATGAAGAACTGTGAAGTGGGTTTTCCTATGGGTGTCTTATTATAAGGACTGCTGTGGGGCAATAACAATCATGACAATCACGAGCCTCAAGCCCACTAAGCCACAAGTCGGAAGCTGTACTCAAAGGAGTTCGTACCCAAGGCTGAACCACTCCAGTTATAGCAGGCAGAATCATCCAGACAGAAGAATCTACAAATAACCTTGTTTACTTATTTTCATTTTTATTATTTTTATCACTTATTATTTAAACAATTTTTTTTGGTTTTTTTGAGACAGGGTTTCTCTGTATAGCCCTGGATGTCCTGGAACTCACTCTGTAGACCAGGCTGGCCTTGAACTTAGAAATCTGCCTGCCTCTGCCTCCCAAGGGCTGGGATTAAAGGCATGCGCCACCATTCCCGGCCTTAAAACAATTCTTAAATTTAAATAAATTTTGATCATATCATTCCTTTCCCCTAGCTTTGTCCAGATCCTCTCTCCATCCCTACAAGACCAATTTTATCTACTTTCTCAACAAACAAAAACACAATACAACAACATCCCCTGCCTTCCCCAAACCAATGAAACAAAATAAAATAACGACCTCTGGGGGGGGGGGGACAAACCCACCAAACTGTAACCAAATAAAAGCACACATAATAAGCTGTAGAGTCGCATCCTGCTCTGAACTTGTCGACATACCCAGTGTCACTCTATTGAAGAGAACTGATTTTGAAAAATGCTCTCAGAAACTTGCTGTGGCTGGCCTTGAACTCACTCTGTAGCTTTAATGGGCCTTTTGCTTGTGATCCTCCTGACTCAGCCTCCCCAGTGGCTGGATTGAAAGGTCTTTGGCACCAACCTGACTACACTACATATTTAGAGGTAAGAAATAATTTAATTGTGGGAATATCTATGTACCACAAGCAAACCTGGTGCCCTTGGCTGTCAGAAGTAGGAGGTTGCAATTCCCTGGAACTGGAGTTACAGATGGCTGTCAGACAACATGTGTGTGCCGGGAACTCAACCTTGGTCTTTTGCAAGGTGTCTTAGTCAGGGTTTCTATTCCTGCACAAACATCATGACCAAGAAGCAGTTGGGGAGGAAAGGGTTTATTCAGCTTACACTTCCACATTGCTGTTCATCACCAAGGAAATCAGGACTGGAACTCAAGCAGGAGCTGATGGGGAAGCCATGGAGGTATGTTCTTTACTGGCTTGCTTCCCCTGGCTTGCTCAGCCTGCTCTCTTATAGAACTCAAGACTACCAGCCCAGAGATGGTCCCACCCACAAGGGGCCTTTCCCCCTTGATCACTAATTGAGAAAATGCCTTACAGTTGGATCTCATGGAGGCATATCCTCAATGTAAGCTTCTTTCTCTGTGATAACTCCAGCCATGTCAAGTTGACACAAAACTAGCCAGTACACAGGGAAGCAAGTGCTCTTAACTATTGAGCTCTCTCTTCAGCTCCTATTAGATTTAAAAAATAAAATCCATATCTACCTTTGACCTTTAAAGATTGTTTTCATCTGTGGTCAAAATCCTTTCACTATTAATTTGCAAGAGCTATTTCTGTATGGTGAATGCCAACAGAGATTCTACTTTTTTTATTTTCATCTAATCTGTGGCATAACTATTTTTTCTTGTTGTAGGGATTACAACTAGGGTCTTGTGCATGCTAGACAAGTGTTCTGCCATCCCTACACACTATAAACTTATTATTCTTTTCTGATTTTAATTGTATACATCTTTGTAAATGCATCTGGGGTTGATTAGAATGAACTTCTAGAATCAAAATATAGCTTAATTTTCAGCCCTAAATATAGTTTTTTAATCCACCCGAGACCATGTGTTGAATAACATATTCATGCTGAAGCAAAAACTCAAAATAATATTGAGTTAGTCAGACAAAAACTCACAAAAGAAAATAAAGACCAGACGAGAAGCAAAGAGTGTCTTTTCCCAGAGAAGAGACAGAGACTTGGAGATTCTGTCAAGGACTGCAGAGAGGTGAGAGATCAAAGAAGGACCGAGAATGGGACTGAAATTCAGGCCACATGATGTGCTGATCTCGAAGATCTGAATATCTTGTGGTGAGCTACATGTAACTGTTCACTGTGATCTTGCCTCTTGGTGTTTCCTGGTGTTGACCTGGCTATCCACATCCATCAATTAAGAGACAAAACATAGAAGCAGAGCAAGTTGCAATAAGCTACTGCTATAAGTGAGGGGATTCTATGTTACATTGACTCCTTGGTAAAGAGGAACAGGATGAGTTTATGATAGGCAGGAATTACCAGGTATGAGATTATCAGTGCTGAGTGATGTCATATAAACCGAAGAGGAAACATTTCCTAAAAGTAGCAATAATGACAAATAGTTAATGAAAGATGCTGCGTGCAAGACAAAGAATGGGTTTCATTATTTTCTGGTAATGTAGGGGTCAGTCTACTGTGTCAGAACCTTACAGTTGAGTGGTGAGACAGAAGAGTACTCTAGTGGGGATTCCTCTGGTGCATGTCTCTGGAAGTGCATCTGTCCATCCTTCATCCTCCTTGGAATGACTGCAGTTCACATAGATACCACAGAACAGATGTCTATCCCCTCTTTCCTGACCTCAGCATTGGGCTCAGGGTAAACTTCTCAGCAGTTAGGCCAATTCTCCACAATACAGCAGTTTATCCATGTTCATCTCCAGGACCAAGTTAAACCAATGGGTTCTTTTCCCTGGGCCTTTGACATGTATTCTAACAAACAGTATAAGCCCCTCTGGAAGGTAAAAACTACTATGCACTGTATTTTTACTCCTTACAAAAGTCATATATTGAAACATTAATCTCCAGTGTGGTCACATTTCATGGTAAGGCCTTTGTGAGGGGATTCAGTCATGAGGTGGAGCTCACTAGAATGAGATTGATGTCATATGGATGGCTGAGGAATGGGGGTTGTCTCCTTCCACTGTGTGAGGACATAGAGAATATGTTGAAGCTTATGGATTTGAAAAACGCCCACTTCAGACAATGAATCTTCCAATGTTTTGGACTTGAACTTCCTGTCCCACATAACTACATTTATTTTGTAGGTCATATACCACTCTGATTGCAGCATTATGATGTACCAAGATAGAAGTACCAATGTTCAGATGTGCCAAGACAGCTCTGTGCACTGTCAAGCTCAGAAACCTGCTTTGCTGCTGCATGAAGAAAGCTTATGTGTATCACAAAAGACTAAGCCAACCTTGAGAAAGCTATCGAGAGTAGCTGGAGTTCGAGTTCACTTTGGGTACGTCCTGTGGGTTGGAATGCAGGTATTGTACATATTTGTCCAAGGCTGCTGCCTTTGGTGCCTTCATCTTGTTTTATCACTGTTCCTTCTCTAAGTCCATGATGTGTTCTTTGCTCTACATAGCTGGAGCATTTTCCCCTTAAGACATGAATAAGCCCTTATAAGACTGTCATTTCTGGTCATTGTCAAAATACCAGACGGTCTGGTGCAGACTCATTGGAAGTACTGACTTCCGTACACAGTTCCCAAACTAGACCTCCTGTGAACATTCTCTCATTTCCCTCACAAACTTGTGGAGACTGGTACACCTCCTTTTCAAGTTGCTAGTGAGAATCCTTTGAAAAGCCGTTTTCATTGTCTTGAAACTTATCTCTTTCGTATTAATGTTCCTTCTGTGTAAAGAGCTTTTAAACCTAGTCCTATAACATCTGTCATTGTACTGTTCAATAGAGTTATTTTGCCACACTAAATATTCTCTGTGCATTGCCTGCTCTTTCCTCTTTATTCTGGCAACCATCCTGACTCTACAATTTTAGCATTTTCTGAATGCCATATAATAGTCAGATTTTTCAGATATTGGTCTTTTTCCATTATAAACATACACTTAAGCATCCCTCATGTATTTTCATGGTTTGATATTTCATTTGTTTGCATTATAATAATAAATCCATCATACCACACTTTAATCTCCTCCCCTTCCTCTCCTCTCTTCCCCTCCCCTCTCCTCCCCTCTTCTCTCCTCCCCTCTTCTCTCCTCCCCTCTTCTCTTCTCTTCTCTTCTCTTCTCTTCTCTTCTCTTCTCTTCTCTTCTCTTCTCTTCTCTTCTCTTCTCTTCTCTTCTCTTCTCTTTGTGTGGGTACTGGCATGAATGTATGTGCATCACATGTGTACTGGCATGAATGTATGTGCATCACATGTGTGCTTAGTGCCTACAGAAGACAGGAGAGATCATTGGATCTGCTGGACCTGGAGTTACAGATGGTTTTGTGAAGCTCAGTGTAGGTACTGGAAAGGAAACTCAGTTCCTTTTAAAGAATAGTTAGTGCTCTTAACTACTGAATTTTCTCATCAGCCCCAAGCCACACTTTATATGTTCAGTTGCTAAAGGAGCTAAAGTTGTAAACATCCATGAGCTATTTTTCGATTGATTGGTGTGTGTGTGTGTGTGTGTGTGTGTGTGTGTGTGTGTGTGTGTGTTAAGCAGGATTACTGGATTATATTTGGAGAGTATGGTTAGTTTTATATGAAACCATCCAATGGTTTATCAGTGTGCTGTTTTGAACCTCCCACTGATAGATGAACATTCCTGCTGCTCTACATTCTTTTTTCAAGAAGATTTGTTAAAGTGCAGAGAATAAGAGACTGCAGAATGCTCATGCTTAAAGGAAGCAAATACACTGCCCTCCACCCCCAGGCTGGGGATCACTGAAGGATAGCGGTAAAATGAATGCAAGAGCAAGAAGCAGCAGATAACAGAAGACATTTTCTGGACATAGCAGGGCAGCTGCACATATGGGCTCACAGTGGCTCTGAAAGCATGCATAAAATACGTGCAAGCCCAAGCCAGCCCGAATCCCAGGATGGACAGGGGAGTTGGGCACACTATGGAACCAAGGACAGTTATTAGCTGCTGGGAGAGGGGGAGACAGTTTTCTCTAAGGGCGTATAGCCCCTCATAAGTCAATCATACTCCATTGGAAGATCACAGATCTAAGAATATTTGGGCAGCATAAATTAGTCTTGAAGGGTTTAAAAAATAAGGACACAAAATTGAGTAGGTAGGGAAATGGGATGGACTTAGGAAGTTGGGGAGGGGAATGAATAGTATCTAAACACATTACACAAAACTTTTAAAAATCTAGTCAGGGAAAAGGAAATAATAAATTAGAAAATGGTTGGTATTTCTGTAACTGTCTCCATCCGCTGCAAAGAAGCTTCTTTGGTGAGATGTGAGAACATTTATCTATGGGCATAAGGACAAGGATTCAGAAATAATACTGCTTTAGAAAGAGGCTTATCAGGTTCTTCTCTGGGGCCCATGACCTCATCAGCCATGGGGAAGTTGGCCAGAACTACAGTACCATGCTTGAATTTCTACCCATTGAGCAAGAGAGAGGTGAGGGTATCTTTCAAGTGTCCAGAAGGATCCATGAAGAAGACATACCCAATAGGGAAGTGCATAGAGAAAATAAACTATGTGCTCTCTGGATAATGAAGGAACGTGGTTGAAAAGAACCGAGAGGAGTAGATTGAACATATATCAAAGACAACATTCTGAAAAAAAAAAAAAGATGAGTATGGGTGGACTAGGGAAGAAGGTTGAGACAAAATAGGTAGAGGATTAAAAAGAAACATAATGCCAAGGTTTCAAAAGAACAAGTTTACCCAATAATAGGGGCTGAGAAGTATTCATGGAATTGCATATACAAGTCACTCTGAGAATCCAATCCATAAACAGCTTCATCATATCATGATCACAGATTTCAAAGAGACTCACAAATTAGCTAAAACTTTGTCTATCTGATTATCCAAGTGCTCAAGAAAAGTGAACAGATGGGAAAGGTTCCATGCACAAAGCTAATGTCACACAATAAAAAAATTTAAATTACTATATTTTCTGTTTTAGAGACAAAGTGTTCTGGATGACGAAAAATTTTAATTGAGACTCTCTAAGATGATATGTCTGTTTTTTTTTTTTTAACAGAAAGCCAATTTTATCCTTAATCTCATGATGCCCTGAACCTCAGCTGCTGCTTGTCAAATCAAGGGGTCCTTGTAGCGCTGTGTAGGTTAATATTGTAAGCTCTACTAAGATAGTCACTTGTATGGATGTGCTGGGGAGGCCATGGCCCCAGGCAAGCTACATTCCTCTGAGGTTGACACAGTAAGGCTTTATGGGAAGTACTCTAATAGTTAGTAGCCACAGAGTAAAGGCATCTGAAACTATCTCATCACAGGCAAGCTCAGGCCTCAGCAGGCAGGAGCATCTCAAAAGACTAAGCTCCAAACTATGAGAAAAAGATGGATTTCATATTTTCAACAATTTTATTATCTAGTTGCATATTTGTACAAATATATTTAACAGCCAAAGCATGTTACCCTGAGAACACCTCATAGTTGTAGGTTTTTTTAAAATCCTGTGTCGTTTAGAAGGAGCTGCAATCACCAATCTTGAGGAAGCACAAACCCGGCAAATACTTTCACTCAGATGTGAAATAATCAATTTCTGAGTAGTTGACATTATTAATTTTATCAGACTAAGTAATTATCATAAGTATACTATATTGTATTTTAGGAGGAAAGATGGGCATAAGTATATCATGTTTTAGAATGAAATATGTAGACATATATATTATAATTCATATTTTCAATACTCAACAACAGAACCCGTCTTCAGGGAAATAATTGTGTCCTGAAAGACTAGCAGATCAGAATGTGCAAAGAAAAGTATTTGGTACCTTTAGGAATCAACACAGCATCTTCAGGTGACAAGGAGGCTGTGCTTTCTAGTATCTGTCAAATTAGGGAGCAATGAAGTTAGTCATTTGGACCCCAAATGAAACACATTAGAAGTCAGAGGAAGTAGGTGAAAGGCCTCCTAGGACAGCAAATGTTAGGCGGAATGATGGCCAGTGTAGGGAGTATCCCAGGGTGGATCTGGGGGATGTTACAGGGACATTAGACAGGAACACTTTCAAAGTGTGGGAACAAGTACCCGACACTTGCATTATTTGTATTGGAGTGATTCTGACTACGAAAAAGGAAAAGGAAGCACAGATATACAAACCAGATCAGAGGCAGGCATGGCAGAACATGCCTGTATTCCTGGCATTTGTGACCCAGATATAGGACGGTGGAGAATTGGAGGTTGGCTTGGGCCACACAAGTGCATCTAAACAGAGCAAATCACCAAGCATGGAGACAAAATCCCCCGGCGAATAAATAAACAAGAATCAGTTCTTACAGGAAAAATATGAACTATTTCTATTTTTTTCTTTAATTAGGTCTCAGGTTTTAAAAAAATATTATGGTTTCCCTTCTTAACCTTAAACATATTTTAAATTTCATTTTATGAAGAATTTCACACATCCAAACATAGAGCATCGTAATGAACCCCAGCGTACCCTGCTCTCAGCCTACTCTTAGGGAGTGTGCTTCATCCTGTTAGCCCTGTGGAGTCACTGCTTTGGTTCAGTATTTGCTACCCCAGCTTTGTGACTCATTTCTTTCTTTGCTTGCTTGCTTGTTTACAATAATAACCCTTAATGCCAACTCTACTCTCTTTATACACAATGCTTTATTACCCAGCTACAAGCACTAGGATAAGCAGCAGATTTCTGGATGTTACTCTTTGTGCATAATTACAACCACAGACTTACTGAACAGCAATTTCCCACACCCCTGTTTCCATAGCCTCGGGCGATAACCATTCTATTGTCTGTCTGCTCATATATTTTGAACTGTTTCAGGTGTTTCCTGAGAGAGGTCCTGTTGTATATGTCCTATTGTGAATAACATATAACTTAGAAAAGACATTCTTCAGCACCATCCATGCAGTCATGAGCAACAACAGCATTTTCTTATTTTTCAAGGATGAATCCATTGTACATGTTATTTGTCTTATCTGTCATTTCATCGACTGGGGACAGTCTTCCCCTAGATTGTGGTCATTATGAATTAGGTTGCAATGAATATGGGAGAAAACATACCATCTCATGACCCTAAGTTAATTTAATATCATTTGGGTAGATATCATAGACATGCAATTCGATGACTTGTCTCTACACTGTTTTCCATTAGAGCTGTAATATGTTATGGTCCTTTTCAAGTACATCAGAATTTGGGTTTTCACATCCCTACCCATACTTCTTGTCTTTGGTCTTCTTGGTAATAAATGTACTAGTAGAATCACACCATTCTTGGAATTAGATTCAGTGCCTTTTATATTCCTTCTGGTCATTTGTTATCTTCTTTGGAAAACTGAAAATCCCATTCTCTTCCCGATTTTAAAACCTGAACAGTTTTTTAAGTACTGAGTTTGAGAGATTCCTTGTAGTCTCCCTCAGCCTTGAAGCAGGCGGATCCAGACCTTGACTTTGCGGCCACTAAGAATGAGATCACCTAGGATGGAGCCTTCCAACCTAGATGGCTCTAATTGTTACGTCAACTACCTCTGCTACTCTTCTCCAAGACTGCTACCTGCTGAGAGGTCCTTGAGACATTCCAGAGACACACCCTGCAGATCACCTATGGGCTGGCTCCAGGCACCAAGAATGGATTTGGGGGTGGGGGGATGGGCCTCTTCTCTTTATAAGTGCAGACTCTTAGTAAACCTTTGGGCCTTGAACAGAGAACTTTGTCTTGGCCTCCATTATTTCTCTCGCTGTTAACTCCCATACAACTCTGGCCTCCCACTCAGGAACCCGGTTAGCGTAAGACAGTTCCTCATATATTTTTGATACCCAAATCTTGTATCAGATTTGCAAATATTCCTTCCTGTTTATAGGCTGCCTTTTTATTTCCTGATGGTTCTCTCTTCTCTGCAGAAGAATTTTTTAGCTCTCTATAATTTCCCTTGTCTGTTTTTGCTTTTCTTGCCTATGCTTTGGGTATTGTTTCCAACGCATCATTGCTAATTCAATTACCCTCTATGAAAAAGATACTTCCCTATGCTTTCTTCTACAGGTTTTATAATAACTTCAATTTTGTGCTTAAGTCTTTAATCTGATTTGAATTGGCTTGTGTGTGGTTTCATTCTTTGGCATTAGAATATTGTTTCCCTGTTGTAGGACACATGGGGCCATGTTACCAGACAGACATAAGGACTAACAAGGTTGAACTCAGATCAGGGGGAATCTCAGAGATCTGAGACCGGCAGAAGTGGAGCCACTCTCTACCTGTCTGTGTAACCTGCTCTGGAAGCATGACACCCCAACTGAGGACCTTGGGCACTGAGTCACATAGCATTAACACCGGGAGTTCTCCATGCTAATGAGGTATCTAGATAGTCCTGATCCTTCAGCCAATTTGCTTCCTTTCCTGGGTATTCCTTTCCACAAGAGATAATTAATACAACAAAGTATATGCGTTTGCATGCACCATCAAATAAACCAGTATGAACAAGCAAGGATCATCTCAGAGAGCTGCTTCTTTAAGGATTGCTTCGGGGAAGGCCTTTGCCTGAAGCAGCACCTAAGACTCCTGAATAAGGCCTTCTCCCCTCCTGTCTGTAGGTACAGTTGACCTTGCTCTCAATCAGAGAGGGTTCATTCTCCTGGGCTCTGCCTCCCTTCCTGCCTGGTGAGCAGACATCCTCGGGGGAAGCAGAGACCATGGACCTCCATTCCTGACTTCCCCTCCCGACTCCCTCTCTCGTTGATACTCTGTGGTACCCAGGTACCCAGAAAAGAGACTGGAAACCCTATTTAAGACTTTGCCTATTAAAGACTTTGCAGGCCACACCCTAACACCATTTGTTGGAGAAAGTATCTTTTCCTTATTCTATATTCTTGTTACACTTGTTGAAGATTAGTGTGATTTACCAATACAAGTTGATGTCTGAGATTTGGAGACATCTTCAGTTGTAGGTGCTATTTTTGGAGGTTTGAGGCATTGTTGAAGTAAGTAGATCTCCGGGAATAGGTTTAATGGTTTATAGCCAGGCCTATTCTGACCTGAGCTACTACTTCCTCATCTACTGGGGTCTTCCAAGGAGATATCCTCCTGTTCCCACTGCCAGAGACCACCTGCCACCATGCCTTAATTGCCATTATGGACATTATGCTCAAGCCAGGAGCCAGGGTATAGCTGTCCATGTTCCTTGTCATGTGTTTGGTCACAGATGATAAAAGTAACTCATGCCGACGTGCATCGCCAACACTCTTGTTAGCGGCCTATGAAGGAGGCATAGCCCCATGGCAGCTCAGCAGAGTTACTCAGGCTGCACCCCCAGCAATTCCTTAGACTGTTTAGTTTTGTGGAACTGAACTGGCGCTGCCTCTGTGTCCTCCAAAACATCTGATGGACTTGGCGAAGCATCTCTTCCAACTCTCAGTCCACCGATTTCGTTTCTACTACAGTGTGAGCTCCTCTCACTCTGACTATAGACGTAATTAACAGAGTAAGTGTCTAATAAGTGAAATTGAATTGGTCTGAACTAGGCTTCACAGTAGCAAATTTGACTAATTCCAAGAAGGATTTTTCAAAAGAGTCAAACTCAAAGAGCCATAGAATGATAATTTTAAATTAAAATTGTGGGAAAAAAAGGCTCATGAGTGTCTGTTTAGATGTTATTTTTCCTCATTGCCTTCTAAAAATAAAACTTGGCAGTTCTTTTACACAAATGGTCTTTCAACATAGATAAGCAGAGTTCCAGCGAGGGTTGTTTCAACAGTAGAATTATAGTTCATACTCTCATATTTATGCTTTCTTCAGAGACCATGTAGCCAAAATTGTGACATTTGTGCAGTTTTCTATCAACTGTATTGGAAACGAATTATATAACCTAAATAGTTTGAATTCCCGAAGAGCCAGCAATTTTTTAAAGATATAACTTAATCAAGACTTAGAAAATCTTCTAAGTAGTACATGCACTAAAAAGTACAGTTCAACAACCCTGGTTTGTGTTTTAAAGACTTCCCTTGACAATAAATTTTACAAGGGTTTTAATAACTGGAAATTATCTTTGATGATGTTTGTCCATCTGTATTAACTTGGAAGAGGAAAAAATTAACTTAAAATTTTAATTCATCTTTATGTGTCTATTTGAACATTGAGCCCAGGTACCTGTGGAACCCAGATGAGAGTTTTGGATCCCCTGAAGCTTTATGTATAGGTAATGAATGGTAAGACACCCATCATGTGTGATGGGACCCTCACTTAAGGGTCTTCTGCAAGATCAGCATATGATCTTAGCTACAGAGACATCTCTAGCTCTTTAACCTTTTTTATTTTATCATCTATCTATCTATCTATCTATCTATCTATCTATCTATCTATCTATCTATTTTTAATAAAACTGCTTTTAGTGGTCTTTTAGTATAACTTTAGAACCAGATATGATTAAAAAACTACCACTTACAATAATGACAACAGAAACATGGAGGCATCACAAGTTGACTATGTCAGCTTGCCATTTGTCTTTTCATGTCTTCTATAATCTACCTCTGCTATAGCTGGGAAAGCTAAGTGACTCCTCGTAGTGAGTAGGAGGAAAGAGAGACCCTGCGGCAAAGGTTAACCTTTATTAGCATGACACCATCCACACTTTTCTATTCAAACCTTGAATTCTCTAAACCTTGAATTCTCTAAACCTTGAGTTGGCCTTATTTTTTTAATTAATTAATTTACATCCCAAATATTGCCCCTTCCCGGTTTCCCTCACAGTCTCTCCCTCATAACCCTTCTTCTTTGGAAGGGAGGGTGTCTCCTGGGTGTTCCCCCACCTGTCACTTCAAGTCTATGTAGGATTAGCTGCATCCTCTCTAACTATGAAGATGGATTTATAATCCAGAATACAAGCTCAAGAGAATTGGCAAGATTATAGGCCAGCTATTGCTCTATACTAAATTAATGCTTATAATCAACTTCCAATAGACTTCTTGGCACAGGAAAATAAATTAAAATAATAATAAAAAAGGATTCTTCATTAAATCAACACAAATCTAATTCTCTATTGTTCAAAACTTTCTTCATTGTTTGCAGGTGTATCTGAAAAGTGCAACTGACCCAGAAAGAGTACACTCTCAACATAATGATTAATATTCTTCAATACACATTGTAAATGTTTTTCTAGAAGGCTAGCTTTTAGTATGACTGGCTGATTGGCCCTATTTTGCTGTGCTTGCTAAAGTTTCCACCTTGCTGTGATGTTTGCCTCTGTGGAATTATGTAGATGTTCATTTGAGTTTGCAGCCTGAGCCAGGTCATCTGGGTGAACTGCTTCTGCCTGCAGGCACCACTTTTCTCAGGACACCACCCAATTGGCTCTTTTCTACTTCATCTGGTGTTTCTCCTTAGTATTCTCTGATGATATAGGTAGGCAACCAATGCATTTTAGTTAAATGTGAAACAAAAAGACAGTCATGAACATGAACACAAGTTCATCCCTAAGTTCATGAAGAGTTCTATCTAAACAAAAAATTGCCTTTTACATATAATGATAATCCCCTTCTCTCCTTCCTTCGTACCCCTACCTCCTCTCTCTCTCTCTCTCTCTCTCTCTCTCTCTCTCTCTCTCTCTCTGTATGTTGGTGATTGAACATTGGACCACATAGATCCTAGGCAAGGCTCCACCACTGAGCTACATCCTCAGACCTTCTTTTGGTTTTTAAATGTTATTATTACCTCATAAAGCAGAAGCCTATGTATGACAAGCCTGGTATATTAAACATCATTAAGAATTTCTATCCTCTTGGTCCAGTTGTATGACTCAGTGAATTGAGATACTTGCTGCTGGGTCAGATCCTGATCTGACTTCAGTTCTCAGGCCCCATTGAAAGGTTAGAATTGACCCTGGCAGGTAGTCCTCTGTTCTATAGACAGTGCACAGGCAGGCATGCTTGTGAGAGTGCGTGTATGTGTGTGTATGTGTGTGTGTGTGTGTGTGTGTGTGTGTGTGTGTGGTATGTGGTGTGTGTATCTGTGTGGTGTGTGTGTGTGTGTGTGTGTGTGTGTGTGTGGTATGTGGTGTGTGTATCTGTGTGGTGTGTGTGTGTGTGTGTGTGTGGTATGTGGTGTGTGTATCTGTGTGGTGCACACACCACATACCACACACACACACACACACACACACACATACACACACACATACACACACATACACAGTTCATTAATTAGGAAATAAAACTTGTTTTATGAAAGAATTATTTTTCTTTTCGAGTTTTAGATTTTCTCTGGATTTTGAATATTTTGGTATTGAGTAATTACAACTCATGTTAACTGCAAATTTACCTCATAAAATGTTTCAAATTTATGTCATATTTAGTATTAAGGATAATGTTATACATCTATAGTATTTTCTCCAATCTATGGCTGAGAAGAAAGCATTGAAAGATTAATTTATTAACTTTCTTATTCAGTAGATATGCCTTGAACTTTTATGCCATTCTGAGCTCCTAGGAAAAAGAAAGTTACGTGAGATAAATGTTTTCTGGCTTCATATAATTTATGTTGAATGGTAGAGTTAGCAATAAATAAGAAACTAAAAAAATATGTTTTACTAATTTCAAGGAAGGAAATATACATGCATGTCTTGCATTGGGCTGAGAGTGTTATGGGGGACGTCACTGGAAAGTCAGGTGACCCTTGCATCTTCTGAGCTCTGAGCTAAGGTATGGACCAAACTGCATACTTTTCCTTAACAAGAAGTTGGCCCATAGATGAAGCCACACTCATTTTTCCTAAGTCTCACACCCCTCCTGCGTCTGGATGCAGTGTCAGGGTAACAGGCTGTGGCTGCTGCTTCCCACCAGCCTCTCACACCACAGAGACGCCTGCCTTCAGCTGCTTAAGTCCTTCATACTGAGAAGAGAAAGGACTCTTGCTGGCCCCTCAAGCATAAAAGTTTGATTCAGCCTGCACTGCTAAAATCTCTATCAGTTATAAAATAAATGCAATTTAATGAGATTTCCTGTATCACTACTTCATTTTGCAAAAGATTAAGCACCTTCCGCATGAGAAGAATATTTTGACGATATTTGCTGGAGATGAAGAAAAGGAAAGTGACTTGTGTGGGCATGTCTATGGTAGAGCTGTAAAGTGACTTGTGTGGGCATGTCTATGGTAGAGCTGTAAAGTCGCAGACTAACCAGGGCTGCTGCTTGCAAAGACCATTTGTTCTTTCTCCTCAGAGCAGTAAAAGCAGCTGAGAAAATGGGAGTCCGGCATTTCTAGAGGGTTGTCATAGCGACAGGAGCTTGGTACAATACTGTCTATTTACTTGTCTGGACTCCTGGCTACCTCCCTCGTGACCCTGTGGAGCCTGAGGTAATGCATTCTGCACGGTAGCTGGGGTCTGAGGAGGTTCTAAGAACTTGCTGACAATTATGCATTGTGTTGCATTATTCATCACAGCGGGGTAACGTGAATCCCTCTGATGTCCACTGCAGGCTGATCTGAGGCCCCTGTTCACAAGGGAAGTCATGAGGAACATGTATTCGGCTTTCAAAGCCTTCCCTACCTCCGCTCTTCTCCTTCGGTTCGACAGGAATAATGTGTTTATGATGAGAAACTTCTGTCCTGCTTTCTAGAGCTTGACTCTGTTCCAGACCGTTGCCTTTTGTACACAAAGTGCATCCTGCTATCAGAGTGTGGAGATACTTGCTCTGGACTACTTTATCATCTTCAAACCGTCACTGGCAGAAATGTGTGTGTGTGAGGTCAGCGCATTCCGCCAGCAGCAGCACCAGAAGCTAGTGCGTATCTGCGGCTGTAAATAAACAAGGGGCATGATGTTAGAAAAAATGTTGGGGTTTTGACCTGCGCAAAATCGATTGGAATGTTTCCCTAGTATTTATCTTTTGCTTTTCCAAGCTTTGTATAAACATGAATTTCCAGAATTTTTCAAGAACTGATGTGATGAAAAAAAAAATTCAGTCTTCTAATGAGTTTGTGAAACACATCAGATTTAATTGTTAAATACTATTAAAAACCCAATGTGAACAGAATGAAAAGGTGCATGTGTGTAGTGAGGAAGCTTCAAAAAGAATATTTCAATTTTGTTATTTTTTATTTTTAATACTAGAACAAAGATATATTTTATATGCATATTTAAAGAGTTGTAGACACACACACTGCAAGAAGCTTAAATTCCAGGCGTACTGAAAAAAAAAATGAGTAGTGATGGATATAAGAAGTGAATACCAAAGATTCTGGAACAGTCCAGAGCCCTGCTGACATTTCCTCAGGAAGGAGGAAGATTGACAGTGAGCATAGGTCAGTTGTGAGTGTGTGACATTAGGGAGGTGACAAGTCATGTAGGATTGTCACCACATTTTAGGCATCCCTTACATATCTTGGATATCAACTCTTTCTTAGACATGGGAATTGCAGATATCTTCTCCTTCCCTCTAGAGTTTCTTGCCATTCTATAGATCATTCTTGTTGCTATGCAAAAAGTATTTTTGCTGCTGTTACTTTTGTTTGATACAGTCCACTTACCTATTTTGTTGCTTCCATTACCCATTCTTCTGATATTTTATCAAAGAGACCATCACCAAGACCACTGTGAAGGTTTTCTTGTATATTTTTCTTTTAGGAGCTTTGTAGATTCAGATCCTACAGTCAAATCTTACATCCATTTTGAGTTAATATTGAAAGAGATGGGTACAGTTTCAATCTCTTTGGTAACAACACCCAGTTTTCCTAGTATCCATTATTGAAGAGACCCCCCACTCCCACCCCCTGTGTATTTTGGTGCCCTTGAGGGAGACACACTGGCCTCAGGTGTGAGGCATTATTGCTAAGCTTGTCATTCTGCTCCATTTCTGTGGGACTTTGTGTCAGGAAACACCATTGTGACCACAGTAGCTTTTATCAGATAGGGTACAGAATAACATAATACCTCTATTATTGCTTCATTCACGATTGTGTTGCCTGTCTGTGGTCTTCTGTGGCTTCATGAGAATTTTAATATTGCTTTTCTATTTATGCAAAATATATCATTGCAATTCGGACAGGGACTGTGGTGGATCTGTAGATTGCTTTGGGTCTTAACACTAACAGTAACAGTATTACTTATGGTTTTTGAACCCAGGAACTTTCTTTCTGCTCGCTTTAATCTCTTTCACCAGTGTTTTCCATCTTCAGCGTCCATCTCTTTAATTTCCTCTTTTAGATTTATTCCTATTTTACTGTGGGTTTTTTTGGTGAAAAGTGTGAGAATTTTCAAATTTCCTTTATTTGTCAGTTACTCTTCCTTCACATCTGCAGGCCTAGCCCAGTAATGACGCTGAGGAGGTGGTGAGTTCTTCATGGTTCTTTCACAGAAGGAATGAGTATCTGCTGATGTAAACAGCATAAATGTTAAGGAAAATCGGCTTGGCAATTTCATTCCGATGGCTGTGGCAGGGAGAAAGGAGGTATTACGCAAGAAATGGGGCAGAAAACAGAAAGACTAGCTCAGGACCTGAAATGTAGAAGTAACTTAGGTTTCATTTTAGAAACAAGAGGCCCAGAGATCGCAGTCCTGGATGGCCAAGCTTATGGTGACTTTATTTAGGCTGTGGTCCAGTTACGTTTTAATTATCTTGTCCTTAAAAACACTGCAGAGTATTTACACAGATGACTAATCATTTGTCCATGCATCCTGGGTCTACTTTAATCATTTTCATAACATTTATATATATATAAAAAATCACATTGTAATGTCTTAGACATTTGCTTTTCTATATACATCAAGTGAAGGACGGTGAGCACAAGGAAGAGACAAGGAGAAAACCGGGGACAAGAATGAAAGGAGGGAGGGAGAAGTGAGGATTGACGCTTTCTTTGATCAATGAGAGCTAGCTACTTTGAGAGAGAAAACTAGGAAATTGTATGCTCAGAATCCGAGAGAAGAAAAGGTGCATGTGCGTGCGTGCGTGCGTGCGTGCGTGCGTGCGTGCGTGCGTGTGTTGTAGCGCTGGGAGCTGATCTTCTGGCCTTGCATACATGAGGTGGCTTTTCCAGCACTCTCTGCCTGCTGTCCCCTGCCCCCTCCCCCGGTTCTCTTGGCCCCAAATGCCTCTATCCCTTTGTGAGTCCTTGAGCTATTATTCCTTTACTTTATGAGACTGATCTCACATCTCTCAGACTTCAAACACTCCAAGGAGAATGGCCTTGAATTTCTGATGATCTTGCCTGCACCCACAAATGGTGGATAAACGGCTTAAACTTCCCGACCCTGCTGGAAATGATTATCTTCCCTGAGGAAGGTGAGTTCGTCTGTGGACACCTGAAGATCTCACAACAGGAACAAGGAAGCGATGGGTTTGAATGAGAGGGGCGTGGACTACATGGGAAGATTTGGAAAGAGGAAAGAAAAAAAATGTAATTATAATCTCAAAAATAAAGTTATTGAATTACATAATTCAATACTCTGAGGTTTAAATTTTTCTTTCAAACTGCTTAAAGGGAAGGCACAGTAGCATGTACGGAAAACTAACAAATATAAAGTTCTTCACACAGTAGGAGCTTTGGCCATATTTCTTTAAAATCAAGGTATTATTTTCACCAGTAGCTGTTGCATCGATTACCAATGAGAACATTAAAACTTTGGCTTTAATACTGTGGGATTTAATTAATTTTGTATTATTGAAAATATTTTTTGTACAGTATATTTCCATCATGGTTTCCTCTGCCCATCTCCTCTCAGATCCTCCTCACTGCCCCACTGACAATAAACAAGCAAATAAAAAAAATGAATAAACAAAATAACTGTGGACTTGAAATTTCTTTTGTAGTATGAGAAATATGTTTCAAGTGGCTGTATCATAAAGGAAAAATTAGTTAATGAAATTATGGAGTGAAAATGTAAAATGAAATAATGAAAAATGAAAATTATTGGGCAAAGGGGTAAGTATTTGAGAGATTTGAATTGTCAGTCAGCTGAAAGTTAAAGTGAGGTAGCCAGAGCCCTTCATCCTATCAGACATCAGCATCTGGATGAGGTAGCCAGAGCCCTTCATCCTATCAGACATCAGCATCTAGATGAGGTAGCCAGAGGCCTCGCCCTATCAGACATCAGGATCTGGTCAAGCTCAAAGAGCTGGAGTTCAGACAGTTTCTGAGAACCTTTAAAGCCATGAGCTTTGGGACATTTTCTGGGTGACACCGCATGGAAAATATCAGCTCTGTGAGTCTGCAGCATGCAGGGGCCCTTGTAAATGACAAAACTGTGGCTCTAAGCTTCATGGGAGAAAACACTAACCGGGGATAACTCTTCCTGTCTATACAGAGGAGACAGGTTTAAATTGTTATGGAAAACAAAAGGGGGTGGCATTTCGGAGGGGAACTTTATCACAGGACAAAAGTTTTGGGATTTTAGTAAAAAGAATTATTGGTTCCAATTACTGAATAATGCACACATATATCCAAGACTATGTAATATGACCAGAATATCCAACCACTTATAAAATGAGCAGATTTGAAGTCACGAATGTGGAGTTTAAATCCCAGAAGGACATTTATTTCTTGTTATTGGGCTGTACAGGCCACAACTTACATGAAGGCTACACAGCTTAAGTGCTTCTCACAAGAGACATACATATGTCACCAATACAAAGAAAGGGCTCGATGCTCCCTACTTCCTGCTGGCCCCTTACTGCTTGGCCCCCCGTTTTGCTGATCTCCACTACCAAAAATTGAATGAACTCCCGTCTGTATCCTCTTTTCCCCAGTGTTAGTGTTCAGTGTGCTCTTTCTGACAGTTGGTTTCTTCTGCTCCATGTAATGTTTACATGGCCAGCTTGTGTTGCTGTGTCTAGCTGTAGTCTACGTAAACACCACAATTTATACAATCTACATTTACATTTAATGCACATCTGGGCTACTTCCACGTTTTGCTTATCCAGAATGTTCCTAGGAATGTTCTTGGTTATTTGTTTTTCAAACATCTGAATTCATTTGTGTTGACCTGCTAGGAAAGCTAGTCCAAACAGCGAGGCTGAGGGAGCTTACACAACGGAAATTAGTTATCACGGTGTTCTGGAGAATGGAGTGAAGAATGAACAGGTCAGCAAGTTTGAGTTCCCCCGGGGCATTCTCAGGATCCCTGCAGGTTTCCTGTGTGCTCGCTCCTGGCATTTCTTCCTCCTCTCAACTGAGAGCAGATCCAAAAATCTAAAGTCCTGTCTTTGCTATGACATTCCATCTCAGTTACCACTTTGAAGTCCTGATCTTTAAAAAATTATAGCTATGTTTGGGATTTCAACTTTATCGTCCCATAACAGCATTTTTGGAGATATATACTTAGAATAAATTCCAGGGTATTAGAAGTAGGCACCCTCAGCTTTAAGAGTAGCTTTCCATATTTATTGAACTGTCTTGCATTCTACAGGCAGTGAGGAAGCTTCCAAGTACATTCACATTTTGGTATTATCATGTCGCCTTTTGTTTTTGTTCGTATCATATAGCCCTTGCTGTCCAGGAATTCACTGTCTAGATCAGGCTCATCTAGTACTCGCACAGATGACCAGCAACTCCTTCTGCAGGCCAAGGGCTGGGATTAAGGCTGTGCCCTATCTCATCCAGCTGTTATTACCATTTTAGCCTATTTGAAAGGTTTATAGACCCTTATGGGCTAATTAGCATCTTTAAATAATCATTAAAATTTATGACTTTTCATGCTAATTTCATTTGGATATCATTATTCTGAGTTGTCTGTTGAAGATTTTGGGTTGTTTCATGTCATTGTTTGCCACTTTTCTATTGGTTTGTAAGTGTTTCCACATAATGTCCTGGAAATCACATCATTTTTGTAGAATATGTGACTATTAACTATCTTTAGTTTGTGAATTACCTTGCCACGTACCTTAATCATGTTCTCATCATTATAAAATCTTCATTTTAATAGAGAAAAATAAGTTACAAGCTTTACTTTAAGTTTTTTTATTCTATATTTATTTGCGCGTGTGTGTATGTGTGTGTGTGCTATGTGTGTGTGCTATGTGTGTGTGCTATGTGTGTGTGTGTGTGTGTGTGTGTGTGTGTGTGTGCTATGTGTATGTGTGTGTGTGTGTGTGTGTGTGTGTGTGTGTGTGTGTGTGTGTATGTGTGGTGGGTATCAGAAGATAGATTTCAGGACTTTGCTATTTCTTCCTTCTACTCTGTAGATCTGGGTAGCAGACTGGATTGTCAGGCTTGGTGTCAATAATTTTCCTGGTTGAACTGTGCCATTCATCCAATGTGCCTGCCTTTCTTACCTTATTGACTCAATCTTTTCTTGACAAGATCGTTAAGATTTACTTTTTTATATACATTTTGAGTAGGCTTCATTTTCACATTATGCTTGCTCAGCACCTGAAAATGATATTATGTATGTTCTGAAGTTGGGAAGGGGAATATGACTTAAATTTCTTATATAGATATTAATATATAGATATTAAGTGACTTCAAACCATCCATGTAAAAGACCATCTTTTTAGCTATACTCTATAGTTGTCTTTGGTGTAAGTTAGGTGATAATTCTAATTCTGGTCAGTCCTTGAATTTGGATTCTTTATTTCCTTTGGTCTGTATACCTGTCCTTGACTTGCTATCACACTGTAGAATGCCTTTGTAATAAAGCTTGACTAACTGACTGTTTACTTTGTTTCTAAGTTACTGGAGTTCACACCAAGAGTCTCATCCATGCTAGAATGAATTCTCCCATTGAGCTACACCCTCAGGTTTGAATTCTCATGGTAATTTTTGTTTAAGATGAAAACATTTCAGAATTTTTTTGTCAAATTCCATAGAGTGTTTGTATTCTTTTTGCTTGGATTATGTTAAATTTATAAGTGAAGTCAGGAATAACTAATTTTTAAAAAATTGAGTCCTCTTATTAATGATTCAAAATTATTAAACATTGGTTTTTGTTGTTTATTTTTTATAGATTTCTAGGTAATAGTATTGTTTTAAATATTGACAAAAATTAATGAAACATTTTAATATATTTCCATTCATACATTTATTTGCAGATACTTAGAAAACTTTGGAAAGTATTGGTTCAAAAGAGATATAGATAAATAATAATGGTCTTCACTTCTTTATGCGTTTGTTCACATATATTTATTTTATCCTGGTTTTATGGTGGGAACAGTGCTAGATTCTAGGTACACAAAATAAGACAGTCTTTATTCTAGAAGACTTAACAGCCTGTGGTTAAACAAACAATAATACAGGATCATGAATGGAATTACAAAGTGTTACTTAAGTGCTATGAAGAAGGTTGAGTTCTATAAAACATACTGAGAAATTTTGCAGACATTTTATGAGGGCAATAAAAACTGGGACATTTGAACAAAATAAAGGATAGTATGAAAGAAATTTGCTAATGTTATGTTTAACTGCTAGGTTTATCAAAGAATCAGAAATTATAAAACTTTTCAGACATTTCTGTCACAGGTTGGTGCTGGTTTAAACTCAAGTAGGTAGGTAGAGTCTGGAGATAGAGTGCTCTCACCAAGGGTTTAAGGGAGCAGTAGGAACAGCCAGCAAGAGCAGAGACTATGATCTCTAGGATTTGGCAATCCTTTTTGGAGACTGTGTCAACAAGAGGGGTTTATCTGGAAACACTGGGATAAGAATGAGGTCAACCCAGTTCTATTATTTACCTCCAAGGCTGTTGCAAGAGGTGTGGACTCTTTTGTTTTCTAGAAAGACTATAAACAATCTTCTTCTCTGTTTAAATCATAAAGGATACCACTGACGTTTTTATTGTAAATTACAGCAGGGTTTAAGATATGTGTCTAGATCATTCTTTGTCAAAGACCATGGCTCACTGACATTGTCAAAGTCAAGACAGCAGAGGAAATCTCAAGAGGCTGAAGCAAAAGAACAGGACTGCATGGTGAGGAAGTCTCCATTTCCCATAGTTCTGATAAGCCCGAGTAATGTAAACCAGGCAAGAATGGCACAGTAAGTGGCTTTCTGAGCTGAGCTTCAGAGCTGGGCTCTGTTTGCACGCAGCAGCAGCAGCAGCAGCAGCAGCAGCAGTTGCAGTTGCAGCAGCTGCAGCAGCAGCAGTCTTTTTAGCATATGGAACCTCTTTGGCTCACAGTTTCCTATACAGATTATATTGGTTTCCTCTCCTAAGAATCTGCAAAAGTATTTTATGCAAAACATAATATAAAAGTGAATAGATGGTAATGAGGTTTAGGGGGTTTTTCTTGGGAACTTTCTTACTGTATGCATTCCATTAAACAATTATGGACTCTTTCTGCTATTGAGTTCTAAGTCATGAAGACTTCGCAGATCATTCCTCTGAACTCTGGCGGTGAGTCTGCATCTTACCTGGTGGATAGCTCCAAGCCTAGGCTCTTCCACACATACAGTTTTCATGCCTGCTCAGAGCTCGCTGATTTTCTGTCTCTTTAGACTGTGTCTCTTTCTACACTTTTATTTTAGTTAGTAATATTTAACAGTTAATCCGTGTGCCCAACAGTTTGCTAAAATGACCCCTGTAAAATTCCTCAGTCAAACATTTTTTCCTATTATTATTTTTCCACAGGTTTTCATTAGGCCACCTAAACTGACCTGAATGACTGTAGAATACTTTCAAATGACTTTGCTCACCTCATAATACTCCCTTTGAATGGACCACATGGTTTCAAAAATGTTCAAACTAATCTTTCTAAATGCTAACTCAAATTCGCATTATGCTCTGCTCAAAGCCTTTCAGTGATTCTCACTGTCCCAAGAATAAGAGTTAGACTTCCTGTCATGATTCGATATTTCCATGATATAGACGTTTGTTCTCCAATTCTGACCTTATTTCTCCCTGTAATCTTACCTTCAATTCTTCCTACTGTAAAACTGCATCCTGCTCTATTCTCTACTTTCCTGAACTCGATCATGATATGGCTCTTACGTAAGTGCTTCCTCCTTGCATGTGACACTGACCTATATTTTCTGTATCTTAGACATTTTCTGTGTCTGAGAACATCATTGTCTACATGGTTTCAGCTTAGAAACTGTCTCTTTGAAGCAGCCCTTTATGATATTGTTTCCTCCTCCAGGATCCTCGAGACGGCTGCTAGCCTACTTCTCATTATATATAGTCTTTAGTTGTATTACTTCTCTACTAGATAAATAAACTGTTGGGAGTGTGTGAATATTTATCAGTCTAATTGACCAAGTCTAGTTAACTGCCTTGACTTTGGCAATGTCAACGAGCCCATACATTTTATGTTCAGATGCCATCTTAGAGTAGATTTTTTTTCTTAATAATATCAAATACAGTTATTTTGTTAGACTATTAAAATACTCTCATAAAACTTGAGATAACATGTCACTGTGATGCTTAATTTTGTCAACTTGTTTGGACTGAGAAACAGTTAGGAGTAGATAAGCACTCTTCTGGGTGCGTCGGTCTCTCTGGTTCCTGCCATTACGTGAACTGCCCTGGTGTACCCTACCCTCCCTCCACGACAGATGGAAACTTCTGAAATCATGAGCCAAAAGTAAAAAATTCATCCCTTTAAGTTGTTCTCTTGGATATTTAGGCACAATGATTAATAATGGGCCAAACATTCATAGAAGCTTAGAAAATAAAGCTTATGTTTGCCTGGGTCTCAGAGAGGCATAAACAGCGGAGACAGATGGACTCTTGGGAGTACTCCAGAGAGGAACATTATTATCTGAGGGCAAGCCATGAAGCCACTGTGTTTCCCTGTAGCATTTGTTAGGACAGAATCAGAAGACAGCCTTTGTGCTGCTTTTGCTGCTAAAACATATACCCTGGGGAGACATGGTGAGATCTGGGACCTTAGAACACAGAAAATCTTTGGGAGAAAATCTTAAAGTTTGGGTGTTACATTAGGGGAAATGGTATGTCCAACTTAGTCAAAAACATTCTACAAAATACTACAAAGCCTTGCTGTATCTGCTCTGTCAGTTTAAGGCATTCCTCCAAGTTAGCATGCATATTCTAAGCACTCCCCAACTCCAGATACAGTAGTTTGCAGGGAATTTTTTTTAACTTTAAGCTTATTTGAGAATCCAAGACTCTGAGCTGCCAAGTTAGCAGAAGTGTAAGGAAACAGTGGATGAGCACGAAAAAGATTTCTTCATGAGCTCAGTGTGTTTCTAACTTTAAAAGGGAGTGATGAAAGAGATTTACGATGCCCCAGAAGCTTATTTTGGTAGGGAGGTTCATGTACAAATGTGGCACCAGTTACAACACAGGAGTCACCCTGCTCTCCTGAAGAAAGGAAGAGGATTGTTAACTACTGAAACAACTCTCTTTATTCTTTCCTTCACTATTATCCTTTAGGATAGAAGATTTTCTCAAATGTAGTAATGTGGGCTGGTGAGATGGCTCCGTGGGAAAGGGGCCTTGTTGTCAAGCCCAGTGATCTGAGTTGAATACCCAGAACCCTCACAGTAGAAAGAATGGAGCAACTTCCATCAGTGTTATTCTGAACTACATACACATGAGCATGTATGTCACTCTGTCTACATACCTGTTAGTCTGTCTATCTATCTATCTATCTATCTATCTATCTATCTATCTATCTATCTATCTATCCATCCATCCATATATCTATCTCACAAAATAAAGAAAACACACAAATGTTAAAATGTAGTCATTTATTACCTACTTCCTAGGAAATGTTCAAGAGAAACATGGTAGTATCGTATTTGAAAAACAATTGTGTGCTGTTCTCCTGTATTATCTCAAACACAAACTGCACAGGTCCGGGTTTCCTGCATTTCTGCCTCATGCTGCCTTCGTCATTTTTCTTTCCTCCCTTGTTTCCCTTCATCATCATGTCAGCCCTCCAGCTCATATGCATTAGGTAAAAGACACATTGAGAAGGATAAGCATCTTAAATCACATGGCTGAAAGTATGGATATGAACACATTTTTTTTTTTCAGATAGGGGAAACTTGTAGCATTTTAACTCTGAGTGTATGCTACAATTGTAAAATGTACTTTTAGATTTTCAAAAAAGACCTTAAGTAATTTAATTCTATTAAACATCTGAAATTACCTACTGGTGAATAAAGAATTCTTGGTGAATCAAGGGGTTGTGTTATTTGGAACTGATGGAAATTTGAATGTAGTAATGTTAACTTTCCTCTGGTCTATTGGATGCTTTTCTAGACACTAATTGTGATATTTAACATGCCTATAGTTATCAAAGAACTCCATTGATCTGTGTATTCCCATACATGTGCTATATACATAGCCATAATTTTTGTGTTTGTATGGATCATGGTATGCTACTGTAACTGTGTTATTGAGAAGCCTCATTGTTTTCTTTGAAAAAGTTTCATTAAGCTTGGTATTAACTAGTGGGCAGACCATGTATTTTAGGATTAGAATACTTCTTAAGAAAAGTACAAATTTGACATATTATCTTATTAAGAAATAAAATGTCAGTAGCTCCTCATTAGCGACAAAATTTCAGTTAGGCTAGTGAGACCCTGTCACGTACTGCATTTAAAGAATTACCTGAAATTTTCTTCTTGGCTCAGTTAATGTGCACGATAATCCTGCTGCAGCTACCAGATGCAGATTTTCATTTTCTTGGCTTAGCTTAGCCTTCTGCCTTCTTGCTAGGTGCTCCCCTGAGCAGGTGCCATCCATTCATCTTTCCTCTCCCAGTGCTTGCATATGTGTGGCCTTATCACACTTTTCTTTTCAGTAGTCACATGCAAGCAGATGCATGCCAGTGTTGGTAAATGTTGTTACCATCATCAGGCAATCAAGGATCATGAGAACACATGCAAACATCCACAGTGTTCATCATGTTCGCTTATCAAAACTTTTGTTGATATTGTCCCAGCTTTGGAGCTTGAATCTACTTCTAAAGTGCCACCCCCGACTCCTGTTCTTCTATCATAGTTTTGATAACTTCATGAAGAGTCTTCTTCTAGAAAGAGAAATGACTGTGCTCCATGTTGGACTTTTCTAAAGCCACCAAACCCTAACGATATGCCACATAAGGGCCTCTATTAGCGTAGAATAAGAGTATCTGCCCTCACTATTTACACTACAACCTCCATGTCCTATTATCACAGTGACCTGCATCTCTGCCACCACAGGTCATGGTGGAGCTAAAGGCATCATATATAGTATGCTATAGTGTCATAGCTGTATATTAATTAGTTCATGTTGGTGTGCGAATGCTGTGTTGTCAAAGATGATCGTATCTATTCACAGTTACAGTGGATAACAGCTCCTTCGATCATTCTGGTCACATAATCCAACCCTGCAGCACTCTAAGGACTTTGAGAAGAACATGAACAGAGTTTCCCAGCAACAGTGCCAGTGGCGGGGACAGAATTCTTCATTTTTTTCTTTAAATAGTCTGATAGGATAACAGGAGTGCAGTCAGTGTTTTGCAGCAGGCAGGGTGAGACAGGATGCTCTGATGTAACAAATGGAGAGGATCGAGGGACATTTGTTTTGCAGTTGCTGAATAAAATTGGACTACCTTCAGAGGAAAACAAAGCCCCTGTGAGGTATTTTAGCTAAAAAGCGAATATCTGTTTATATACTTGCCAAGGTTATTGTCTGCTGGGCTTAACTTGCAAAAGCAGAAAAAAAAAAGGACAAATGGCGGAGCTACTGAAAATGAGAGATGTTTGCAACATTTCTTAACACGGATAGCATTGTGTGCATATATTCTTGGCTCCCTAACTCTCTTTATTCCACAGAAGGGAGCAGTTGTGGTACGTATCACTTCTGTGGGACTGTGCCCTAACTTAGATGACTGCATCATGCAAAAGTAATGTTTAGAAGGCCTCTATCATGCCTCTGAAGTTGTTGTTGTTAAAAAATAATCCAGCTTTATCTTGTATGCATCTTCCATGGTGGTCTTACCCGATGCTTGCTCCGTGTGACTGCTGATGGAAAGCCTTTCCATTTTTGGAGAAATCACAGCTACTCTCTAGTTTAGCTCCAATAGCAGTTTTCTTCTCTTTATCAGCAAGCCCAGCCTAGGTTCCACAAAAGCAGTTTTCCCCTGATTGTGGTCATCTAGAAGCTTTTAATCTGTTCAGGGAATTTGAGGGAAGAAAGGAACAACAGCAAAATAAACAAATAGGTCCCCTAATGAATCACTAGGAAACTGTGGTGGGGAAAATCCCTGTGGAGGGTGCAGGGCAGTAGTGAAGATCTAAAGCAAGGCCTCACGAATGCTTATCAAGTGGTCTCTCTCCCAGCTATGGTCTCACCCCCCTAAAATTCTTTAAACTTCAGATCAGCATATCAGTAAAAGAGAAGTAAACCTATGGGTGACTAAGAAATAACAGGCCTGTCATCTCATTCTCCATTGTAAAATTATCACCACCTTCAAAATTCTGTTACAAAAGTAAGAAAAGCACATTACAAAAAAATTAAAAATAATGCAAATATTAGTTAATCTCTGCTTTGAATAGGTCACCCAATGACTTTAGTTTTGGATAAAAATAAAGTAACTTTAAATATCCTATCCAAGTGAGACAGGTTATGGAATCATAAAATAGGGGGGCAGAATACACACTCCATTGGAACATTCTGGAAACAAAGTAGCAACATGGAAGAGTGAAGAGAACCAGGGAAAGCCCCCAAATCCTCAACTCTAGACCCAGAGCTGCAGGTAACTAACGAATGATGACATCAATTGGCTATCCAATAGCCAGTGGTCAGCCCAGAAAACATGCATATGTAACGTTATATGAATTGAGCAGTCTAAGTTTATAAATTTAGGAATACATATGTAAATGTACATGCATATAATCATGTAACAACAATTACTGAAAGAGAATGAGAAGTATGTGAGAGGGTTTGGAGGGAGGACAGGAAGAGAAAAACCGGGTGATTATAATAAAACCTAAGAAAACAGAAGAAACAGTGAAAAAAGATGGCAGGCACCTGCATAGGTGTTAGTTAAGCCTGACTTTACCACAAAACTTTGTAATCTTGGCCTAGTTGCCTCAATTTCTTTAACTGTTTCTTCATAAGACTAATGATACCTAAATCTGTATTTTTTGTTTGTTTAATTTTCTTCTGATGCTTTTGGTCATTTAATATGGGGAAGCATGTAGAAAATCTTAGAAGGTAACACATCCCAGGAAAGCCATGTCATAGTCATGTTCTTTGTTTCCTGATGCTTGTAATGAAGTACTGTCCCACCCTAAAGTACAATTGAATTTCTAGTCCCTGGCTCATTAAACCATGCTGAACAATAGGCTCCTTTTTTCAGTTGTGTGGATACATTTAGAAAATTTCATAGAACATTACTATAAACTTTGTATTAGAATTAAAATGTTTTCAAACAAATTAGAATGTGCATTTCTATGATGTATTTTGAAGGGGCCATTGTTATAGTAGTTGGAAGCTGTGCTCAGAAAGTCCATTCATGCTTAGAACAAACCATCAGTGGGTGGAAAACCTGAGTCTATTTGATTTCCCCCCTGATATATGAGGATGATGGATCTGCTGTGGCCTTCAGTGTCAGGAATGTTCTCAGATGTAACTTTCCTCTGCTTGGTTGCAGACTATGGCTTGGGGATCATTTCTTGGAATGTGGCATCGATTCAGCAGACACTTGTCCTGCAGTTGTGTACAGTACTTTGTCATACACAACTCAGTTTCTTTCCAATCGAATGACAAGTCTCTTTTTGTAAATCATAAGTGATAATTTGTGACTTTCATCTCTTGCATATTATTTGATTTAAAATTATACACCCCCCAAAAAAAATACAAATAAACTTTCCCTATGTGGCTATTCCAGGATTGACTTTTAACCAAAGTGACAAGGAGAAGTCATATAAAATTTTTCTCTGACACAGAGGAAAATGGAGGTGCTAGTATTATTTTTACCTCCATACACCATTTGAGCCTTTACTGAAAATAATTGCATGTACAATAAAGTAAAAAGAAAGACCTCAGGTATATTTTCAATATTCTTGCAACTGCAATATCAATATTTTTAAATCATATTTTGTTTTTCTGTCTGGTTTACATATAACTGCCAGACACTAAATATTCTAAGCATTCTAAGCTCATGTTTGTTTTATTGCTGTGACTTCTTTATTCAGTAGGATTTGGGTTTGGAAAATATGTGTGTGTGTGTGTGTGTGTGTGTGTGTGTGTGTGTGTAAAATAAAGCTATTTAAATTTGTTAAAACTCTTAAATTTCTTCTTTTATTTCTAACTTGATCCAGTAATCATTGAGTAGAGAGTTGTTCGGTTTCCATGAGTATGTAGGCTTTCTGTTGTTTCTGTTGTTGTAGAAGTCAGGCTTGAATCCATGGTTGTCTGATAGGATACAAGGAATTATTTTAGTTTTCTTGTATCTGTTGAGGCTTGCTTTGTGACCTACCATGTGGTCAATTTTGGAGAAGGGTCCATAATATTCTGAGAAGAGAGCATGTTGTTTTTGTGTTTGGGTGAAATGTTCTGTTGATATGTTAGGTCCACTTGATTCACAGTGTCTAATAGGTTCATTTCGTTTCTGCTTAGTTTGTGTCTAAATGACTTGTTCAATGGGAGGAGGTGTTGTAGTCTTCCACTATGAATGTATGGAGTCCAATGTGTGATTTAAGCATTAGTAATGTTTCTTTTATGCATGTAGGTTCCTTGAATTTGGAATGTAGATTTTCAGAATTGAGACATCATCTTGGTGGACTTTCCTTTGATGGGTATATAGTATCCTTCCGAATTTCTCATCAGGAAAATGCAAATCAAAATGACTCTGAGATCACAATGGCTAAAGTAAAAACCTCAAGCAACAGCACATGCTATCAAGGATGTGGAGCAAGGGGGACACTCTTCTATTGCTGGTAGGAGTGTAAACTTGTACAACCACTCTGGAAATCAGTTAGGTTGTTCCTCAGAAGACTGGGAACAGTTCTACCTCAAGATCCAGCTCAACCACTCCTGGGCATATACCCAAATGATGCTCCACCCTACCACCAAAACACTTGCTCAGCTATATTCATAGCAGATTTATTTGCAAAAGGCAGGAACTGAAACAGCCCAGATGTGCCTCTACTAAAGAATGAACAAAGAGAATGTGGTTCATTTACTCAACGGAATACCACTCAGCTGTTAAAAACAAGGACATCATGAATTTCGAAGGCATATGGATGGATCTAGAAAATATCACCCTGAGTAAGGTAACCAAGATCCAAAGGTACATGTATGATATGTACTTATTTATAAGTAGATATTAGCCATAAAATACAGGATAACCATGCTGCAATCCACAGACCCAAAGAAGCCAAATAACAAGTAGGGCCTAAAGAAGATGTTTGAATCTCATCTCAAAGAAAGTCAAATAAAATAGACGTTGGAGGTCTATGAAAGGAGGGAACTAGGTCAAAGAAGGGATGGGGAAGGGAATGAGGCAGGGGATCAGTTGTAGGGAGAGCAGGGGAGAGAGAACATTAATCTGCAGTGGGCTGGGCAGGTGGAGGTGGAGGCATGTCTAGGACTAGGATGTACCAGAGATCTGGGATGTGGAGGCTCCAGGGAGTCTGTAGGGGTGACTCTAGCTGAGACTCCTAGCAGTGGGGGATATGGAGCCTGTGGTTGGTGGCCTCCTCCTGTAACCAGGAAGGATTTCCAGTGGAGAGATAAGGATACCAACCTACACACAAAACTTTTGACTCAAACTTTGTCCTGTCTATCAGATGTGTTGGAACAAAGATGGAGCAGAGACTGAGGGAATGGCCAGTCAATGACTGGCACAACTTGAGACCCATCCCATGGGCAAGAACTGAACCTTGACACTAATAATGATACTCTGTTATGCTTCCAGTCAGGAGCCTAGCATAACTGACCTCTGAGAAGTTTCGCCCAGCAGCTTCCACCCGGCATCCTATGGAAACAAACTCAGAGACCCTTAGTCAACAGTAGACCAAAGCTTGGGGGCTTTGTGGAAGAGTTGGGAGCAGGATTAAGAGACTAGAGGGGATAGGGACTTCAGAAGAAGACCAATGGAGTCAGCTAACTTGGACCCTTGTAACTCCCAGACATTGGACCACCAACCAAAGAGCATGCATGAGCTGGACATAGCCTTACCCCACTTTTGCCCACATATGTAGCAGATATACAGTTTGGTCTTCATGCAGGTCCCACAACAACTGAAGCAGGGGATGACCCCAAATCTGTTGCTAATCTGTGGATCCTGTTCTAGCTGGGCTGCTGTTTTTGGCCTCAGTGGGAGATGATGTGCCTAGCCTAGCCTTGCAGAAACTTGATGTGCTAGCATGTACCTAGAAGGGGGTTCCCCCTTCTCAGAGGAGAAGGGGACGGGGCCTGGGGGAGGAGCTATGTCCAGGGGGCTATGATCAGGATGTAAAGTGAGTCAATCAATAAAAAATATTAGTGAAAGTATAAATAATTGGCTATATACATGAAGTTTTAGTCATTGTTCTTAGAAACAGTTTATAACATCTTTCACTTTTCTGAATAAGCAAGTCTTGGTGCAATAACACACTAGTGGTCACTTTATCAGAATCAAACTTTTTCATATTTAAGCAGGTTTCAAATTTTATAGTCAATAACAAAAATAGGAAGAAATTATTCTATGTAATTTTTCTTCTATTAAACCTCTGCCACCGCTCAGTATCAAAATTTAATTCTTAGAAATTATTAATGAGATTTGTTAGAAGGAAGCTCTGAATTATAGATAAGAACAATTGGACATATCTATGTATATACATGTTAATACTCTTATATATAATAGAAGTGTGGAATGTGTGTGCTTATGTGTACATATAACAGTACAGAGAAATACAAAGCACTTTTCTAAAATTAGATGCTGAAACTCAAGAATCATATAAGATCACATCCTTTGAGTTACAAGAAGCCATTGAGTTTTATAGATTAGAGGTATTAAGTTTAGAAAACTCAGTTAAATTTTGAGGGCATTAAAACAGGTTTTTTTTTCTAAGTTTCAAAAAGAATGCCTTCCATAATATGATAAAGGTGAAATGACTCATTAAAAATAGTGACAAATGAGAAATAAATTAGAAAAATTTAAAATCCAAGTCACTATAAAAGCACATTTGCTTTGAATTGGCGGGAGGGTGTGGTCCTGCCAACTGTCTTTGCTTCCCGCGTAGGGTAGATTGTTAGCACATTGTAGCAACACTGAAACGCCTGCGGTTTGCTGTTTTGGGACGATCATCTTTCACTGGCAGGCCCTATGTTAAAGCACACAGCCTCTTCTCTTCCAGGCCCAGACAAAACCTGTCATGGCTTATAGACTCAGTGTACCGACATTTGTAACTTCTTTTGTTACTAGGAAATGTTCAGGTGTTCTGTCTGGTGTTATTTTATTTTATTTATTTTCTGCTTGAGGGTCATTGCCTGAGAATGGAGCATGGTCACCATCATTGTGATTTCTTTGAATGTTTTTCTCACATTTCTCACACCTTCACTCATGTGAGTATCCCAGAGTACGTCCTGCTCCTGGTCCATGGATGGAGCATTCAGTTTCATATATAAAAAAAAAAAAAAATAGAGCACGTCCTCTCAATAAGAATGAGCCCTCCCAGGGGATGTAGTGACAGCGTATGAGATGGGTTAGAGGCAACAGAGGGTCCAAGGCACTCTGCTCTCTCTTCATGATCACACGTGTGTGGTGGCCTCGCTAAAGGTTAGGAAAACATCCTGGCCTGTCCACTTGCTTCTCACTGGTTTCCTGAGCTAAGATTAGGGATCAGGGTGGGAGCATGGCTGAAATCTCTTCCTGAACATCACGGTTCTAAGATTCAGAGGGATCATGACTAAAGGTTCCCACAGCATAGCCACGTAAATAAACAAATAATAAACTAGCCTTGCACCCTGACATTTGGCCACACCCATGGTTAGTGTATCTTGAACTTGCTGTATTCTGTTTTCTCCTCTAAGAGGTTCAGATTCTTTAGAACACTGAACAAATATTTTGCTTTTGCTACATACATTCACAATTTCTGAACTCTGAAATCAGGAAATAAGAACAATGACCATGACCTTGCCACCCAGGGTCCATTGAGATGTTGGGCTTCTCTTCTTTGCTGAACAATCTCAAGTGAAATGTGTTTCTTTGTTTTTTGTTTTTGTTTTTGTTTTTGTTTTTTAACAAACTGCTTCTTTAAGGATTATGGGGTGACACAGTTGTAGATTTTTATCAGAGGGTGATTTGTGTGATAAGGTTTTATTTGACAACACTGCTTTAAAGGCTCTGTTACCACAAGAAATTCAGGAAGGGCTTAAAACTAGCCCAAACGTTTGTTTGTTCATTCAATTCAGTAACACAGAATAAGTGCTGTTCATGTAAGGCAGGCTAGCAACTGCTGTGGGTGTCAGGGCTTTAGTTTAGTTTATCATTTTTCCACATTTTGAATTTTAACCTATTCCAACATTAAAAATGCCCACGTTCTTCAGGAAAATAGTGGGACCTTCAGAATCAGACAGATGTCTCCTAATTCCAGGACTGACAGTCACGCAGCCTTGAGTTCACCATTCAGTGAGCTCTGGGCTTCTGTAGAGAGGACTGTGAAAGAGATGCAGTGATCTGTGCAGGAAACAGGAAGGGGCATGAAGGAAACATCCAGCAAACAATAACCGATCCGTGTTTAAGCAATAAGCAAAGACAAAGAAGAATCTACCCTTCACAATGAGGGCAGCTAAAGTTTCCGCTCTATCTGGGGTGGCAAGAGAAGTCATTCCATCTCAAGTCTGGCCTTATGCTCCAAGGAGAGCTGGCTATGAACGAAGATAAACACTAGCGGTAGATGCAACAGGAATTTCCATTTTATGACTATATTCATTAGACAGAAGAGCAGAATCTGCCTGAGACACGCCTGGAAATTTAGAAGTTACTTCTTCCTGCTTCCTTAAGTTCTCACTTTCTATCCAGGTGCCTTTCCACACTCATACCTTGGCCACCAGTAGCTTCCTTTTTGGTCTGACACTGAGCCAGGGAAGGAGGGGGAGGGTAGACTCTAGTGGCGTCACTGGATGATCCTGTTCCATCTCTGTCACTGGCTACTCTTCAATTCAACTCAGGACTTGTTTTAAATTTGATTATTTTATTTATTTACATTTCAAATGTTACCCCCTTTCCAGTTTCTCCTCTGCAAACCCCCTATCCCACACCCTGCTTCTATGAGGGTGCTCCCCCACTCCCCTGCCCACCCACCCACTCCTGCCTCACAGGACCAAGGGCCTCCCCTCCCATTGATGCCAGATGAGGCCATCCACNATCGTGGGGACTTCACTCTTATGAGTGGATCAATGCTTGCTTGATGGAGTTAGGTTTCCCTGGACTGGCTGGTTCTATATTTTGTTCTGAATATTTTTTCTAGGCATGAGATCAAAGTTTTTTTCTTAAAAAGTAAAACAAATTTATATGAGTTTGTTTGTTTTTCTTTTTAAAAATATTTATTTATTTATTTATTTATTTATTTATTTATTTATATACCAAATGCTGCCCCCTCCCTTCCCCTTTCTGAGAGAGCGGGTGCCCCTCTGGGTATTTCTTCTTCATGGCACATTAAGTCTCTGCCAGAGTAGGCATATTACCTCCCACCGAGGCCAAATGAGGCAGCCTTGTTGGGGAACAGATACCACAGTTGGACTACAGCTTTAGGAAGAACCTCTGCTCCAGTTCTTAGGAACCCACATTAAGATTGAGCTGCTCCATATGTGCTAGGGGGCTCTTTCCAGCCCATGTCTGCTCTTTGGTTGGTGGCTCAGATTCTGAGAGCTCCCAGGGGTTCAGGTAAGTTGATACTATTGATCTTCTTGTGGGATTGCTATCCCTTTGGGATATTCAATTGTTTCACCAATTCTTCCATAAGTGTCCCGAACTTCTGTCCAATGTTTGGCTGTAGGTATCTGCATATGTTTCATAGACTGCTGGGTAGAGCCTCTCAGAGGACAGTGATGTTAGGTTCCTGCAAGCGTAACAGAGCAGCATTAATAATGTCAGGGTGCTTACCTCTACTGGCTGGCTTTGTGTGTCAACTTGACACAAGCTGGAGTTATCACAGAGAAAGGAGGCTTCCTTGAGGAAATGCCTCCATGAGATCCAGCTGTGAGGCATCTTCTCAATTAGTGATCAAGGGTGAGAGGGCCCATTGTGGGTGGTGTCATTCCTGGGCTGGTAATTCTGGGTTAAGAAAGCAAGCTGGAGCCGGGCGTGGTGGCACAAGCCTTTAATCCCAGCACTCGGGAGGCAGTGGCAGGCAGATTTCTGAGTTCAAGGCCAGCCTGGTCTACAGAATGAGTTCCAGGACATCCAGGCCTACACAGAAAAACCCAGTCTCAAAAAAACAAAAACAAAAACAAAACAAAACAAAGAAGCAAGCTGGTCAAGCCAGGGGAAGCAAGCCAGTCAGCAGTACCCCTTCATGGCCTCTGCATCAGCTCCTGCTTCCAAATTCCTACCAGTCTGTGTTCCAGTCTTGACTTTCTTTGGTGAAGAACAACAATGTAACCTGAATAAATGCTTTCTTCCCCAACTTGCTTCTTGGTCATGATGTTTTGTGCAGGAATAGAAACCCCGACTAAGACATTGCCCCTGGGATGGAATTTCAAGTTGGGCGGCTATTGGTTGGCCTCTGCTCCATCTTTGTTCCTATATTTCTTTTAGGCAGGACAAAGTTTTTGCCGAAGGTTGAGTCTTTATCCTTCCACTAGCGGTCCTGCCTGGCTACAGGAGGCAGTCTCTTCAGGTTCCATGTCCCCACTGTTAGGCTAAGGTCACCCATATTGACTCCTGAGAGCCTACCCCATCTTAGATCTCCAGGACATAGCAGCTGTATTCATAATAGCCAGAAACTGGAAACAAGCCAGATGTCTCTCAACCAAAGAATGGATACAGAAAATATGGTTCATTTACACAATGGAATACTATTCAACTATTAAAAACAAGGACATCATGAATTTTGTAGGTACTTAGGTAGAACTAGAAAGTATCATCCTTAGTGAAGTAACCAAGACCTAAAGGGACATGCAAAGCATGTACTCACTTATAAGTAAATATTAGCCGTAAAGTACAGAATACCCATGGCCCACCAAAGTTAAAGAAGGAAGGCCCACCCACATGAGGATTCGTGAATCACACTTAGAAAGGGGAACAAAGTAGTCATAGAAGGCACAGGGAGGGAGTGAAGTGGGTGGGAGAGAGGAGAGGAGGGAGGGGAGAGGGGAGAGGGAGGAGGATGGGCAGGGTCAGGTGTGGGGAAAGACTAGAGAGAGATTGTTGGCGGGGGCAGGAGAATGAATGGTGGTGGTGGAGGATACTTAAGAAATCCCAGAGACTAGGTTGTTTGTTTTTCTTTGCCAATTAAAATTATTCCAAAAAAGAGATTGATTTAGGCTAATAAAAATTTTTTGTTGTATTATTTTTTTATTTAATCTTTTTTTTTATTAGATATTATCTTTATTTACACTTCAAATGCTATCCCGAAACTTCCCTATACACTCCCCCCCGCCCTGCTCCACTACGCACCCACTCTCACTTCTTGGCCCTGGCATTTCCCTGTACTGAGTCATAAAGTTTGCAAGACCAAGGGGCCTCTCTTCCCAATGATGGCCGACTAGGCCATCTTCTGATACATATGCAGCTAGAGACACAAGCTCTGGGGGTACTGGTTAGTTCATATTGTTGTTCCATATATAGGGTTACAGACCCCTTCAGCTCCTTGGGTACTTTCTCTAGCTCCTCCATTGGGGAACCTGTGTTCCATCATATAGATGACTGTGAGCATCCACTTCTGTATTTGCCAGGCTCTGGCATAGCCTCACTAAAGATAGCTATATCAGGGCCCTTTCAGCAAAATCTTGCTGGCATATGCAATAGTGTCTGGGTTTGGTGGTTTGGTTGATTATGGGATGGATCCCCGGGTGGGGTAGTCTCTGGATGGTCTATCCTTTCATATTAGCTCCAAACTTTGTCTCTGTAACTCCTTCCATGGGTGTTTTGTTCCCTATTCTATGAAGGAATGAAGTATCCACACTTTGGTCTTCGTTCTTCTTGATTTTCTTGTGTTTTGCAAATTGTATCTTGGGTATTCTAAGTTTCTGGGCTAATATCTACTTACCAGTGAGGGCGTATCAAGTGACTTCTTCTGTTTTGGGTTACCTCACTAAGGGTGATATCCTCCAGATACATCCATTTGCCCAAGAATTTTATAAATTCATTGTTTTTAATATCTGAGTAGTACTCCATTGTGTAAATGTACCACATTTTCTGTATCCATTTCTCTGTTGATGGACAGACATCTTGTTTCTTTCTAGCTTCTGGCTATTATATATAAGGCTGCTATGAACATAGCGGAGCATGTGTCCTCATTACCAGTTGGAACATCTTCTGGGTATATGCCCAGGAGAGGTATTGCTGGATCTTCCAGTAGTACTATGTCCAATTTTCTAAGGAACCGCCAGACTGATTTCCAGAGTGGTTGTACCCACTTACAATCCCACCAGCAATGGAGGAGTGTTCCTGTTTCTCCACATCCTCACCAGAATCTTCTGTCACCTGAAGTTTTGATCTTAGCCATTCTGACTGGAGTGAGGTGGAATCTCAAGGTTGTTTTGATTTGCATTTCCCTGATGATTAAAGATGTTGAACATTTTTCAGGTTCTTCTCAGCCCTTCAGTATTCCTCACTTGAGAATTCTTTGTTTAGCTCTGTACCCCATTTTTAATGGGATTACTTGAGTTTCTGGAGTCCAGGTTCTTGAGTTCTTTGTATATATTGGATATTAGTCCCCTATCAGATTTAGGATTAGTAAAAGTCCTTTCTCAATCTACTGGTGGCCTTTTTGTCTTATTGACAATGTTTTTTGCCTTAGAGAAGCTTTGCAATTTCATGAAGTCCCATTTGTCAACTCTTGATCTTATGGCACAAGCCATTGCTGTTCTGTTTTTTTTCCCCTGTGCCCATATCTTCGAGACTTTTCTCCACTTTCTCCTCTATAAATTTCAGTGTCTCTGGTTTTATGTGGAGTTATTTGATCCATTTAGACTTGAGCTTTGTACTAGGAGATAAGAATGGATCAATTTGCATTCTTCTCCATGATAGCTGCCAGTTGTGCCAGCACCATTTTGTTGAAAATGCTGTCTTTTTTCCCACGGGATAGTTTGGCTCCCTTGTCAAAGATCAGGTGACCATAGGTGTGTGGATTCATTTCTGGGTCTTCAATTCTATTCCATTGATCTACATGTCTGGCGCTGTACCAGTGCCACGCAGGTTTTTTTTTTTTTTCTTTTTTTTTTTTTTATCACAATTGCCCTGTAGTACAGCTTAATGTCAGGCATGGTGATTCCACCAGAGGTTCTTTTATTGTTGAGAACATTTTTTGCTATCCTAGGTTTTTTTTTATTCCAGATAATTTTTCAAATTGCCCTTTCTATCTCAGTGAAGAATTGAGTTGGAATTTTGAAGGGGATTGCATTGAATCTGTAGATTGCTTTCAGCAGGATAGCCATTTTGACTATATTAATCCTGCCAATCCATGAGCATGGGAGATTTTTCCATCTTCTGAGATTTTCTTCAATTTCTTTTTTCAGAGACTTAAAGTTCTTATCATACAGATCTTTCACTTCCTTAGTTAGAGTCACACCAAAGTATTTTATATTATTTGTGACTATTGTGAAGGGTGTTGTTTCCCTAATTTCTTTCTCAGCCCATTTATCCTTTGTATAGAAAAAGGCCATTGATTTATCTGAGTACATTTTATATCCAGCTACTGCACTGAAGCTGTTTATCAGGTTTAGGAGTTCTCTGGTGGAATTTAGGGTTTATATATATATATATATATATATATATATATATATATATATATATATATATATATATATCCTATCATATCATCTGCAAATAGTGAGTGATATTTTGATTTCTTCCTTTCCAATTTTTATCTCCTTGACCTCCTTTTGTTGTCAAATTGCTCTGGCTAGGACTTCAAGTACTATATTGAATAGGTAGGGAGAAATTGGGCAGCCTGTCTAGTCCCTGATCTTAGTGGGATTGCTTCAAGTTTCTCTCCATTTAGTTTGATGTTGGCTGCTGGTTTGCTGTATATTGCTTTTATTATGTTTAGGTATGGGCCTTGAATTCCTGATCTTTCCAAGACTTTTATCATGAAAGGGTGTTGGATTTTGTCAAATGCTTCCTCAGCATCTAACAAGATGATTATATGGTTTTTGTCTTTGAGTTTGTTTATATAGTGGATTACGTTGATGGATTTCTGTATATTAAACCATCCCTGTATCCCTGGGATGAAGCTTACTTGGTCATGATGGATGATCTCTTTGATGTGTTCTTGGATTCAATTTGCGAGGATTTTATTGAGTATTTTTGCATTGATATTCATAAGAGAAATTGGTCTGAAGGTCTCTTTCTTTGCCTGGAAAATTGTTTTGCAGCCTTTCATTCTGTGGTAGTGTCTGTCTTTTTCCCTGAGGTGGGTTTCCTATAAGCAGCAAAATGTTGGGTCCTGTTTGTGTAGCCAGTCTATTAGTCTATGTCTTTTTATTGGGGAATTGAGTCCATTGATGTTAAGAGAAATTAAAGAAAAGTAATTGTTGCTTCCTGATTTTTGTTGTTAAAGTTGGGATTCTTTTCTTGTGACTGTCTTCTTTTAGGTTTGTGAAGGATTACTTTCTTGCTTTTCCAGGGGTGCAGTTTCCGTCCTTATGTTGGTGTTTTCCCATTATTATCCTTTGAAGGGCTGGACTTGTGGAAAGATATTGTGTGAATTTGGTTTTGTCATGGAATACTTTGGTTTCTTCATATACGGTAATTGAGAGTTTTGCTGGGTATAGCAGCCTGGGCTGGCATTTGTGTTCTCTTAGGGTCTGTATAATATCTGTCCAGGATCTTCTGGCTTTCATAGTTTCTGATGAGAAGTCTGGAGTAATTCTAATAGGCCTGCCTTTATATGTTACTTGATCTTTTTCCCTTCCTGCTTTTAATATTCTGTCTTTATTTAGTGCATTTGTTGTTCTGATTATTATGTGTTGTCTTAGTCAGGGTTTCTATTCCTGCACAAACATCATGACCAAGAAGCAAGTTGGGGAGGAAAGGGTTTATTTGGCTTACACTTCCATACTGCTGTTCATCACCAAGGAAGTCAGGACTGGAACTCAAGCAGGTCAGAAGGCAGGAGCTGATGCAGAAGCCATGGAGGGATGTTCCTTACTGGCTTGCTTACCTTGGCTTGCTCAGCCTGCTCTCTTATAGAACCCAAGACTGCCAGCCCAGAGATGGTCCCACCCACAAGGGGCCCTTGATCACTAATTGAGAAAATGCCTCACAGCTAGATCTCATGGAGGCATTTCCCCAACTGAAACTCCTTTTTCTGTGATAATTCCAGCTGTGTCAAGTTGACACAAACCTAGCCAGTACATGTGTCAGGAGGAATTTCTTTTCTGGTCCAGTCTATTTGGAGTTCTGTAGGCTTCTTGTATGTTCATGGGCATGTCTTTCTTTAGGTTTGGGAAGTTTTCTTCTATAATTTGTTGAAGATATTTGCTGGCCCTTTAAGTTGAAAATCTTTATTCTCATCTATCCCTTTTGTCCGTAGGTTTGGTCTTCTCATTGTGTCCTGGAATTCCTGGATGTTTTGAGTTAGAATCTTTTTGCATTTTGCATTTTCTTTGATTGTTGTCCCCTTGTCCTCTATGGAATCTTCTGCACCTGACATTCTCTCTTCCATCTCTTGTATCCTGTTGCTAATTTCTTTCCTAGGGTTTCTATCTCCAGAGTTGTCTCACTTTGGGTTTTCGTTATTGTTTCTACTTCCCTTTTTAGGTCTTGGGTGGTTTTGTTCAATTCCATCACCTGTTTGGTTGTATTTTCCTGTATTTTTAAATTCTTTAAAGGATTTTTGTGTTTCCTCTTTAAGGACTTCTACCTGTTTAGCAGTGTTCTCCTGTATTTTTTTAAAAGTGAGTTATTAATGCCCTTCCCTAAGGTTCTCTACCAGCATCATGAGATATGATTTTGAATCTGAATCTTGCTTTTTGGGTGTGTTGGGGTATCCAGATCTGGCTGAGTTAGGAGTGCTGGGTACTGATGATGGTGAGTGGTCTTGGTTTCTGTTGGTAAGTTTCTTAAGTTTGCCTTTCGCCATCTGGTAATCTCTGGTGTTAGTTTTTATAGTTGTCTCTGGCTGGAGCCTGTTCCTCTTGTGATACTGTTAGCCTCTGTCAGCTGTCCTGGGAGTCCAGCTCTCTTCTGAGTCTCAGTGGTCAGCATACTCTCTTCAGGCAAGCTCTCCTCTTGCACGGAAGGTGCACAGAGGTCTGGTATTCAGATCTGCCTCCTTTGAAGGCTGACAATGAAGGCCTGATACAAGGCCTGTCCCAGAAGATGTGTTGCCTCTGCAGTTTGCGCGCTCACCTGCACAGTCTGGTCTCTGAGGGACCCAACACACAAGATGGTTCCCTCACCTGCTCTGGTTGGGGAGGGGGCTCAGAGCCCTCCTGGGCAGCCACCTTTCCTCTGGTGGGGAAGGTGCCTGGATGTCTGTAGCCCAAGCAGGGGCTTGTCCCAGAAGCTGTGTCGCTTCTGCAGTCTGCTTCCTCACCCTCTGCAGTCCAGGAGCTGATCTGTGCAGACTGGTCTTAGAGGGACCTGGGCAGACTAATGAAATTTAATGTCTAAAAGAGAATTTACTATATGAAATATGTTCATATATAGATAGAGCTTCAACTTGTGTGTATATTTATGAAAGTCAGGTTTGTTATGATTTGACTATGAAATAGACCTCAGAAGCTTATGTCTTTGAACCCTTGGTGGAGACTCTGGTTTGAGGGGCTGTGAGACCCTGAAAATGTGCAGACTATCAGGAGGAAGTAGGACTCTGGGGTTGTATAATCTTTTCTGTACCTTTCTCTGTCTCCTTCTCACTTTCATGATGACAGAGCAGCGTAAGCTCTCATTACTGTGGATGGGAACAAGATATAGATACCACATCACTTTTCTTCCATGATGACCTGAGGGCCCCTGAATCTGTGAACCAAGAGAAGCTTTCTGCTGGTAAGTTGTTTCTCTCTGGTAGTTTATCAAAGCAAGGATAGCTAATAAAGATTTATGGATGAACCCATAGAATGAAATACATGCATCTTAACTATAGATCTGAGAAATAGAGAGTCAAATATCTGAGAGCAACACTAGAGAGAGATAGCAAAGGTTACTACATGGGAGGAATTGAAGGGTGGAGAGGGTAATTGGGAAATGATATAATTTCAAAAAAATAATTGTAAAAATAGGATATTCAATTCCACCAATAATGTAAGAGATGTATTTTCTTATCAAAACTTATAACTGGGAGGCCACAGCGATAGATCATCAGTTGAGAGTGCTCCTTGCTCTTGTAGAGGATCTTGTGTTGGGTTCCTAGCTCCTATATGGCAGCTTACAACCACTTATAACTCAAGATCTATGAGGAGCTAATACCCTCTTCTAGCCATGAAGGTTCTTTGATGCAGACCCTGCACATAAATTCTTACATGTGCACATAAATAAAAATAAATACATGTAGATTTTTAGAACTTATGATTGGTAATCATTCTAATATTAACCATTTAAAATGGTCTTTTTGGGGAGAGTCTCTGTCATTGTTATTAGTCTCCCAAATGACTATTAATGTTGACATGCTAAGTGTTTTACTAGATGATTTACTAGGAGAAATATTTTCTCCCACCAATTGCAATTATAGCTTCTTCTTCCTTAATGAATGCAACTTAGCCTTGCCTATCATGTATCTCATCATTAAGTAAACATGAATTAGTATACCTTTTATTTTAAGATTTATTTTGAGGGCTGGAGAGATTGCTCAATGGTTAGAAGCTCTGGTTTCCAGCACCATGTAGCAGGTCGCAACTGTCTGTAACTCCAGTTCCGGAGGATTCAATACGCAGACACAACAATGTAGAATAAAAAGTAATTTAAAAAGGATTTACTTTGAAGCCATCATTTGCTGTTTGTTTTCAAGGTACTTAAGTGTTCATGTAATTTCTTTCCCATCCATGGTCACGTGGGTCTTCTGTACTTCTGAAGGAGAATATCTAACTCAGTTTGTACTTAGTGTGATACTCACACATTTAATTCTGTAAACTTTATGTAGACGACTCTGGATTTTAGTCAAGAAAACTCTGTCAAGCCATTTTTCATGCCATGCAATAGTAGATAAAGACTAAAGTACCTTATCTACACAGATTTCTCTTTCTCATATTTTTCATGCCGTGCAATAGTGGATAAAGACTAAAGTCCTTTATCTACACAGACTTCTCTTTTCTCATATTTTGAAATTTACCTATGATTCATCATCCCTTCTTTGCCTTAGCTTTCAACTAATTTTCTTTTGTAACTTTGAACCCTAAATATTTAATTCATTCCCTTTTCATTTTAATCATAAAAACACTTGCACTGGGGTGAAGGGATAAATTCTTCATATCTTTTTTTTAAAAGGGGTAGTTTTTTTGATAGTTTTATTATCTTATATAAAATTAATGTTTGATGATATTAAAATAATACATGCAAATGAAGTGAATTTCAAATTGCTATGAGATATAGTTTTCTACATGAGAGCACAGATTAGGGTTCTTGAGAGAAAAATAATGGGTATTCTACACATAGATACATAGAAGAGATTGCGAGAACTTTCTAATGCCATCAGAGAAGCAGAGTTCTTGGAAGATGTATGGTGTGGTTAGCCACAGTCTACACGTCTGAGAATGTATAAAGGGAGGCAGGTGTGAGGTAAACTGAAGTTTAAGCCTGAAAGTAATGATGCTTGTGGAGGAAGAGATAAGTGTCTGGATCAGAAAGAGTTAACTTTACTTCTCCAGCTTTTGTTTGACTTAGGCTTCAATGGGTTCATTTTCACTGACTCCAACCCAGGTGCTTTGCTCTTCTGGACACACCCAGATGTGATGATTATTATCGCTTAGCTGAGGCAAGTTGACACATAAAATTAACGACCACTATGTACATTTATTATGACTGAATATTAAATTAAAATTTAAAATTAAATATCAATTAAGTTAAAAATCTCATATTGCTTTAATACCTTCTTATGTATTTTAACAAATGGAACTTTATTGTATACAGAGAACACTGTATAGGTAGCGAAAACATACCCTGATGTTCTCTGTCTAGATCAAGAAACTGCCTCCTTCAGGGAACCTCACAGAAAAGGAGGCAGAAAAGTGAGAGCTGGCACATAGAGGAAGGTGGGAAGGAAAGAAGGAAGGGAGGAAGGACGAAGGGAAGGAGGGAGGAGAGGCGGGAGGGAAGGGGGGAGGAAGGGAAGAGGGAGGGGGGAGCAAAGGAGGGAGGGAGGGAAGGAAGGAAAGAAGGAAGGAAAGAGGGAGGGGGAGGAAAGGAGGGAGGGAGGGAAGGAAGGAAGGAAGGAAGGAAGGAAGGAAGGAAGGAAGGAAGGAGGGAAGGAAGGAAGGAAGGAAGAAAAGAGACCCTCTAAAGCAATATGATCAAGCTCCTATGAACTCACAGAGAGCAGGGTAGCATGCCCAGGCCTGCACAGGTCTGCCCTAGGTAGATAAGGTTTGGTCTGCCACTATGTGTTCTAATGCTCAATTCTGTACCCAATGGGAAGGTCTAGGCCTACGAGTGAATGTTCATGTTTANTGACAGATTCTGCTTTATCTTACTTTATTTATTTTATTGTTACCCTTGTTTTCTAATGTGAGACGAAAAGGAAGGGGACTCAGATGGGAGAGGAGGTGGAGAGGAACCAGGGTGGGGGGCATATCTGAAGGGGAAACTGTAGTCACGATAGATTATGTGAGGGAAAAAAAAGCTATTTTTAATAAAAGGAAAAAAGATGGCCCAAAAGGAAACTGCCTCCTATGAGTTTTTCCATGCACTTGACCTGTCAGACATTAAGTAATACATGCAATTATTGTCTCCAAACTATTGTTTAAAATGATTCCTAAATACCCCAGAAGATACAAATTAGAGTCTCTGTGATAGGTCAAATATGTCCTGGAAAGTTCTGAGGATAAGGTTTTTTTTTTTCCCAAGGGAGAAGATTTGAGGACTGATTCTTTTCTCCTTTAAATGCCTTGTTTTATCTCAGTTATATCTGAAATATATTGATGAAACTAAGCTTCCTCAAAGGATTTGTAGCATTGTTTCTGCTATCCTAGCTAAAGGCTTATTACGTTTGTCTCACACTAGAACGACATTCATCATATTGTCTATTTAAAATTGTACCCCCACCCCTCACCAATCTACTCCTTGACTATTTATTGTCAACCAGTGTCCATAGAATATAGTTTAAATTGCACAAGATGGCACCTGAACAGTGCCTCATTCGGGCCCGCTCTGCTTCAACTCATTTCATCGCGGTCACGTGACTTTTTTCAGAGGTGGGTCCTTAGTAGCCAAGTGGTATGTGGACTCATCTTTCTCTGCTAGCACTACTCTCGCCCTTCCCTCAGCTTTGGCCTTGGAACTCAGCCGTCCTCAGCAGCACCCCTTACATCACCGATGGGCAACCATTTTACTTCGCGTGCCTGTATCTCAATCCCCTAAAGAGACTTTTCATACAATATCGTCCTTCCCACTTCCCAGGGGGAGCTTCAATTCTGTTTGCCTCTGAGTGTCTTCTCCCAGATCTTGCCAAGTGTGTGTGTGTGTGTGTGTGTGTGTGTGTGTGTGTGTGTGTGTGTGTTTACAATGCATCTATCTCTTCTCCTATATACAGCTCTTATCAACATTTACAGCTTCCGTGTACTCAAGTTTTTAAGACATATTTTAACTTTATTGAGGAAGAAAGGCAAAGGATAATGTTTTTAAATTCTAGAACATGGAATCTTTTGTAATCTGCTCTTTGATACAGTAATAGAAACTGGCTTCTGGCTTCTATTACTTTTTATTTTTTTTAGAGGGGGAGCTTTGGTTTTTCTTTTCTTTTTTTTTCTTCAAAAATTTTTATTAGATATTTTCTTAATTTACATTTCAAATGCTATCCTGAAAGTTCCCTCCCCCCTCCCCCTCCCTGCTCCCCTGCCCACCCACTCCCACTTCTTGGCCCTGGCATTCATCTGTATTGGGGCATATAAAGATTGCAATACCAAGGGGCCTCTCCTCCCAATGATGGCCAACTAGGTCATCTTCTGCTACATATGGAGCTAGAGACACGAGTTCTGGGGGTTCTGGTGAGTTCATATTGTTGTTCCTCTTCTAGGGTTGCAGACCCCTTCAGCTCCTGGGGTTCTATCTCTAGCTTCTCCATTGTGGGCCCTGTGTTCCATCATATAGATGACTGTGAGCATCCACTTCTGTACGAGACAGCTATATCAGGGTCCCTTCAGTAAACACTTGCTGTCCTATGCTATAGTTTGAGTTTAGTGACTGATTGTGGGATGGATCCCCCTGTGGGGTAGTCTCTGGATAGTCCATCCTTTCATCTTAGCTCTAAACTTTGTCTCTGTAACTCCTTTCATGGGTATTTTGTTTCCTATTCAAAGGAGGAATGAAGTATCCACGTGCTGGTCTTCCTTCTTGATTTTCTTGTATTTTGCAAATTGTATCTTGGGTATTCTAAGTTTCTGGGCTAATATCCATTTATCAGTGAGCGCATATCCAATGACTTCTTTTGTGATTGGGTTACCTCACTAAGGATGATATCCTCCAGATACATCCATTTCCCCAAGAATTTCATAAATTCATTTTTTTAATATCAGAATAGTACTCCATTGTGTAAATGTACCACATTTTCTGTATTCATTCCTCTGTTGAGGGACATCTGGGTTCTTTCCAGCCTCTGGCTATTATAAATAAGGCTGCTATGAACATAGTGGAACATGTGTCCTTTTACCAGTTGGAACATCTTCTGGATATATGCCCAGGAGAGGTATTGCTGGATCCTCCGGTAGTACTATGTCCAATTTTCTGAGAAAACGCCAGACTGACTTCCAGAGTGGTTGTACAAGCTTGCAATCCCACCAGCAATGGAAAAGTGTACTTTTTTTTTTTTGACACCGTGACCAAGTACTTTACAGAAACGATTTAAGAGATGACAGGTTTATTTTGGCTCCTGGTTTCCAGAGGAACGTTGTATCCTAGAGGAAGGACAAGGTTCCATAGTGGAATAGGTCATGTTAGCAGGAGTCTGTAGCAGCTTTTATTATGGTAACAGACAAGAATGTGGAGAGTTCCAGAACAAGAAATGGATACAACCATTCAAGTGTATCAGCAGCAACCCACCTGCTCTGCTAACCAGAGTGTACAATTTTCCAAACCAGGGCCACTACTGGTAACCAGGTGTTCAGAAAATATAAACCTGTGAAATAATATTCTCCTTGAAAATTTAAAAGCCTTATGGGGAAATTAGTTTCTATTTATAGAAATTGCATTCTAGTCTTGTTACTAATACTTGGGTTAATTTTTAAAAATTATTATTGTGAATATTCATGTGTGTGTGTGTGTGTGCACTGTATGAAAGCATCACATGCCAATGAAAAGCTGATGAGGCTATAGGGAAAAGAGAAAGGTGAGAAAATAGACTGGACTCTATAATCAGAATAAACCAAGAATGGGCCATTGGACAGAACAGACTGCTATTTAGATTCCTGCATTACTGTTTAAATACAACTATTTAAAAATGTAAAAGCCATTCTTGGGTCATCCATCTACAGGAAATGGAGAAGATCTGTCCTGTAGTCTGAATTTTACAGACCCTCACTTTAAGCAAACACATTCACCTAATGTTTGATACCAAGTAAGTATTAGCATACCATTATTTCTTAAGGATCCTTCCCAGGTAGAGTAAATCTTAAGAGTTAATTCAGTGGCTGGTTAAATTATGTATATAAAAGTGATAAAGAGATGATTTTAAAATTTTTTCTAAGAAATAGAATCTATTACTATTCTCCAATTCCCTCAGTCCCATGAAGGAAAATTCTTTGTTTTGAAGATAACTTTGATGATGACTGAGACAGAAACCCCCAAGAGAATGCCCCCAAGAAGCAATAGATGTCATGCTTCTTAAAGTAGCAAAGTATCAACTGAGTTCTTTTTCTTCTTACAAAGAAAGAAAAAACAAAAAACAAAAAACAACCAAGAAACCAACTTCTTGAGATTTGAAAACTGAGTTAAAGCTAAGTTGCTTGGGACAGTAGAAGAATTAAGAGCCATTATGTGTGTGCTGGACTGATGTGCATTAGGAACAAAGTTAGGAAAGAAGAGACACTGGTAGTGCTATAAGGGGTCAAGTTAGGAAAACAGACAATGGGATTGCTAAGGGGTCTACATAAACACATGGGTGACATCTCATATCACTGTGACCAACTACCTGACAAGTACAACTTAAGGGAGGAGGGTTTTATTCTGGCCTATAGTTTAGGGAGCACAGTCTATCACAGCAGACAGGTGTGACTGCAGGAACAGAGCCTACTGGAGGTGTTTGGGGGTATGGAGCTGCCTGCTCACATCTCAGAGATCAGTGAGGTGACAGCCGCACTGTAAAGCAGACTTCCCTACAATCCTCAAAGTCCATCCCCATAGCCCTTAGTTCACCAGTGTACTGGCTAGTTTTGTGTCAAGTTGACACAGGCTGGGGTTATCACAGAGAAAGGAGCTTCAGTTGGGGAAGTACCTCCATGAGATCCAGCTGTGGGGTATTTTCTCAATTAGTGATCAAGGGGGAAAGGCCCCTTGTGTGTGTGTGTGGGGGGACCATCTCTGGGCTAGCAGTCTTGGGTTCTATAAGAGAGCAGGCTGAGCAAGCCAGAGCAAGCAAGCCAGTAAAGAACATCCCTCCATGGCCTCTGCATAAGCTACTGCTCCCTGACCTGCTTGAGTTCCAGTCCTGACTTCCTTTGGTAATGGACAGCTGTATGGAAGTGTAAGCTGAATAAACCCTTTCCTCCCCAACTGCTTCTTGGTCATGATGTTTGTGCAGGAATAGAAACCCTGGCTAAGACAACCAGCAAGGTCTCATATCCATGTGGTTACACATCCTCCAAAAATATCCATACCTGCCGAGACCGAGTGAGCACTGAGCTGTGAAAGGTGTTGTATATTAAGATTCACAACAAGGAAAGGAAAAATGAAGAGAGGTGACTTGAAGAGACTATTTAATAATGTACCGTAATAATAACTCTCATGGTATCACAGTTTTATTTTCTTGACACGTAATTTATTATGCTAAGACTCTGGCTTTATGGGAAGTGAGGAGAGTTGTTATGGAAATAAAGTATACTCACAGTCCTTCATGGAAAACTCTTGCCTGCTTGGGTCTCATGTAGTCTCTTGCTTTTTGACTGGGGCCAATGGTAGGATCCAGTCAAGACTCGTTAGAACCGAAAGCTCCCTTTCTTTTCTATTAGCAGTTGTGAGGCAATCAATGTTAATAGCTATACCTCTGAAATGAATAAAACTCACTGCTCTTCTTTAGAAATAAATCAACTTTATTAAACACTTAGAATCTGCAATCTGCTCAGGGGCATGTGTGCTTACAAGTCTATTATTGTATCAATTAACAAGGTGTACTCAGTAGTTCTGTAGCTGGTAGGGACCTCAGATATCAGGGCAAGCACCTTCTCTGTGGGCAGAGTCCATGCATGGATCACAGGGGAAAAATAAAGCCCAGGGTCTGGAGGTGAAGCTCCAAAGAATTTGGCATACAATTTTTGGAGGAGAGGTCTCTTCCAGGCCAGCCCAAGCTGTATAAGGAGGTTCTGTCTCAAGCAAACCTTGTTGCATGTTTAGACTTGTCTGTTCATTGCAGGTGGACCGACACAGAGATCCTTTATTAGACACATTGGACAAGATGGTTCTTTAGAGGTGGGCTATTCTGCTCATTAGAGTACCCAGCTATCATCTACCACTGTTCCATAGTCTTGGTAGCACCCCTACCTCAGGGTGCTAGAAAAATGTTTTTCTTCAACATTACAAAATAAAGTATTCTTAGTTTAATATTATTGGTCTATTTCTTGTAATCAAAGAAAATAACATCAAATTTGCTTCGTGGGAAAGATCCTGATATAAAGCTAAAATCCACTGTTCCAAGAAGAAGATGTTGAAACTTTGAGCAGTCTGAGTAGAATAGTCTTCTGGCCTGGAATTTTCCAAGAGGACTGGGAAACTCTAGCCTACATTTTATCTGTTATTTATTGTCCGTTCTGTCGAGGTTTTCTTTTTTTTCTTTTTCTTACAAGTCTATTTGTACTTTGTTTGCCCTAAGGAAAAGGAAGATACAGAATCCTCATTTGTCTCTGCTACTGTGTGTTATTACTTGGGAAACGTCAAGGAAAATGCCATATAAATAGATAAAATACTCCAGAAGCATCAGTTCTCACCATCGGGAGGGAGGGAGAAAGAGCAAATGTTTAAGGTTTAAGAGATAGAGATAATAAAAAGCTGTCATTTTCTGAGAAGAGGAGACAAAGGACCTTTTCAAACATATGTAACTTGGCTCTGAGGATTAATAAAATGTCAAAGCCTTACTTTGGTAACTATTTGTATCAACGGTTGTTTGATTCTTATCATACTGGAAAGGTTGTAGTTCTATCGAGATTAGTGGACATACTCAGATATTGGGCAATAGCCTTTATCCGTGGGAAGAATGTAATCATTATTAGATGAGAAGGCAACGTCCATTCACTCAACATTGCATTGAGAGACCTTCTGGGGACTCTCCTTCCAGCTTCCCCAGTGGTTACAGGTATTTCACTAGAATCCAGCTGGAATAAACTCAAACTTCTCCAGAAGAGCCCACTCTCTCTTCAGTAGACCTTCAGTTCTTCCCCAAATTCCTAGACACAGGTTTACCCCTGTCCTGGCTTTGTTCCTATCCCCAGCACATCAACTCTTTAAAATAGTTTCTATTCATTTTAGTCTATGGACAAAAGTGGTTCCTTACACACACACACACACACACACACACACACACACACACACACACACAAAACCAAAGAAGCCAAAACAAAAACCCTAAATATTTTTCTAATTAATTGAAGTTAAAAAACCAGTTTTCCAGATCCAAGCACTGTAACTTTCTAAGGGAAGATTCCTTATATCATAATTTCAGAGTCTCAGTGAGTAATTTAGAGTAGGTGTTTCCTCAAAGTGATCAAAAGAGAGCTACCAAAAATTTGGTACGTCTGTGACATGAACTTTGTTATTCACTAATGTATTAGTCGATCACTCTCCCAAGCTTCACTCATTCACTTATATTTTTGGATACTTAGTGCTTAATCTCAGAGGCAAGACAATCTAAGCATTTTGGTAAATGACCATATCTGACAGTTACTAAATACTTGCTTGGCCTTTGCATTAGCCATTAGTCATGCAGCAGGCATGCATCCTGAGTGTGTTAAGAAAGGCTGGCTATTGATAGTTATTTTGCATTTTATTCTGGATTTTTTATTTCTGCATGTTTTTTCAGATGATTTTTATTATCAATGCTTCCCAGCCTGGTCCCCAAATACTGATACTCTGTAGACTATACATGAAGGAAAACTTCTATTGTTACTTGAATTCCAGTTTGAAAGCATTCATTGTCATGATGAAACACAAGCATGTGAGCTAAAGAAGAACCACCTCTCACTGCTCTGCAGCTGTCCACAGCTGTGCCTGCTGAGGCATTTAACTTATTAACTTGCAAGTATATGCATCTTGGGGAGTGCAGCATCAAATGAGCAGGAGGAGGATGAGGAAGAACAAGAACAAGAAGGAAAGAGGGAGGGAGAGAGAGACAGAGAGAGAGAGAGAGAGAGAGAGAGAGAGAGAGAGCAGTTACTTGCAACAGAGGATAAGCCTTTTCCCAAATCAATGACCTTCTCAAAGAACACAAATGTGGGTGTTGAGGGTTTTTTCATAAACCTTATACACAACCATTTTGGAAAGCACTTTGAGGTAAGGCATGCATTTCTGAGAATGCTTAGCTTAGGATAAGAGTTTAAGAAAGAAAAATGGCTCAAGGTTGTGGAGAGCATATTAAGAAATTGAAATGAGGCAGGCAGATTTCTGAGTTCGAGGACAGCCTGGTCTACAGAGTGAGTTCCAGGACAGCCAGGGCTACACAGAGAAACCCTGTTTTGAAAAACTACAACAACAACAAAGAAGAAAGAAATTGAAATGACATGCAGGAATACTTCTGAGCATGCTCTATTTTCCTCATAATGTTTTGACAGAAAATAAATGAGAAGACATTACGAAAGTGTATTAGTATCAGGGTTTGCTCCTAAAGATGTTTGCTTGCAGGCGTTAGCTGCTAAGATCACTAACTGAATAGACTAGCTGTTCTTTCAGCCCCAGTGACGAGTCATTGCCTTCCACAGTGCAGCCCATGAGTAATGACCAGGATCAAGATGTGCAACATCACAGACCCTCCCTTTTAGTTACAGCATTTGGTCTGAATTTGGTTTGATTCAGATATTCACTGGGGCAGATACTGATTATTTTCTGCAGCTAGTAATGTAGTGAAGAGCCATAGGGAGGAGACAAGAAACACACAAGGCCTGGTAAGGATGCAAGGTAGTGCTGAGTTTTGCTTCTGAAGATGTAAGCAGTAATGAAGGTAGAGAAAGGGGAGCAGCTATTGAAATACGTCTTTAAGTTTCCGTCTACTTTCAAGCAGTTATTGCTGTGTATATCTCCATAGGTTTCTGTGCTTTGACAACAAGTCAGGTGATAATGTACGAAGATTGACAGCTCAATCTTGCACAAGGTGAGAGATAGCAGCTAACTTGTGTCTAATGAGTTTCAAGTCATTCTGTCCATGAAAGTCACAAAATCAGATAAGATTTGGAAGTGGAAGAAACTTTACTAATTGCATAATCATTATTAATTTTGTCATTAATATTAATATTTATTTCAATTCCACCTTACCAAATATCTCATTTCATTTAATATGTGAGAAATAATGAGTCTTCAAGATGAAATAATATTAAAGTTAATTGAAGTTAGTGGCTAAACGGAGACGGTGAGGACATGACACTAATTCTTCCTCAGCTACCTTTCTTTTTTTTTTTTAAGATTTGGTAGCAGGTAAGTATGCATACTTTATTTCTTTATTTACTTGGATTTTAAACACAAAATATCTTGGAATTTTAGAATTTTTTTGCATCAGCGATTAATTTATTGCATTATATCAATACATCAATACAATATTCTAGTTAGCAAATTCATCAATGTTTGATACTAACTTTGATTTCTAGCTGAAAAATAATTTTGCAGAGGTTTGTGAAAAATTATTGAAAATTAAATAATAGATAATAGGAACCTTCTTATAACCCTTAATTGTTTAATATCTAATATATATATATATATATATAAATTGTTTAATATCTACTTTGTTTGATATCTACTTTATATATTGTTTAATTAATTGTTTAATTATTAATTGTTTAATATCATATATATATATATATATATATATATATATATATATATACTCTGTCTGAGTAATGTAATGTTTCTTAGGTATATGTTTTAGGGCTTACCACTAGGTGTTGGATAACCAGTCAGTGCTTTTCGCTGGGGAAAACTATTTTTCCTTTCTCAGCACTCCTTAACTGCCTGTAGTTATTTGTCTACGGTTGAGATACAGTGAAATTTCACCCGTCCTTGTTAGCATGTCTAGTGGTAGTGCCATGTTTAAGGCTTGTTTAGGTGGCCATGTTCGTGATACTTCACAAGTGTAGCTTCTCTGACACTTGTAGGAGACAGAATCTCACAGTAGACTCACTGGCCGCCTGGCTCTTACAGTCTTTCTGCCCTCTTTTCCATAATGTCTGTTGAATCTTACTGCAGAGATTGCCTTGTATCATTTAGGACAGGGCTCTACAACTTCATTTTGAAGAGTTATGGTTTTCTGTAATGGCCTTCATACTTGACATTTTCCTAACAGCTGTTAAAGGGCTGGAAAATAGACACTAAGTTTAAACATTAAATAAGTTTAAAATGAACCACATGAGTTTCTTTAGCTCTCATATTGTCTCATATATGACAATCTGGTAAGCTTATGTTGAGTACTTAATTATGTGCCATCATTGGGCCAAATAAATGAACCATCTTATTTAATATGTATTTTTGAGATTTATTTTTAAGTATATATGTATGTATGTATGTATGTATGTATGTATGTATGCATACTCATGCATCACATATGTGCAGATGTCTGCAGATCCCAGCAGATCCCTTGGATCGAGAGCCACAGGCAGTTGTGAGTTAATGTGACTGGTGGGAACTGAACTTGCATCCTCTGGAAGAATAACCAGCAAGGATGCTCCTGGGCCCCTCTCACCTAATGTTTGATTTACTATATTGGAGACATATTGCCACTTATTTTATGTGTACTTATGGTTGGTTTGCACCACACATGTGCCTGGTGCCCAAAGAGGCCAGAAGATTGTGTCCAATACCCCTCAATCAGAGTTGGGTTTAGTTGTGAGTTTTTATGTAGATGCTACCAATCAAGCCCAGGGAGTTTGGAGGAGCAAGCAGTGCTCTTAACTGCTGAACCATCTCTCCAGCCTCCCGGATATGTCACCAGACAGTACACATAGAAGTTTCAGGTTGAACACTAAGTAAATATTTCCCAGTTCACACTACAAGGGAAAGGAGTTTGAAAAATACCAGTGAATTGGCTTGGCTCCCAGGTCATCCCGCTGACACTGTAGAAGGTGTTTGTTGCTGGGTCATCCCGCTGACACTGTAGAAGGTGTTTGTTGCTGAGCCTGTGGCTTTCTGGTTCAGATAAATTGCTTCCTTGAATAAAATATGGAGGCCTAATACCAATGACACATGATCATATGACTTTTATTTAATTTCTTGCATATAATCCAGTATCATTTGTATTAAAGACTGATTTGATTAATATGTTTCATTAATATCAGCCTATGAGTGACAGTATCAAGATCTAAGATGATGTCAAATGACACCATTAAGCTGTGATGAACTTATTGAAGTTTTAATAAAAATTGGAGCATAGACTGTTCCATGTACTGAGAAAAAGCATGTGAGCGAGAAAAGAAACAGGTGCTATGCATAGAAAACAGAACAACCCTGAGGATCTGAGTCGCACTGAATGCCAAGAACGCCCACTTTGATGTGGCGCCTGGGGTATCTCTGAGGCCAAAGATGTGTGAATGGTGGAATAGAACAGTGGAGAGAATTCCAGGCCATGTTGATCAGAACACCTCTAGGATGTGTTTTCAGAACAAACATATTAATGTGTCCATTATAAATGGCTAAAAACCTTAAAACCTCATCCCAGTGGAAACAGAACCGTTGTGAAGAGGGGTGGATGATTGTGGCTAACTGAAAATATTAGGGAAAAAAAATCACAAGTAGAAGATGTGTAAAGAAGGATCAGCAGAATATAAAGGAGGTAGGAGTGGGAAGATAACTAAGCTAATGTTTCAGCACGATGGTCTCAGCATGATGGTCTCAGCACGATGGTCTCAGCATGATGGTCTCAGCACGATGGTGCACGAAGAGGTGGGACTGTAGCCCCAGTGACACAAAGCCATACAGAACATCAAGGATAAAAAATTGGGAAAACAAAATAGTTATCTCCTACCGGTCAGTGGAAGGCCACACATTCAAGGATATTTAAATAACCTAAATTGGTCTAGAGGTTGAGAAAAAAAAAAAAAAAACAGACACAAATTTGGGTTGGTTTGAAAGCAGAGGTGGATCTGACAGGACTTGGGAGGGTGCATGTGACCAAAACACAAACGAAATTCTCAAAGGTCTTATGAAAATAAAGCCAAGAGAATTTAGTAAAGAGTTATCCTTAAAAAAAAAAAGGCAAATTGTCACAAATCTAGATTGCTAAATAGAGAAGTTAAAGGGTGCCAATCATTGGTAGCTGATCTCTAGAGCAGCAAGGGTAGATAGAGCTCATCTGTGTCTTTCTAAGTTATGTAGTTATGTACCTACTCAGTGTGCTGGCATACGACATCTTGCACTGACTGCTTGTCCAGAGGATGTGGGTTAAATTGCCAGCACCCACAAGGCAGTTCACAACTGTCTGAAACTCCAGTTCCAGGGACCCAACACTGACACAGACTCACACATAGGCAAAAGACTAATGCATATAAATTAAGAATAAATAAGCTATCGCCAGGCAGTGGTGGCACACAGCTTTCATCCCAGCCTTCAGAAGGCAGAGGCAGATGAATCTCGGAATTAAAGGCCAACCTGGTCTACAGAGTCAGTTCCAAGAGAGAGAGAGAGAGAGAGAGAGAGAGAGAGAGAGAGAGAGAGAGAGAAAGAGAGAACAAACTAGTGCTTTTGAGAAAGCATCCTAGAAGATAGAGCTTTGCCTTCTTTCTTCTAGTTGCTATCTGTTGTTCTCTTCTTACCTTTCTTCCCCTTCTCCTCTCCTTCTCCCCCTCCTCTGTCTCATTCTCCTGCTCTTCTTTCTCTTTATTCCCCCTTTCAAGTCTTTCTTCAATTAAGACAAAGCTGCAATAGAAAACAGTGTCTTCTGGGAAGCTTGTGGGAGCCCTACGTGTTTCTTCTTTTGTTTCTTAGTCACAAACCCATTTGTATATTGGTGTATCAGGTCCACTGATGTTCACGACAGGGATGTCCTTTCTGTATGTTGACTAAGTGGGTGTTTTCCAGTGCAGTTTGATTCCCTTTTCTCTTTGGAGCCCACACAGCACAGCCACGCTTTAGAGAAAAGCATCAAAAAGCAGATTGTCTTTTGAGCTTTTGACTCTTCTCTCTCCATGGCCAGCCACAGTCCTCCTGCCAGACACAGGGGCTAGAATGTGTAATTACAGCCTTTGTCTGAGGGTAATTACAGCCTAATTTGACTCGAGCAGCAGAAGGACAAAGGTCCTGGCTGTCAGGCAGGATCAGAGCTCAGCCAGTGCCCCATGCACTGCAGGCAGCAGCCTCATCAGAATTCTGTGGAAACCCTTGTTGGTTTGGGGCTGGGTCTGCCTTGTCTGTATCTTCCTGTGACTTTGGACGAAAACATGGAGTGTTTTCAAGACACAAGATCCTAGCATGCAATATGAATTCTTATCTTCTTATCAAAGATATAGGAATCATTCTAGAGCTATTTCTTGTGCCCCCCTTTTAAAATAAACTTCAAGGGTAATATGTATATAATCCAGCATCAAAATATAATTCTAGTTTCTTATATACTTATGATTTCAAATAATTAGGATGTTAACTCATTATGCTGTCTTAGAATAAAACTGTTTTGAGTTAGTAGAATAACTTTCATATGAACAAATAAACTGTGTTCACAGATAGAAAATACTTGCAGATTATATAGCCTCTTAATTCTGTAAGTAAAAAATTTAAAATTTTTATTGGTGTTAATCTATTCCTAACAAGAGAATATTTCTTAAATAATTTGTCAAGTTTTATCTAAAGCAGCTTTATTTCTCTTGTGGAATATAAAAATTCAGATGCTCTCATAGAGAAGTATTTATTGTTATTTAAATATTCTCTCCTTTCACTTTCCAAATCTAAAATATTTATTGTAAATTATTTGTAACAATTGGCAGGCATACGGATCTAACATTAATTTGAATGCATAAAAATAATATAATGAATACTAGAGATACTGTTTGTCGGATTCTCAGACACTAATAACTTAAGCAGGAATGCTAATATTCTATAAATCAGATGATCATGGTAAGACAGTTCATTCAAAAAGTTGGCATCTCTTGGCCGGACGTGGTGGCGCACGCCTTTAATCCCAGCACTCAGGAGGCAGAGGCAGGCGGATTTCTGAGTTCGAGGCCAGCCTGGTCTACAAAGTGAGTTCCAGGACAGCCAGGGCTATACAGAGAAACCCTGTATCGAAAAACAAACAAACAAACAAACAAACAAACAAAAACCATAAACAAAACAACAACAACAAAAAGTTGGCATCTCATTGGGGACAATATAGAATGGATGAGAACAAAATGTTTAAAGAAAAATAAAATAACCTAAGCAGTTGAGCTGCCTGAACAAGAGGCATAAAGAAAGGAATGGCATTAAATCCACGAGTGTGGGGTCCTGATTGGCCCGGTGCTTCAGGGCCCAGGAAGAGTTGTTGAGCGCACACTCTGCAAAAGAACCACAGACTAATCTCCCAGTCCTCCATCTATCTCATCATCCCATTGGTGTGGGACGCAAAGTGAGAGCTGCGCATGCTCAAGCGGAGTTCAGGGTAGGGTCTAAAACTCTTAAAAAGCCAGATGTTAGCCAATGAGGAGTTTTTCTAGATTACCAGACTGAAAGAAAAACACAGAAACAAAAATATAGGATGTAATTTAATAGCAAACTGGAAGTCTACAGCAAAGCACTCAGTCTGAGATCGCCACGGTAGGCGCGGAAGAAATGTCTGCAGATGTTTGACGGCTCAGAGTCCAGCCGTCGGCTCAGAGTCCAGCCGTCAGTCTTCAACGATTTGAGACAATTGACAACTTCAGGGATCAGGTTGGACGTCCTCTTTCATCTCATACTTTGCTTTAATGTTGAGAGAACTACCACCATCGTGGTTTAAGAACTCATTCATTGATTCCTTCATTCCTTCATTCACTGTTTTGTTCTACACACATGCATTGAATTTTAAATGTGCCAGTTACGGTGATTACTGGACAGAATCGAGTGTTGGTTGTATTATTTGGGGTGTGTGTGTGTGTGTGTGTGTGTGTGTGTGAGACAAAATAACTAGCATCATTCAACTTAAAGGGTAAAAGATCTATTTTTAGTTCAGTTTCAGAGGATTTCTGTCTATGGTTAGCTGGCTCCATTGTTTGGATCTGGGGTACATCAAAACACCACAGTGGTGGCCAACTTACTGTACCCAGGAAGGTGGTCAGTTTATTATAGCCAGGAAGGAGAGAGGGAGGAGAGAGAGAGAGAGAGAGAGAGAGAGAGAGAGAGAGAGAGAGAGAGAGAGGATAATACGAATACTGTTCTAGGACATACCTCTAAAACCCACTTTCTCCAACCATGTATTACCTCTCCATATAATGGCCAGCTTCCAATCATGCTATCAGATTATCATTCCATCAATTGGGGTACCCCACTGATGACATTAGAGCTATTATGTCCTAGGGATGACCACTCAATGTTGCTGCACTTGGTACTGATCCTTGAACACATTAACCTTTTGATGGAAAACTTCATATCCAAGCCATAATAATAACAGTAATAATGATGATAGTAATACTATTAGTACTATGAAGAAGCTGGTAGTATAAGAAAGATATAAAACTGTCAGTGCATTGATAATTGATAAGTATGGGTGATGTGTTTTAACAGAGTTCCATCTTCCTTCTCAGAATTATGCATATTTGACATTGTCTTTACAAAAGTGCCAATCTGCTTAAAACATTCACTTATTTCCAATTCCACCATGGCCACCTCCTGTCTAACCCTCAGTGTGTGAGGTCTTTTTAAGATGCTGCTGTTCCTTCTAGCCAGTTTCTTTCCAGCAGATAGCGATCATGTCAAACTGAAGTCAGACTGGGTCTTGTTCACTCTGACTTTTGCCTAACCTCCCCAGAGACACTCTTCCAATATTGATGAACTGGAAACCCTGGACTGCAAGGCCACTTAGACTCTGCCTCCCAATGATCTCTCCAAACACACCCAACATTTCTCCCTGAAACTCTGACACCTTCAGGGTTTTGAGTCCCTCCAATAAGCTACCATTCCATTTCAAAGTTTTGTCTCATGCCTGGAAACTCTTCTGCTAGTTTCTTTGTATCATTCTGATTTTGTGAATGTTTTCCTTGGTACCACCAAACAAAAGATGCAGTTCTGCCCTTGGGTGGGATACGATCCTTTCTTTGCTACCATTGCTTCGTCATCAATACTTAGGTAGCTAGATTGTTAGTCTGCTAGTTTTCATTCACCAAAATGTAAGAGTCTTCACCTCTCCAGGTTTGATCCTTTGTGCCTGTAACTGTTAATCAAAAGTATTCATAGGCCTAGATTAATGGACTCACTCACAAAAGAGCCAAGCTTCTGTTCTAGTCATACACTTGTAAAACTCTGCTCCAGTGAGTGTGCAACTAGAGATGCATCCCAGAGACTTCATCTCTCATTTGTACGCATGTGACATACCTCTGTAAGCCAGCTTATCCTCCACCGAATGGAGATACTACCAGGTTATCGCATTATATGACATTTTAATCCCTTGTCTATCAAATGGAAGTCCAAACAATCTGTCCATACACTAGTTTATACATTCGTTCCACCTTCAAAATGTTCCTGTTGCTCCTTAAGATACCTCGCCAGGGCTTGTGAGGTGTGGAGTCCTTTCCCAGACACCACTGATTCTCAGGTTCTTCAAGTCCTACTCTTTTCCACAACGCTCATACTCCAGCTCCATCCTCCAGCTCCTTCAAACTTATCCTGCATGCTTTGCAGAACTTCCCCAGACCAAATGAGGCATCTTGCATCCCAACATTCCAGTCTATTACTAATAGCTTTTATCATATGGATAAATTTCTATTTGTTCAGATTTATGGAAATATTTATATTTATTCAGGCTTAATTGGTTCATGTTGGGTTGATTATTATTTCTAACAAGTGTCTATATCCAGGATAATATAATATAATACCTAATTATGGGTATACATGCAATTGTGTGTGTGTGTGTGTGCGTGTGTGTGTGTGTGTGTTATTAATGATTGCTGATAATAATTACTCAGACATCTAAAAAACTTGATTGGTTCTTTGTGATTTTACATCATGCACCCCAATCTCACCTATTTCCCCCTCCCTTCATACCCACCCTCTACCCTTGTAACCTCCCCAACAACAACAATAACCACAAAACAACTCATTGTGGAAGCTGTAGTGTCACAGTGCATCTCAAACTATATATTTTTGTCCACATTTCTTTGCTTGCAAATGTTCATTGCAATGAGTCATTGATCTGGTACCAGGCTTTTGGATTCTGCTACACTATCAATACTGGAACCTCACTGGAACTCCTCTTAGATATCCTGTTGTTGCTTCTTGTCATGGAGATTCTATAGCTTTGGATCTGTAGGACTGGCTCCTGTACTTACTCCAGCAGTTCATCGATGGGGTAGATACGAAGACTTGGATCTGGGTCTGTGAAGTATCTGAGTTGGCCATGCCCCTACACCCACAACATCTTAGCGAACTCTCCCTCCTTGCCCTTGCCTCAGCCAGCACGATCCGAAGCCAGCTCTCCTGCTGTCATGCCCCAGGTTCTGGCTCATCCATATGCACACTATTCAGACCTGATCTACTGTGCTGCCCAGGGAAGGTGCAGGGCCTGTCCTTCCAAGTGTTGCAGCAGACAAGGGCTGGGCCAGTTCTCTTGCTTTTATGCCCTCAGGATGGCTCACCCACAACCAGGGCCAGCTCTACACTGTTGCCCAGGTGAGGTGCAGGGCCCCCTCTTCTGAGTGTCTCAGCAGGTAGGGACAGGGACAGTTCTTCCACTCTCATGATGTCTTTACTCAGATTCCTTAATCAGCAACTGCCAAAAAGTGATAATATAAGCATGCTACTTGGAAATAAAACATTACATAGATATATATTTATATTTGAAATAAATTAAGCAGTTGGGTAACAAGATTTGCAGATGGAATTTTGACAAAATGAGGAAAGTAGGAAATAGAAATGATTTTCATGTTTCTGGCTAAAGAAGCTAGTGACCAGGTCCTATCTGAGAGCAGTTTAGGATGTGTGAAATATACAGAGTCTTAGTCAGGGTTTCCATTGCTGTAAAGAAATACCACGACCAAGGCAACTCTTATAGAGGGAAATATTAAATTAGGGCTGGCTTACAGTTTCAGAGGCTCAGTCTATTATTATCATAGCAGAAAGCCTGCAGACAGACACGGTTCTAGGGGAGCTTAAAGTCCTACATCTTGATCCAAAGTCAGCCAGGAGGAGACTCGATTCCATTCAGGATGTAGCTTGAACATTTAAAATCTCAAAACCCCACCTCCAAAGTGACAAACTTCCTCTAACAAACTTCCCATAAGGCCATACTCCTAATAGTGCAACTCCCTATGGGTCAAACATTAAACACACATGAATTTATGGGGGCCAAACATATGCAAACCACAATATATATCCTTCTGTATATACATATTGTTTATCTAAATGATTATATCAAGATGACAATATAGTATTTAAAAAATAGAAAATTGTAGGATGTAGGTATAGTACACAGTAGTACTTAAGACTGGGGTTCTGACAGGGACAACTAAAATTACACAGAAGAAGAGAAAAATTAATTTTGAAGACCTACAGGTAATTCTGACCAGTTAACCTTAAGCAGAAACATACTTAGAATTCAACAGAAAATTAAGCCAGTCTTAGGATCCTTTTCCATATCCAACAGTATAAATTAGAGAGGATGACTCTCTTATATAAAACAAAGAATAGAGTTTCTGAATTAGCCCACAGAAGGGAGAGCAGGCCCTAGGAAATTCCTCCAAAGCCAAAACAGCAAGAAGAGAGTATCTTGTTTATTAACAAGATGATACTTCTTAAAAATTTTCTATTGTAAGAAGAGTTTAAAAAAAAACCCATCTCTACTTCCAGTGGCAAATTTCTAACATGCTCCTATTATCTTTGAGAGTTTACTTTGTGGTTAGATTATGTTGCAAGGCAGAAATTTTGCAGACACAAGCATGTTATAATCTGTTGACCTTAAAACCAGAAGGTTACAAATGGGCCCAACCCTGTCACGTGTGTCCTTTCAAGGCACAGTTCTATTTTGGTGGCTGAAGAGGAAGTCAGAGGGCATCTAAGAGTAAAGAGGACTTGATGTGACTTTGCAGATTTGCAGATGGAGAGGGCCTTATGGCAAGAAGTATGGGCTAACCAGGAAATGCTGACGTGAGTCCTCTCAGCACCAGATGCTGCCAACCCTGCATATGGAAGAGTGCCCTCTTGCAGACCCTTCAGAGAATAGGGTGTCCTGCCTAACACCCTGATTTTGTGACTATCTAAGCAGAATCCCAGTCATATCTGCACAGACTTCAGACCTAGAGGCTTGTGAATGGGTTGTGCATCATCGTATAGTTAAGGCAATATAGAAGAAGACATGGTTGTTATTTGTATTTAGGGTAATGCATGGGTCACTGTAAACAACAAAGGAGAGATGAAAGAGTCTGCTAGCCCAGGCATGCAGCTGCAAAGGAGTACACAGATCTGTAGTCAGTGTTGCATCCAGTGTTGGAGGCATTGCAGGACTCTCCCATGCACTTGTAAAATGTCAAACCCATTAAGGGGTGTATGCTCCAAATTCTTTTTAAGAGAATCCAGATTATATGTTGTTATCAAAGGAGGTTGAAAGTCAGAAGATGTCTGTCTTGTGTATAACCAAGTCAGTTCAAATGTTTTACTAAATCACGACTCATGATGGTGCTTTCCCATTACCCAGTTTACTTTCTGACCCATTTGGACTTCTGAAAGACCTCTCTTTAATAGAGTTTGATTCTGGTTTCTCCAGGGTGATCTGTCCGATCTCTTCTTTCCTATAACCCCTTTCCCTTTTTCCTCTTCCTTCAATGTTAAATAGCAAAGCACTGTTCTAAGCATTGGTATCCTCAGCATGAACAAATTGCATCAGATCTAGGGTGTAGAACAGATAAATCATGGCAAAGGGTGAGAACTGTGTGGTAAGAACTGTGTGGTAAGAACTGTGCAGGAAGAACTGTGCACTAAGTACTGTGCAGGAAGAACTGTGCAGTGTGGGTGAGAGAGAATAAGAGAATAAGTAGATGCATATGCCATAAAAGTAGCCAACTCCCACTGAGGAGGGCAGTTTCCTGAGAATAATTGTCACTCTGAAGCCCAGGCTCTCTCCCTCCGAGCTATCCAGGTGTAGAGCGGTGAACTTTTCCCAGTGGAGGGTGAAGCAGGAACTTCAGGGCATCAATGTTTAGATAAGATCTGAAGCCAGTTCACACAGCCTTCTGAGCCATGTTGAGGATTTAGGATTCCATCCTAAGAGACATGGGAAGCTAATGGGTGACATTTTAGGAGAATACAGACATGGCTTTGGAGTGATGACAGGTGTGCTAACAGACCAGAGGAAGATAGATGGGCGATCTGGTAAAGGCAGAGCAGAAGATAATAGTTTGTCTAAGAGATGACTTTTTTTTATTAGATATTTTCTTTATTTACATTTCAAATGCTATCCAGAAAGTCCCCTATACCCTCCCCTGCCCTGCTCCCCTACCCACCCACTCCCAAGTCTTGGCCCTGGCATTCCCCTGTATTGGGGCATATAAAGTTTGCAAGACCAAGGGGCCTCTCTTCCCAGCTATGGCAGACTAGGTCATCTTCTGCTACATATGCAGCTAGAGACACGAGCTCTGGGGGTACTGGTTAGTTCATATTGTTGTTCCACCTATAGGGTTGCAGACAAAGTATGCCTTTTTATGGAAAAGAAGTAGAGAGATTCAAGAGACACACAAATGAAGCCAGATTAATTTAGTTGCTTCAGAGAGAAAAGCTAGGAATTGAGTTCTACTTGGTCCTTTCTAATCATATTATATAAGACCTACTGTGTGTCTGGGTTTGGCCTGGTCCCTTCTAATAACATTGTGTAATACACACTGTGTGTATAAGTTTGACCTGGTACTAATCACATTGTATAAGACCTACTGTGTGTATGAGTTTGGCCTGGTCCTTTCTAATCACATTGTATAAGACCTTCTGTGTGTCTGCATAAATCTCAAGATCACACATGCGCTCCCATAGCAGCCCTCTTTTGATCTCAAGCTTTGGTCCTATGTTTGATGCAGAGGTAAAGATCATCAGTGAAGACTACAGAGGATGAGATCTAGTCTCCCCTCAACCCGAGGGACCAGACAGGAACCCAAATTTTAAATAATTTGCTGTAGGGGGTGATCGTTTTAAATTTTTGTTGTGCACAGGAATTTGAAAGTCACTCATGTTCTGGGATAACAAGCCAGATAGGTATCGATGCCAGATAGAGGTTTTTACATATTTTTGTTCCTACCCCACTCAGCTTTTCTCTGTCCTCTCCAAATCTCCATGTAAGAGCAAGAGCATTTAAACGTCAGGACAAGGAAAACAGAACTATCAGTCATTGTCAAACACTCTATAAATGGAGCCAGAGACTCAGTTCAGAGCTCTGTGTAATGAGGACAGAGGAAAAGGTCAGTGATCTATCTATCATGTGGTATAGGATTTCCTTGAAGCGTTCGTTGTCTAAGGCTTGTTCACAGGGTGCAAGCTTTTGTGCAGTGAGAGACGTCATTGTAAGACTGATCCTCAAGGCAAGGCTACAGCCTCTGCTCTGCACTGCATTACGGAAAAGAGAAATGCAATGCAAGTAGATTTGGGGGAAAATTAATTTTTGCCATTCATGAAAGTAAGTAACTCATATGAACAACTGTTTAACTTATGAAATATTAATTAGATGACTTATAAATTATGTATGTGGGAAAAGAAAACTTGTCAATGGCTGGCTTGAGGATTCAGCAAGCACTGAAATTGGTCACAAAAGGTATTTTGTGCAGCAGGTCATGTTGGGGCGGGCTTTCTCTTGTGCCTGATAATAGTGAATACAGAACTCTTTATATGTGATACCCTGGTAGTGAAGAGAGCCAGTCATTTCTATAGAGCATTTATCTTACATGCTGGTCTGCTGTTTAGAAACATAAAAGTTGGTAGAAACCCCAACCCATTCGAGATTGTGAAAAAAATATAAGAATAAATACAGTAGCCTTGAATGTCTAACCCACACCTGTGATGTAAGAAATGAACATTAGACTCAATCTTAAGAAAAGGTTAGATTTCTTGCTTGTAAAGTCTTAAAAGGTGATAAAACATTTTCTTACAAAGCCTTTTAAAAATATACCTAATTTGTTTTATTTTCTGGTTTCTTTGCTGTTTTTCATACTGTCCAATGCAGGCAGTGGCAAGATCCATGAATAATTGTATACTCCAGCACAATGTTATAAAATGATCAATTTCACTCTGAGAAACACACTATTATTACTACTGTCAATTCATATCTTCTAAAAACCATGTAAACCTTTTTGCCATAATTTTAATACTCAGTTTCAGTTCAAAGTAATTTATCCTAGTTTAAGTTATAAAATGAAAAGCAAAATGATTAAAAAATAGTTATTCTGAGTTTATGTTATATTTACCTTTTGTTCTGATCTGAATATGGTTGGAAGCCTTAACATAAAATTAAGTCATAATCTCCCATTTGTATGCCATGGATGATTAAATAGGATATTAAATAAATCATATTTCTAATTGTATTCAATTTTCTCCTGCTGTTCCCTTCTTTCCTAACATCTTTTGAGAAAAGATGCAATGTTTACTCTGTTTAAAGAAGATAACATGTGCAAAGATGGGCCTCAAATGCCTGAGGGCATAAGTTCAGTTGCAGTACCCACATACAGGCCAAGCCTAGTTGTTCAGCACTGGAATCTCAGGGCTCAGGGATCCCATACCGGAAGAGCCCAGGGACTTGCTGGGCCACCTATCTAGCTGGTTTGCACACGCAAAGCTAATGTCCTTGTTCTGTCTTTCACAAGATCTCGAATGACCACGAGATTGGACCCTTGCTTGGCTTGTGCATTCAATCTTTGGATATCTGAGCTCTACCGTCTCTTCTGTCCTCTAACGTCCCCAAACTGAGTTAAAATTGAATGACTGAAATGTGTCCTATTATCTTCTGTGTGTTTGTCAAATCTATAGGGATGAGTATACCTGGAGACAAATGTCTAGATTATCATAAAAGAGAAGCTTAATTATGTTCACTTGCATTTTCAAATTACATTGGTGACAATCCATCAAGGCATGACTCCAATTTCATATTCATAATAATGTGCTCCTGTAAACTGCTCTAATAAGGTTTTAACTAAGTTTTTTTCCTGACCTCACTGAGCTGAAATACTGCAGGCGGTGTGTGCTTTCTGTGCCTCCAATTACAATTGACCTTGGTGCGGCTTGGGCACAATGGGGCGAGTGAAGGGTGGGGCTCAGATTTAATTTTGAATTTCCTGACTGCTGCTGGTTTGTATCTCAACTCCGTCAGTGCTTAAACATGTTATTTTTGGTCAGTGCCTTTCTATCTAGCACACTGGGCAAATCTAATTAAGTGGGCTCCGTTTTGTTCTCAGCCTTTGCTCTTGACTTTCTTGTATGGGAACTGCAAGCTTCAACAGGAAGCACCTGTATGGCCACTGTATAACACGTCTTCCCACAGAATTAATATGTAACATTGTTCCTGAGCCCTGCAAGTTCTTCCCCAAATAGAAGGGCTCAGCTGTATTTGAAGACTGTGTTTTTAATTACTATAGAGAAATCCAAACTCTTGGCTTACAAGTGACCCTGGTTTGGGTGGAGGTTACCAACATCAAGGGTCAGCCTCCTCACCCATGTATTACATCATTTGGTAGTAGACAATTGAAAATTCACCTTTTAACAAATTCCTGCTCTGTGCAAGGGGTGTAAAGGTGCAAAAAGAAATCAAATTATATCCTACTCTCAAGAGGGAGTAAAAGAAATGTAAGTTAAGAAATATAGTCAGGAATTTATAGTATTCTTACAATGTAAGCTAAACAAATATAATCTACAGTCCTGATGATGTGATCATGTAAAATAACCTTGAGTAAAACCCAATTAATTACTACTTAGAGACAAACAGAAGAAATATAGATAGGCTTCTGGCTTTAGGGAAAATGACTTTAAAACATACAGTTAAAACTTTCTGATTTATTTAGCAAAACCAAGAATTTTACACAAGACAAACTTCAAGAAGGGTGTAGGAATGAAAAGAAAAGAAAAGAAAACTAACAAGCAAACAAACAAAAACTACACACTGAATTCCAGAGCTGAGACATTAGAGAGGTTGGTTTTGATCCTATAACAAAGTGAACACTCACACTGAGCTTGAGTCTGCAGCCCTCAGCGCAATGTGTAGCTTTGTCTCTCACAGACTTCAGTTTAATAGCTTAATGGCTGTGAGGTAAAGCCAACATGGCAGGGCAGAGGAGCAGAGATTCCTTCAACAGGAACATTTCAAGCTTTGCATGTTTGGTGAAAGGGTGGAATCAAGAAGCTTACCCTCATTGGAAAAGGCAAGGATGTCTACCAGGCTCTGCTACAGCCCAGCACAGGAAAAGGCTCCCAGTCCCGTTCCTGCCTTGCAAGAACTTGCAATTACCAAATTCCCTTCATAGTTTGAACATTGAACAACCTAGAGGTCCAGATAATAACAAGCTAAGAAAACCAAGTTGTCCGGGACTTCCTGTGTTTCTGGTCATGAGAAAAGGCAGCAGCTCTTTGAGAAGATGAGCAGAATGAATATAAATTCATATTCATACAAAGATGTGCACATGAATATTTACTACAGCAATACATATACAGTTAGTTGCCAAAATCTGGAAAAAATTATCCACTGGACAAGTGGATAAAACACACAAGGAAGAAGCCATTATCAATAAGATTCAACATCAACAAATTTTAAAATGTGAAAAAATGAGAAAAGGGAAATCATAAAAAAGAATTATCTAAAAACTAGTCAACTAAATATTCTAAAAGACTTGTTATTGAAATCAATAATGTAATGAGAACATTAGGCATAAATATGAGTTTTCAACTTTCGGCCAAGAGGCAATTCGCTTCGGTAGGCTGGTTTTGAACTCCCTCTGTACAACAAAAAAGCCTTGGAAATTTAGTGAGACTATCTCAGTGGTGGGTATGTGAGTTCAAATCATAAGAGACATTTAATTGGTTTATAAGGTTCCAACTCAGCTTCCTGAGTTAGTACTATGAATGTAAGACTCCTCCAATGCTCACAGGTGCTTTGACAGCTTGTTTCTTTTCATTACTGACTGGGCTACATTCTGTGGATAAATTGTAATTTGTTGACTCATTGAGTAAATAAATACAGAGAACGAGAATGAGAAAGGAGTGAGTTTCCAATGAGAAAACTCTGGAGATCAGCAGAATTCCTTATCAACAGTCAGACTGGACAGGTGGCACTTGGGGCTGGATTCCATAAGGACTCTGACGCAACAAAAGCTACAGTGTCTGCTCTTCAGAGAGAGCTGCTCCGCTGTTCATTCCTATCTCCCAGGGGTCAGGAAAATTTATAATCCCGTGACTTCTGCACCACAGAGACAGGTCTCACTGTTTGGCAGTATGGAATCATTAGTTACCGACTGAGAACTCCTCCTGTTCTACCCAACTAGTCTTTAAAGCTAGTCTACTGTGATTGAATTGGGAGTACTACTCAATGATAAAAATAATAAGCTACTGATGAGCAGTATAACATGAATAACTCTAAAAGTAATTAATCAAATAGGGAGATACCAGAAAAAAGGATAATTGCTGTATGATAATTGGTGCATGGTTCTACTAATCGAAAAACTGGTTGACATTTAATATGAGGATTAATTTAAGTCATCATCAGCTTTATAAAACAGAAACATAAAGAATAATAACTATAGGGATGGGGAAGAGTCAACTGAGTGCATTTTAAATGTCACAACAAAACCTGCTACTTTGTAAACTAATCAAAAAATATAAAGGAAGAATAATATAAAATGTGTGCATGAAAGTTAGGAATCACATAGAATCGAAACGCCAGAAATAAATACAGCCCAAGAAGTAAAAGAAAATGAAAATCTCTTGGTGGACGCTTTGCTCCAGTATGTTCACAAAACAGCACACATGGAGGAAACAAAGAGTTGGGCAGAACCAAATTTGAGATTTTTCAGAAGAACATGACTGAGAATGAGAGGAAAAATTTAAGAATGTAGGTCAGGAAATTCTGATCAGAAAGCAAGAGATTTGTCTTAGTTAGGGCTTATATTACTGTGATCAAACACCATAACCAAAACCAAATTGGGGAGGAATGGGTTAATGTGGCTTACACTTCCACATAATTGTTTATCACTGAAGGAAACCAGGACAGGAACTAATTCAAGCAGGGCAGAAACCTGAAGGCAGAAGCTGATGCAGAGGCCATGGAGGGGTACTGCTTCCTGGCTTGCTCCCTCCCCATGGCTTGCTCAGTCTACTTTCTAACAGAACTCAGGACCACTGGCTCAGGGGTGGCCCCATGCACAATGGACTGGGTCTTTCCCTATCACTTGCTAGTTAAGAAAATGCTTTATGTGCTCACCCACAGTCCAATCTTATGAAGTCATTTTCTCAATTGGGGTTCCCTTCTCGAGGATGACTCTAGCTTGTGTTACCTTGACACGAAACAAGCTTAGCACAGGGAATGAGCTGAAGGCTGGGTGGTCAAGATTTGATAGAGATTAAGAACAATGACAAAGTGCTTGGAAACTGGCGGCCATGATGGTAATCCAAGTCACTGTCAACTTTACATAAGGATAGCAAGAACAATAACGGTACAATAAACAATAACTACGAGTATCCCATTGTAGTCAAGGAATTATTGGAACTTGGTGCTAGAGAAAGTAGTGGGTATATTTGTCAGGGAGAACAATAGTGCACCAAAGAAAAGCAAGGTACAGTGGCCAGGATACCAAGCTTGATAGTGTGTCTTGGAACAGAGAAGTCAAGGAACAGAGGTGCAGAGTTCTAGACAGTTCATGAGTTCATGTAATCAACAAAATCACAAAGGATGATGACAGTCAAGGAGCGACCAAGTGACCAGCTATGATCTACTCAAAGTAACCTCAAACATGCCTAGAGAGGATCCCCAGGATTAAAAAAAAAAACATGAAATAAAATCATAGTGACACATTGCAAGAGATCAAAAGTCTCAAAAGCAAAGCTTCACACAAAATGAGGGTGGACAAACACATTAAATGGAATTATCAGTATGAAGTGCTTGTCAGGACTGGATCCATAGACAAGATGGCCGAAGGATACTATCTCCACGTGAAAGGGCTGAGGGTGACAGTGATTTCCCTCAAAGCAGAAAGATAAAGAGAACAGTCAGGAAAAGAGGGAGAATGTTTCAATGGCACCAGGTGGTGGGTTTCAAGAGACATTGATAACATTGTTTATGAAAAAGTCCTGTTTGTTTGAGAGGCTATAAATAGGTTTTGTTTTGTAAACTCTACTAAAGCAGATGTTTATGTGTTTGGGTTGGACATCCCATTGCAATGAAAACATTGATGGTGGAGTCAATGTAACTGACAAATATCAAAGATCTCCTTTTTTGTTCACTACTTATTGACAGACTTATAGATAGCTAATATCTTTAATCTGGCAAAGTTAAGTTGGTTTAAGATCCATAAACAAACAAGTAGCTAGTGAGCTGAGATTTCTTATAAGCATAATGTAATTTGCTTACCTCAGAGAACAACATTAACTGTGGTAAGCAGGATAGCTTCTCTTCTCTTCTCTTCTCTTCTCTTCTCTTCTCTTCTCTTCTCTTCTCTTCTCTTCTCTTCTCTTCTCTTCTCTTCTCTTCTCTTCTCTCCTCTCCTCTCCTCTCCTCTCCTCTCCTCTCCTCTCCTCTCCTCTCCCTCCCTTCCTCCCTCCCTCTTTCTTTCTTTCTTTCTTTCATCTATTTCTTTCTTTCCTTTTAANCTCCTCACCCTCCCCCTCCCTCCTCCTCCTTCTTCTTTCTATTTGCATAGGCTTCCTATGCTGAAATTTCTCAATGCATAGAACTAGAGTGTTCTGCATCCTTGACTAGAAGATATACATCCCTGTAAATCCTAGTGGCCCATCACCTCATTTTGCAAAATACAATGTACATTGTAGTTGCAGAGGAAGTAGAGGGCTGGACTGAGGACCCAGGCTCCTTTGCCAAGAAACTGCTTCCTTGACTTTTCCTGAGATTTAAGGGGGCAAGGGAAGATGCTAGTGCCAGGAGCTCATTCCTGTAGAAATATCCTGTCACTCACACAGGTATCCTGACTGAGGGGAAGCTGAGCCCCTGTTGAAGCCAAGGAGTGGCAAACCCACTCAGGCAAGTCAGAGAGGTGAAGAGCTCCAATACTGTCATTTTGTGCCTGAATTCACAGAAGGTTGATTTCTGGTCACAAAGAATCACACTTTGTTGTTGTTGTTTGTTGTTTTGTTTCGTTTTTTTTTGTTTTTGTTTTTCATTTGTTTTCTTGCCTTATGCATCCTCAAAGAAACTCCTAGATCTTTGCACTATATAATTTAAACAAAAAGCTTAGTCTTCTCTTTAGCTCTATATTGTCCATCCTATATTGTCCATCCTATATTGTCCATCCTATATTGTCCATCCTATATTGTCCATCCTATATTGTCCATCCTTTGTCCAAGTAAAGGCCTAAACCTTTCACTCACTGTACTGCCAAATTTTTAAATGACTAAATTATTCAGCATCTGAAAATGTAAAGCTTTATTATTGCAAATATATTCTCCGAGGAAACTTTAGAAAACTTAAAATTTCACAATGCTTTCTCTTTTGTAGATTGCTTCTGAGAAGAAAGAACCTTGTTCTCTGATAACAAAGACTTGCTCCAATTTCTATACTTTCCCAGTAACTTTGGCACTATACACTGATACTTTTTACACAGACACATTCCAAGTTTGTTCTTTGAATTCTAAGGAGCAACTAGAATTACTATGGAGTATTTTTCTGTCATTCAACCAAAACGATGTATTCTTGTTTCTCATGAAGACTTGATCTTTGGAGAAAATTTCAACAACTTTTGTTTGAGTGACAGTGTTTGAAACATGTATGCTACACGAGGTACTTACCAAGGCTTTAAAAATGTGTGTGTGCATGTATATGTATGTATGTGCATACATAATTAATTCTTCACTTATATCACCATAGCTACTGTAGGGGTTATTGAAGCTTAAAACATCCTTAAAAATCTTCCAAGGTAAGCCTTATCTTGTCATCAGTGCCAGTCACTATAACAAGCACTGCTGTCCAAATTAATTCATGAACATGAATCTGTACATTTGTTTCTTATAGCACTAACATGCAACAAAAATACAACGTTCTATTCATTTATGATGAATGCAATAGAAGCTTCTACTAAAATGACTAGGAGGAAATCTTTTTCTTTCTAAATCCACTTCTACCCCCACACTGTTCAGAGTGCTTGAATATTTTTTCCTAGTTACTGTGCCCCAGCCACATGGAAGGAATATTTAGAGTTATGAATAATCTATGAAGGAATAATTACAAATATCCAAGGTTAAGTCAGTAAGGCATAGGTTTGGAGTCTTTAATATGCTGTTTGCTTTTTTTTTTTGAAAGCAATATGATGAATTTTTGAAAATTAAAAAGTCAGAATGAGTACCTAATTACTAAACAAGACTTGAAGATATTTGTGTTACCATTAAGAAACTTCTCATAGGTAACTCAGACCTAGAAAGACAGAGGAGGAGGATGACACATAGGAAGACCCCAGTATCAACTAAGCTGGACCCCCAAGATCTCTCAGACTCGAGCCACCAACCAGGCAGCATACACCAGCTGATATGAAGCCCCCAACACATATACAGCAGAGGACTGCCTGGTCTGGCTCCAGTGAGAGAAGTTGCACCTAACCCTTGAGAGACTTGAGGTTCCAGGGAATGGGGAGCCTGGCAGTATGTTGGTGTGTGTGTAGGGACATCCTTTTGGAGACTGGGGTGGAGGAGAGAAGGAATGGGATGAGGAACAGTCAGAGGGTGGACCAGGATGGGGATTATATCTGGACTGGGAGTGAAGACAACAGAAGTGACATCAGATGACAGAAGTGGCATCAGGAAGCATAACTAATACCAAAGACCCTTGAAAACTCTTTATGGTGTTGGAGGTACCTGCGGGTATCATGGTCAGCAGGGAAATGAACCAGGAAGAGGTGAAAAAGAAAACTTGTTATAGCTGGACTCGGTCGATTAGACTGGAACAAAACTTCTAGAGAGTCTGAGCCAGAGTTTTACATTTCTTTCAATTTAAACCCACTTAAACTTTGGGTAAAAAGTCTCCAAGTAACAAATCTCATAACACAGCTTCAGGGATGGCTACATGGACGTTCCCTTGTAAAATGCTCCTTTATTGTAAAGTACCCGACACCCTTTATCATAAGAATGAGTTCTATTGACTGACAAATAGTATATGAGTTAGGGCCTAGTAGAAGGACTTGTAATAAGCATAAGGATAGATTATATGGATGGAGGATTCAAAGTACATGAGCCTCTTTCATAAAGATGAGTTGCAGTCACCTAGAGACAAAGCCCAGGATTCTCAGGATTTGGGGGGCATTCAGGTGGAAGCTGGCTCTAACAGGGTAGCAAAGGATGACTAGCTTGTTTGACCACTTTCAGTTCAGCATTCCAGAAGACCAGGCATCATTTCTCCTCCCTTTGAAGAACATAAGGCTATGTGCTTAGCAAAACCTATTTCCCCAAGGCTTTCTTTAAGCTGTGCCTTCTACATTGTAGAATCCCAGTACCACAGAGTCTTCCTACAGTACACACATAGATGTATATCAAGTGTATTTAAATGTTGTCTTGTAATGGAGGAACAATACCTCTCCCAGATAACAACAGGTTGCCAAACAAAATGTTTGGCATGGTTCAGATATGGGTTATCTCTTTGCAAATTGTTGGTCTGTGGGGTCCAATAGACCTCCAAACATCACAGGCTGTTAGCCTCCAGAACAGAACTTCATAGTAAGACACTTGCTGAAGACCTCATATACTGGAGACAGAACATGGAGAAGCCAAGGTAACCCAGAAATAGAAGCTCCATCCATATTGACTAGCTTTCAGAGTGGTGTAAGGTTCTCTGTGTGTTAGTAAGTAACTGTGAAGAGGTCAGCTTAAGGCCTTTGGAAAATTCCACCAGGCCTCGGAATAGCCTAGGCTCCCCTCCCCTCCCTCCCCTCCAGTAGAGAGAGGCTGATTACATTCCTCAGAAAGACCACAGGGTAGACCAACTGTTGGCAACCTGCAGACAAGGGAAACCCTTGCTTCCTCATTCTCTAAAGACCAATCAGTTTAAAAGTCACACTATTCCACCAATCATATTGTGCCTAGTGGCTATTGCTCTATTCTACCCCTGAAAACCGTAGTTTTTGACCGGTTTACCCGACGGACTCCGGTAGAGGAGAGGAAACCCACGTCCTGAGGGGGTCGTGTGACCTTGTTATTTAAGGAGAACGAAAACGTAGTCAGAGACCGAGACTTACCAAGTGAGTTCCCCAGGGACCATCAATTCCGAGGAGTCTCAGAATGTTGACAAAATGGGTACAGACTTGGGACCTTCACATCTAACAAGTAGTCTGGTAAGACATGTTCACTGATACATTAGTGCTATGCAAGACTTTTCCTTTTCTCCTTGACAGTCACATTCTCACCATGATGCACCCAACACGTCATTACTTTTACAGCACTTTTACTTATGCACTTGACACTTGATGGTCATGGTCTGACTCTTCTACTTCAAGTATAAAATTTTGAGTTACTTGCTCTCATGATGTTGTTCTTTGTCTAAAGTATTAATTGCTAAGTAAGCACTTACAAGCTGTTTTCCATGTCTATTAATGACATTATGCTTTGCACTTATAATCTCTTTATCTCTCTGCAGTGTTATGTCAGGAGGCATCAGAATTCAGAAATTATCTGCTTTTGTTACTATTTAAGTTACTGTATTATTTGTAGTAGTTTAATTTTTTCTTTTCTCTTTGCTATTATCTTATTATTCTCCTGTCTTCCCAGTTGTTTGAATACTATATTATGTTGAGGATCCTTAGCAAATGTAGTTGAAACTGGATTTCATGTTGTTTTACTAACTTTATCTATACTGAGCTTATAACATGGTAATTGTTCCTAAATTTCAATTCCTTGTGAAGTTTGAATACTGGTGTCCAGCTTCTCTCCAGTGAGAGAATGGAAGTCTTGCACTGACTGCACTATGGGCTCCTTAGCCCACAGAGCTAGCACATAGAAATCCTGCAGACATAGTACTGACTGCCTTCGCTCATTATTCCCCACTTCCATTTCCTCCGTCCAAACTGTCCCTAGACCCTTCCTTGCTCTTTTTCAAAATCATGGCTCTTTTTTGAAACTGTTGTACAGTTTATATGTATACAACCAAACTACAACCTTCTCAGTCTATATAGTCGTTTACATGTGCTCATGGGTGATCATTTATTACTGGATAAACAACGGGTATGCTCTTCCCTGGGGGAGATTCAGAGATGAAACCTATAAAGTCACACCAACCTGTCAGCTGAAACATGAGCTGCACACCCTCAGCTTTTAATCCAATAGGGACCCAAACTATCTGCAGCCTCAATTTCTACTTTGGAAAGCAGCAAGCCCTATTCGCTTTCTTATATTTATTTTTTATTTTTGAACACTAACCTATATTTTGTCATTGAGCATGGTTTTTCATTGTACTTTCTGTTATTTTATTTCAATTAAGATTCATAATTTATGATATTTAGGATCTATGGATGTTTATAGCCCAGAGCCTAGATGCAGCTCAGTTGCCATACACTTGGTTACATTTCGTTAATCTGGTCATCACAAAGTACGTGTCATGTCCTGCTTCTGATGCTCACGTTAAGGTGCTGTCTCAGAGCCCATGCATTTCTCCTATTTATAATATACAACAAAAGGTCTGGGATGTACACTTCATTCAATCTAAATATTTGTGTTCAGTTTAATGACATCTTATTTAATTTGATTTGTTAAAAATATGGCCTCAATGCTTCATTACTTTCTGAATATTAGATGTTTTTCATAAATATCCCAGAGGAGTAGAATATGCTTTGAGACCTTTTTCCAAGAGATTAGCAATCTTTCATCCAGTGGATACTTTTCTTCCTTCAAACAGTCACGTGGCTGATAGCTTATCAATGTCTATTGTATGTTACAAATGCTCACGTCAGAAAAGGAATTATAGAGGGAACCAGAGATAACCCTGGGGCCATTTCCCATGCCCCACCCCTGGATACTTCAGAATGTTGTTAGGAGGAACAATACAACATGACTATTAAAATTATTATGACTGTAAGCTGGTCCCAGAATTTTGAGATTTCACATGTTGCAAGATCTACTGTGTTTCTGCTGGCGCACATTTGGAGTGTGTGCAGCGTGAGGGGTTGGCATCACTCTTCTAATGCTCTGGGACTTACAGGCTTGAGGACATCTGTGCTGGAGCTCTCATGGAGAATGGGCGGGGAGCCCATTGACGGGCTTGAGACACTCTTCCTGCCTAGTCGGAAGCCAAACTCTCCCACCCAGAGCTATTCACATACATTATCCTAATTATACACTGTTTCTCTGAAACTGACATCTAACATCTTATACAGCATGTGAAGCAGCTTTTTCAAGTTGATAAACAGCTGTCAATACTCCACAGAGGTCTTTCTTTCTTTCTTTCTTTCTTTCTTTCTTTCTTTCTTTCTTTCTTTCTTTCTTTCTTTCTTTCTTTCTCTCTCTCTTTCTTTCATATGTGTGTACACGCACATGCATGCACATGTGCACATGCATGTGTGCATGCATGCATGTGTATGCATGTGTACATATGTGCATGCATGTGTATGTACGTGTGAGTGTGGTATGTGTGTGTGTGTGTGTGTGTTTTCCCTTCCTCTACTAAACCTTGGGAAAGAAATAGCTCATGGGATAAAATAGGAGAGACAAAGTTCAGTACAACTGAGACTTGATTATATTAGGAAATTTTCATTGATTTCAGCTCAAACTTTAAATGTTCATAAGAAAAAGAGAACAGCCCCCAAATGTCCAAGTCTGGGCATGTAATGCTCACTAGAAGGTCAAATATGCAACTCATAATAATTAAATAAACAAACAAACAAAATAATTAAGGACAATGGGAAGGGGAGCCTGAATTTTAGGTCACCTAAATACAAGGGGTGCGTCACAATTTTAGGGATAGAGGGCTACTCAAAGCTATTTTATAAAATCATTATAGGAAAATTAGATTTTCAACACATTTGTTTTTGGCTCCTTCTCCATGTCCATCCCATGCCTCCTCTTTCACGCTCATAGCTTGCTTACATTTTCATATCACGTGTGTTCTGTTTCCCTCTCTCCCCCCTCTGGTGACCTTCCTCTGCTCCTGTGGTTCACAGTCTGTGCATACATTCACACCCACATACACACACATAAAATGTAAAGCCTAGGACCTACATATGAGAGATGACACACTCTATCTTCCTGAATCTACGTTATCTCATTTTTAATATAATAATTTCTAGATACATCCATTTTTTCCTACAAAATTAATAGATTCACTTATCTGCATTTCTGGATGCAATCTATTTATGAGTATGTTCTACAATCTCACCATTTCTTTCCATTTGATGGTTATTCACAGTGGTTCCATTTCCTTGCTCTTGTGAATAGACCAATAATAAACAAGGTTGCACAAGTACCTCTGTGGTAGGATAGAGAGCACTTGGGTTATATTCCCAAGGGTACTATAGCTGAGCTGTATGATAATTATATTTTTATTTTTCCTAGAAGCATGGAGACTGATTTCAATAGTGGTTGTACCAGCTTACACTTTCTTTCAACAGTTAATAAGAGGGATTTTTGTTTATTTTCACCACCTCATAGATAGTATTTATTTATTTATTTATTTATTTATTTATTTATTTACATGACGATAGACATTCTAACTGGGGTGAGATAAAATTTCAAAATTGCTTTAATTTTCGAAAGTACTTTTGTGTGACATCATATGAGAAAGAAGTACAATTACTCAGGTAAAAAACTTTGGGAGGAGGGACACTTATGGTTTATAAGCAAGCTATCCTACTCTCTTCTGCTGATTCCAGCAAGTGTTACTGGCTAAGCATTACCTACACAGAATCCAAAAGGCTGAATGCTTCGTGTTGTATGGCTGGCTGGTGCTGACCTTTATGTAGTGAGTGATGCAAGAAGCTGAGGTTTAAGGTTTCAGAAGCAGTGTAGGAGAAAGGTTCCCTACTTGATGGCCTCCTTGGTGAAACATATTCTTGAAAACGCTAAAGCAGATTTGGTCCAACCACAGGGAGGGTGTGGGAGTCATTGCCATCGCCATCGGCAGCAGAGTGCAGTGGGGAAGGTGCTCTAGCCCTGTATGGCTATGATTGATGAAATGGGCTCGGAAAGCAGGGGGTCCATAAATATTCACATGCACCATCTATAGCCAAAAAATGTGGAAGGAAAGGTAGCTGACAGATAATGGATTTGTTTGGGGAGATAAAGTCATGAGTAGTTTCATTACATGCAACTAGAGGAAAATTGTAATGATACCCTGGCTGATAGGCATCTTCTTAAAATTCTTTGATAGATGTAACTCTTAGATATGTGAAACAATATAAGTAAATATAGATTTTAAAACATTATAATCACTCGTGACTACTTGGATGAAATATTTGTCCTCAATGAGTAACTACTTAGAGGACATTTACACAAACTATTTAAGTTTGCTGGTATCTGCAGTCCACAGATAATTATGAAATTTTTTATGTGTTTTTTTCTCTCCCCCTTTTAGAATGAAATGCTAGAGATTGAGTAACTTCTAAAGGATTTCATCTGGCTTGTGGTTTTAGAAGCCAGCATCTGCTAGACATATGGCCAAGGGCCACTGGCTGAATCCTACACTGATACAGACATCACATGGTGAACAGAATGTACATGGGTCATCTCAGATGGATTTTCTCTCTTGGGAAGCCACAAGTCTACCATGAAACTGATAGTTTTATCTAACCCCAATTACTTCTCAAAGAACACAGTTCAAAAATATCATCATGCTAATTCAAGGTTCAGTTTCCAACACACAACATTGATGGGAAACACTGAAACCAAAGTAGTGTAAAATAATGATCACCATTTAGACTCTACTTAATACCAGGTTGATTATCTTATTCAAATAGCCAAGTCGAAGCAGAGTATTAAGATCTCTCCCATAAACACATTTCGTTGTCTATAAATTGCCATGCTCAGTTGATTCTTATTCTCCTTGAGGACCTGCCCTGCCTAAGGAGTCAAAGTCAGAAAGCACAGCCAGAAAAATAGCCTGCATAGCCAGAACACTGCTTGTGTGAGCAGCAGCAAGGCATGTACTCAAGGAATGTCACCTAACTGTCCTGTGCCTGATGTTTAAATGGAGGACTAGGATAGTACCTGCTTTAAAGAGTTATGAAGATTCAGTTTTAGTGAACCTTAAAGCATATTTAAGAATCTTGGTACATGTAAGTTTTAAATATAGAAAAGGTACACAGACAATGGAATTTTACCTTCATATATATACTTTAGTTTTAACAAATATCTTCATGCATAATATGCAGTCTCTGTGAAGTATTGTTGACTGATTTCCAAATATGAACTCAGAGAAGAAGGTGTTTCTCTTGATTATCTAGCCAATCAGAGCCAATTGAGGTGCATGCAGGTCTCAGGGCTGCAACTCCAGAATGCAACCCACCACGTTATTCTCTCCCTCATCATGGATTCAGCAGTGCACAGACAATTGATCAGGAATGTCCATGCTTCCCTTTTATTTCTCATTACAGACAATCCTTAACAAACCACAAGGCTGTGTATTATAAAACCGTCACAGGAATTGATCGTCGAAATAGATTGGCTGGGTGGAGGAATATAGCTCAGAGACAGTGCAATTGTATAATGTATTAAACCCTGGGTTCCTACACCAGAATACACACACACACACACACACACACACACACACACACACACACACACACGTACGCACGCACGCAGAGAGAGAGAGAGAGAGAGAGAGAGAGAGAGGTAGAGAGAGAGAGAGAGGGAGGTAGAGAGAGAGAGAGAGAGAGAGAGAGAGAGAGAAAGAAAGAGAGAGAAACAGGAAAGTCTAAATTCAAGTGTGATTCTGTTGATGGAAATGGGCTTCACACATTTATAGTTGGCAAACTGAAAGAGGAATTGTCCCTAGTCAAGGACTGTCAGTATACTGAGCCAGTAGTGAAATAGGAGACATGACCCCTGAACCCTGCACCTGACATGGAAGGCCCCCACAGGGCAAGCAGGCCATGGCCATGAGGCAGCTGGGTGACACACTTATAACCCCTGGGACAAGCAATAGGTGACTGTTGATAATTAAGTCCTCTGTAGCACCTTTTCCTCTTGGGTTCTCAGAAACAAATCCAGGACCCTACAAAGAGAATGTAAATTGGCCTTTGTAGTTTTGCCCTCTGGTATAATTAACTAACGATTCTCAATCATAATGCAGATGAGTGCACAGAAAGTGATTTACATAAAGTACTGTGGTGAACCATAGAAACAGCTTTTTCACTTATTATGTAATAATACAGCATCCTTTAAGAAAATATGTTTCAGAATTTGAGGCACATAGAAGAAAGACATTTTTCTGTTTGTCTGTCTCTGTCTCTCTTTTTGTCTTTGTGTCTTTTTTTCTCTGCCTCTGTCTTTCTGTCTCTGTCTCTCTGTTTCTGTCTCTCTCTCTTTTGTTTACCAATCTGTGGAAAGGTTATAAATTAATTTATATATACATGTGTAGATAAAGAGAATAGAATTAAGAAATTAATAGTGATATGATTTTATCACAGTCCATGACTAGTATTAAAATATCAAGAATAAGAATATTCTTTGTGGTTAACATATTAAGTGTGACTTAAGAAACAAACCCCAAACCTCCAGGAAGATAATTTTGAACTGTAGGCCGATTGGAGAGTTTTTATGGAGAAATCTTCTCTCTGCCATAGAACAAAAGGAAGGCGTGTGTGCTATGGCTACAGAGCTGTTACACAAGGCAGCACCAGGCCTCAGGTTTGCTTCACCTCCAAAGCACACTTGCCCCTCATGACTCCCTAAAGCTCCCGAGACATTCCAGACCTGAGGGAAGAGATACATTCTGGTTTTTAAGTGAGTAAATGATTTCTTCTGCCACCTAAAGATTTTACTAAAAAAATAAATGAGAGAGAGAGAGAGAGAGGGTGTGGAACGAGAAAGGAAGACAATGAAGAGAAGGAGGGAAGGAAGAAGGGAGGAAAGGAGGAGAGGAAAGGAAGGGTAGAGGAAGGGAAGAAGGCTGGTAAAGAAAAATGCAGTCCATTCTGATTACTAATACCTGTGTGGAACTTCCATTCCAAGTGATGTCTATCTGAGGGTCTCTGCATCTGTTCCCATCTGCTGTTGGAGAAAGCCTCTCTAATGGTGACTGGATGAGACCCAGATGGATGAGTTCAGCAGAATATCATAGGAGCCATTTTATTGATACTTTGTAGACTTTAGGTTTGGGTCTTTCTCACAGCCCCCTGTTCCCAGAAATAAGATACAGACTCAAAATATATTAACAAATATTTTGGCCATATAGCTAGGCTCTTCTCTGACTAGATCATACCTTTAAATAACCCATTTATTCTACACTCTGCCATGTGACTGGCTACCTGTCCTCAAGTGCCATGTGTCTGTCTCATCACATCTGGGTGAATTTCCTGCCTCTCACTATCCCAGAATCCTTTCTTGTTCCACCTTCCATTTCCTACATAAACTGAGGCTGGAGAGATGGCTCTGGGGTCAAGAAGTGGAGAGAACACACTGCCCTTCCAGAGGCCCTGAGTTCTGTTGCCAGACAGTTTACAAGGCCCTGACAGTTCACAGTTGCCTATTAACCTGAGCTCCAGGGAATCTGGCACACTCTTCTGGCTGTCATGAGCACTGTTCTCTGATGTATACCTACTATCCCCTTCCCGACAAATGATTGAATACAGAATTAATAATAAAAATTAAAAAGTCTTTTAGAAAAATGTCAGAACTAACCATGTAATTTCATTTATAACTAGTGAAAATCCAAATAGTATTAATTAAGACTTTTGCAATTTCTAGAGATATTACTCATGAATTTCTCTTCTGATCAGGTAAGAACAATTCTGGGAACCAATCAAAACAAATTACAAAAAATTTGTATACTCAAAGAAATTTAATGCCACAGTATGTCAAAACCAAAGTGTGACCTGGAAAAAAATTTATTGCTAGGAACTAGTGAAATAAAATACAGTAAACTCAAGCCTTAAAGTATTAAAATTCTATAAAAGAGAATGACGATTTTAAAATGTTGCCTTATTAAAAAAAGAAGGGAAAATGAAGTAAGAATGTCTCTAGAAAGTCAATAGAATAGGATATAGTATTACATATAATAAATAAGTAATAAATTTAATGCAAATAAATACTAATAATTATTTTCATTAATAAATAAATAAAAGGAAAAATAAAATAAATATCATATAACAATATGGTATTACTCTTATTAACTTATTAATAAGATCCCAGTTTTCCTGTCCCTTCTCTATTAAATTTGTTCTCCTAATCCTTCCTCTGTGCTTTTCATATTACTCTGAAACTCTTGAGTTCATAGAATTTTTTATAGAGTATAGACTCTTGTTTGGGACAACAAAATTTCACAACTTTTGTTTGCAATAAGCAACTCTAATAACATTTCTGGAATTGATTACTGTGTATTAAGAAAATTCTTTTGTAAATAAACTTTAATTTTATGAGTAACTTAGAACAAAAAGCATCAAAAACATTGGTAGTTTTATATCCAAGTGTGTCCTTATTGTGATGCCACAAATACAGTGTGCTGCATTTTTCACTCCTTTGCACAAAGAGAAAGGAGAATGAAAGATCTTCTGAATACAAAGACTTGGGATGATCATTCTTTTTTTTTTTTTTTTTTCTGAAAGAGAAGCAAAGTTCATAGGTAGCAATGCAATGAAGGCATCCACACAATATACCTGTGCTGATAGAAAGGCAAAGCCTCAGATACTGCCACGTTTCTGTTGGGGCTCAGAACATTCTACCCCGTGTTTGATCTTCTGGCATAGAGAATATTTTGAAATGAAGGGCCCTAGAAACAAGATGTCTGCCCTCAGCTTCTCCTGCCCTCATTTCTTTCTCTCTTAAGGTTGTTTTCTCCCTGAAAACAACCAGATGATACAAATGTCACTCCGACCTCTTTTCTCTTCTTCTGAAACATTCAGAATGACATGCATCCCACCCTATACCTTGCAAAGCATGCTAGACAGAAGGTTGAGAAGACCCTGAACTTTCTGAGTCCTACTCCTTTGTGGTGGTGGTGGTTTGAATAGATGTGGCCCCCAGAGATTCATTTGTTTGAACGCTTGGTCTATATGGAATGGCAGTAATAGGAGGTTTAGCTTTGTTGAAGTGGCCTTTTTGGAGGAAGTGTGTCACCATAGGGGCAGGCTTTGAGGTCTCCTATGCAAGGGACATAGTCTCCTCTGCTGTCTTTACATCAAGATGTAAAGACATTCTCGGTTCTGTCTCNATGTGGCCCCCAGAGATTCATTTGTTTGAACGCTTGGTCTATATGGAATGGCAGTAATAGGAGGTTTAGCTTTGTTGAAGTGGCCTTTTTGGAGGAAGTGTGTCACCATAGGGGCAGGCTTTGAGGTCTCCTATGCAAGGGACATAGTCTCCTCTGCTGTCTTTACATCAAGATGTAAAGACATTCTCGGTTCTGTCTCCATCAACAAACAGGCTCGGATGCTGCTATGTTTCCTGTCAGGATGTTAGTGGACTAAGCCTCTAAACCTGTAAGCCAGACTCAATTAAATGTTCTTTATAAGAGTTGCTGTGGTCATGGTGTCTCTTCACAGCAATCAGATCCTAACTAAGACATCCTCCCTGGGGGATGGACCTTAGACCATCTCTGTCATGGCTGGCTTCAATCGTCAACTCGAAAGCTCAGTCACCTGAGGAGAGTCTTAGTTGAGGGGTTGTATGGATCAGATGCCTATGGCCATGGATAAAGGACTGTGTTGACTAACAATTGATGTGGGAAGAACTAGTCCACTCTAGATGGTACCATCCTTAGAAAGGTGCGTGTGGGATGTATAAGAAAGCTAGTCCCACATGAGACCAAGAGCAATCCAGAAAGCAGCATCCCTTCCTGGCCCTGGCCTCCAGACGCTGCTCTAAATCTTCTCTACTGAGCTTGTTTTGGTTACTGTGTTTTCTCACACCAAGAAAGGGGAACCGGAATAATGTCCTTCTATCCAGTCATATTTTTACAGTTATCCATCCTTCATGGAATCCAGGATAAAATTTGTTTTCCTATATCGCTTTCTCAGTTTAGAAAGCTCCTGTGTCATATAAACTTTTTGTTAAATAAATGTGTCTATTTTCTGTTGTGAAACTGTCCTTTGTGTTGGAGTTATCCTGGTGGTCTATGGAGAGATGGGATGACCTTTTTGATCCCTACATTGCTAAAGCCTCACATCTTGGCTGGTGTATGTGGAATAATTATTTTAGTTGATGGAATGAATGCTATCTTAAAGAGAGCCATTGACATATCTTTACTACCAGGTAAACATTTCCTACTAAATACAGCTGGTTACACATTAAAAATCATAGGATATCATCTCTGCATAAGAATTTTTTTTCATTAAAGACTAAAAAAAAAAAATGACAAAAACTGACTGTCAAGCTTCTTTCCTGAGTTTTATAGCAACCATGTTCAGGTAAAGAAGCAGATGACAGGTCTCCATTTGCAAGAAGTAAAGAAATGAGGATGTTGGAGTAGCATTTCATGACATAGAACTGTAATTACATGGTTGCTCATGGTATTGTATATTATAATCTAATCTGTTATATAACCTAATCCATGTGCATACAACTCAGGCATGACTTTAATATATTCACAGAGATGGGAAGAAACTATCAATATAGTCTTAGAACATTAGCATCATCCTAAAAGGAATTTTAAATTGCTCTTGAAAACAGTTATCATGTGGAAACTGAGTATTTTCTGATGGTTGGTCTTGATCTAGCTGACTAGATTAACAGATGAGTAGGAGGTGTGAAACTCACCTCTGAGTGTCTGTAGTGGTATTTTCAGAGAGAAAGGGCATGGGGATAGCAACTGGAGAAAAGAGATGGCTAATGTACACAACGCCATCCAAAGAGCCCATGTAGATGGAAGGGGATGGGAGGTGGCCGCTTGCAAACTTTCTTAGTAAATGTATGGCTTTGCCCTCTACCATTGATTTCAGACACCAGCTTCTCTGGCCTTTAAGCCTTTAAACATGTCAGTACTACTGACTAACCAGGGACACCGTGGGCCTTTAACACTGAACAGAGACTGCTGGGGCACGCAGCTTCTTAGACTGAGAAGCTGTCACTCACATTTCTAGCCTCTCCAGCATGCAGATGGCTACTATTGGACTGTCCATATCACACAAGCCAATCCAACTAGCCCCCATTTATAAAACATATTCACACACTATTGCTTCTATTCTTTAGAAAACCCCTGACTAGTTCAGTTCTAAACAAACAGAAGGCCATGGAGGTGATGGGACATTTCTAGTTAATTTCTTCCATCTGAAATCTTTCTATTTTTTTTCTTTCTACTAGTTTTATGCTCACAGGCATAAGGTTTTGGGCAAAACACTCAGGACTAAAGAGTTCATCACACCCCAGACTTGGGAAGGCTGTACATGCCCAGTGCATGCCCCCAAGACAGCGGTGTTTACTGCAGACAGTAAGAAATGTGACAAGTCACATGCCATCCTGACATTGTCACTACTGGTCACTGGAAATACTGGCTGTGCATCAGCCTCAAGGCCAATTCCCACAGGTCCTCTGCCAAGTTATCTGAGTAAACCCCGGCGAGCCTATGATTCTCGTTATGGCTGAGAAATATCTTTCTCTCGGCAGTCTAAATAGATCTTGGAGCATGTGAGGATGGGCTGTAACTCGCTATGCCCAAACCATATCTCTGCTAAAACAGAATCCACTCAGTATGCAATGTCCCCGTGGCTGGGAGTGTACACAGAGAACAGAGAAGCCATCGCTGCAGTCAACATTAGAACATGTTGTAACGGTTCCCTGAGATTTAAACATTCTGTTCTACAGGGAAGGTATTTAAACAGGGAGGCAAACTACACCAACAATTTCAGGGACTCTCAGACTCTCTGGACCTAACCAGAGTCACCCCTCCTTTCAGAAGTAGAAGTAAGCAGTGAAGTTGCTCAGAGTCTCTCTCTCTCTCTCTCTCTCTCTCTCTCTCTCTCTCTCTCTCTCTCTCTCTTCCTCCCTCCCCCTCTCCTCCCTGCCCTCTCTCCCTCTCCCCCCTCTCTGTGTCTTTCCTTTCAGTGGAGGTCTGTTCAATGCTTGGAGAAGACTAAGCCTTAGTAGGGTTGAGATGTCTATGTCCCCCGGCCCGCCCCCTTGTGAAGCATATAAAGTTCCTGAGGTTTGAAGCTGGGCCTTAACGTGGAATTCCCGGTCTTCTGCAGACAGCAAGACACTGGGGGACACCCTGAACAAATTTTCTAGGAGCTGTGTGTGATCCTGGTGTAGGACGCTGGTGTCCTGGAGTGTGGCTCCCAGGTGGACCTAAAGCAGCTGAAACTCAGTACAGGAAACTGTGCACTTCTTGTGCAATGCATACAGGCAGCGCTAGGCAGGGAAAGCTTGTGTCTGACATGCTTCAGGAAGCCGTGCAAGCTAGGCCTCTATAGCAAAGTTCCCGAGTGCTGTGGTCTTGTCTGATGCTTGACTGTGTCCAGTGCCTGGAGCCCTTATACTTGTACAGGTAGACAAGGTAGACAAAAAGACTAAAAGAATTTTGTGGACAAGGAAATAAAACAAAATACGAAGAAAAGAAGGATTAGTAAAATCTCTGAGCTCCAAGAACACTTAAATCTATTTTAATAATTCCAGGCCATTTCATTGTCTATGAACAAAAATAAATTTGATTTTGATGATCTAGTATCAAAGTTATAGGAAAATGCCATAGCTGTCTGATGTCCCCTGTCTCTGCAAGGTCCAAGGGAAAAAAATCCTAGAAAGACTGAAATTATTATTAACCCTATGAAAAATCATTAAAACATAAATGTCAGGATCTTTGCATATAAAACAATAACGATCACCTTAATTTTACATCTCAGAGTACTGTAGCGATTAAGTAAACCGCTTCTTAAAGTGTTCACATAGCTCTCTGTGTAAAGGCTTCCCTTGTATACTAAATAGCATGCAAATTTCTGAATGTGCACCATAAGTTCTTGTTGAATATGGTGTTGACCTCAGTCACACCTAAAGTCACTCAGCATTTTATTTGTTGTACTCCAGCATGCCATGCCACACACGTGGAGGTCTGAAACCACATGTAGGAGTCACGTCTCTCCTTCACCATGATTGAACTCAGATCTTCAGGCTTGCGCGGCAAGCCCCTCTTACTGATTGAGCCTTCTTACAAACCCCTGTCATGTTTTAGTGAGCCTGTTTCTAGCTGTCCAACTGCTTTACCAGCAGTTTTCCTCCAGTCTGGGTGTCCTTTGTGCCCTGTGTGTTGCATCTGCATTTCCAAACCTTCCGTCACAGCGGTGCTCTGCTTTCTCCGGAAGCGCCACACTCACAGAAACTACACTGACTTAGTTTTTAAACTCCTTATTCAAGTTGGTCATTCTGAAATCTAGTCCCGTAGTTGTATCTACTCTTTGGAGTTTTAGAGCTATGCTTTCTTCTGCCCTGGAGTGAAGCTTCATTATCTCTAGCTCCTAGATCAGGAGCTTGGGGGCATCCCAGAATCCCCTTCGCCTGCAGTGTAACAGCCCTAGGGTCTTTGGCTTAGTTTACAAAGCGGGTTCTCTTATCTACATTTTTGCTATCTTCCCAGCGACCCTTAAGTCTTTCTTGGCTCTTCCTATTGCTCTTTTGTCTGATCTGGGGGAATTGTTTGTTTTCCAGAAACGGGTTGACAGATTGCTTGTCAGACGATTTAGTCTTTTATAACACCATTTTGAAACTGGATCAACAAAAACAGATAGCATTGGGGGAGTTTTTATTTCTAGCTCCCAATCAAACAGTTCCCACTTTTTATGTTATTTTGTAAAGTTTCTTTCAAGGACATGGCTTGGGCTAGAAAACCTTTGGTTTTTCCTTTAAAATACAAACTGTTCTAGAGTTAATATCTAGGCACAATTTTATGGTTACTTTCTTCTCCTAAGTTTCTTAGAAACTATTTTATTTTAAAATGGGGATGAAAACCCACACGAAAGACAGTGTGACCACATAATAATAGAACTTTGACCCCAAAACTGGACAAGAACCATCCCAGGAAGGCAGAGCTAGCCTCCTTTGGGTCTTACTCAATAACCATCAGCTTTCTTAATTTTTGCTTGTGCCTTTCTCTTCTTTCTTTCTTTCTTTCTTTCTTTCTTTCTTTCTTTCTTTCTCTCTCTCTCTCTCTCTCTCTTTCTTTCTTTCTTTCTTTCTTTCTTCTTTCTTTCTTCTTTCTTTCTTTCTTTCTTTCTTTCTTTCTCTTTCCTTTTCTTTTTAATTCAAATTATTCTATCATTATAAAGCTCTGCCTAGTGGTATATATATATTTTTGATTGCTATTTTGCCTGCATGTATGTGTGAATCTATTGAAATCCCTGGAACTGGAGTTACAGTTGTCAGCCACCATGTAGATGCTGGGAATTGAACCCAGGTCCTCTGGAAGAGCAAGCAGTCATTTTCTTAACCCTGAGCCATCTCTCCAGCTTTGCTTGTGTTTTTAACTCAGGATAGAATTTCAGGAAGCAAATGTGCTCCTCAAAATGATCATAGCTCTGCTTCCAACGGATTCACTTCCACATCCCTCTTCTAAAACTTTGCAGTCAGAGTTTATGTCTACAGACCTTTTTTTTTTTTTTTTTTTTTTTTTTATCACCATAGGTTATTTTTTGTTGGTTGGTTGGTTTTTTCTGCCCTGAGTCACTGAGAAATGCTGTTCATAGTGCCTGATTACCATACTGTTCCAGCTCCCCCAAAATAAGGAGGCCATATGAAAGCTCTTAAGATACTTTACATTTGGAGCAAACAATGGACTATTTACTTGCCTTATCTTAGGATGGGTAATCTACTTTCTCTTATTTGAGTACTCTTTAGTTGTTTCTATACTTGTATGATACAGAAACCTTAACAATACCCCCCAACCTACATGTCTCTCCTTTCAGTTATAAACCACTCAGGTTCAACATGAAGAGAAAAGATTTACTTGAAACAATATCTTCTGTTTGGCGTCTGGCTGGCTTGGCTGAGGTCACAGGGGCTGGTACCCTGAAGATCTAGCTACTTCCTAGGAGATTTGTGGGCCCCAGTCCCTTGTGTAAATTTCCTCTACCCTGGCCCTTCCCTAATGATCTGAGGGAACGCCCATCCTAAGATAAGGCAAGTAAATAGTCCATTGTTTGCTCCAAATGTAAAGTTTCTTAAGAGCTTTCATATGGCCTCTTATCTCCTCAATTTTTTTGAGATGGGTCCTAGGCTTTAAGGGAGGGCAATGTAACCCTGCGCATTGTGCTAACCAAAGGGGTCAACCCTGAGGAGCAGGACAGACTTTATTGGAGGGCAGGGAAAGGCAATCTCCAAAGGCTAAATGTAGGCCAGAAAGCTTTCAAGGGCTGTGAAAATATTCCCAGATTTCTGGCCCCAATACTGTCAATTAAAAGAAAGCTTACTGTTTCTTAAAGGGCTATATAATTTCTAAAAGAAAATGAGATAAAAGGGCTGTGGCAGGCAGCAGCTCTCTGTGTAACTGCAGCATGACTAGGGGTTATACGAGGAACATTTGACATCTTTGCAAGCCCTCCCACCATCCTAGGGCCAAAATAACATTTGGAAAGTTCACACCTGCAGTATTTCCTCAGAAAATCGAGGCAGGGAAAGCCAGCCTCAAAGGTCAGCAGCAACTGATCACTCCTTGCTAAAATGCTCTGTTTGCCTCTCACTGACAAAATAGGAAAGTTTGTTAGTACTTTTTGGAACTTGTAAGACAAGGGCCTCATGAACGTCTGCAATGCTCTGTCTGGGTCTTTGTGGTTTTACTGGGGTCCTTTTGTCTTCTAACTAGGTTTTAATGTTAACATTAGAGCCACCCTATCTATAGATTCTATTTTAAGGATGTTTAATCATTTGAATTGGATAAATGCAATCTTTCTTATGCTATTAGCTATTAGCTATTAATTTTGCCTAACAGATACCGAAAATGGACACTAAGGTATTTATAACATGCTCAGTGAGGAATAATATTTTAACATTGAATAAAAATGAGGACATGACTGCTCTACGGGGAAGGGGAAGGAGGAAGAGGAGAAAGGGGAGGAGGAAGAGGAGGAGGAGAAGGGAGAGGAGGAGGAGCAGGAGGAGGAGGAAAGTAAA
>LR749609.1:2267447-2280250 GCA_902729485.2 Mus minutoides
TAGACACCTCAGCAGTGTTCACTTTTACCACCAGTATTTATTAAGGACAACTAGCAGATGCTGGGATTGAGGCTGTCATTGGTGCTGAAGGATGAGGACATGTCACTGATGCATAGCCCGTACAGTTTGTTCCCTGCATGACTTTCTGCACCACCACTATTGAAACAGTGGTACCCTCCCTTTACCCCACACATCTTACTTACAGTTACTTTAACCACTGCCTGAAAACAGCATGCTGCTTTAGTAGGAAGGAAATAACATCAAATATGAAATATACTGGGGTCTGCACTAATGCAGCCTGGTACTGCCGTGTCACACTGTGTGCGTATTACCTTGACCTACAGGACTTCACATTCGCACTAACTGTGACCTCCTGGCAGTTGGTATTTACATACAGGCTATTCCCCAAGGTTGACCCTTGGGCACGCAAGTCTTCCAGAGCCGAGCCAGAGTGCTCTATGAATGCTGATTGTGTGGTGTGTTTTTATAGAAATATATTCTAATGTGCGCTTCAAGGTTGACATTACCCTTCCATGTGCTCCTTCATTTAAAAGAAAACAGAAAAGATGTTTCCAAAGAGGTTTCAATTTGGCCCACTCTCTATAAATCTCTGATTTCCTTGCTTTCTGTTTTTCAAGAAAAAGAAAAAATACTGGAGTGTTAGCATAGTGGAATTTTGTTGATATTTATGGTATGAATTCAGCATCACTAAATAAAGCTACTGTCAAGAAAATATGGTCTACTTACAAAGCCAGATCTCTGTATGACTGACGTCTTAGATCTAATTAAGAAATTTCCAAATGCTTTATTTTTAAAGCATTCTAAAAACAAAAAAACAAAACAAACAAACAAACAAAAAGACACATACATTTTAGCTGGAACTTGTGAAATGTTAGCTTTGAACATACATGAAACTGCCCATTCTGAACCTGAATAAATTATAGCAGCATTCCATCTTTGATAAGGCCACCGTGAGGAAGTGCTCCTCTGCTGTGCATGGCAAGAGCTGGACAGATTTTTCACTGCTATGAGGTCCTTCTAAAAGGAGTAAATAAACACCATGTGAATTCTTAAGTTACTGCATTGCTTTCAAAAATCAAAACCTGAAATAAAAGTGGTTAGCATAAGTGTTCTATAGATGAATGACGAGGGCATGTAGGTCAAAGGTCTATTTAAACCATAAGGTACGTCAATAAACATATTACAGACAGCTTACTACACATTCATTCACATTTTCTACCTATCTCTAAGGTGGAAAGTAGGTTGAAAATGTTGTAGTGAAGGAAGTTTTTCTGTGCTGGTACAGGATAGAAAATTCTTAATGTTTCTGTATGTCAGTGAACAGATGTTTCTTTATTCATTCTTGCCACACCTATATGAAACTGAGGACTGTAAATATAGTCTTTGTCATGCTATGTGTATCCATACTGTGTGACAACTACTAAACAGAAAAGTACTTGAAGGGAAGACCCAGTCTTATAATTGTGTGGTGGTTGGTCTGCAAATGGTATCAGAATTTGACATCCATAATGCAAAGTACCACTTTCTCTTCAAACATTCTTACCAAGTAGCTACTACTTAAGAAAATATTACAATCTAGGATGAGTTGTCTTAAAATGCACCCTTGGGACATCTCTCACTGTGTGGGAGCTAGGGTAAGGGGTGCACGCAGGTCCCTGTGATACCAGTGATAATTTATTTCTGCATCTTATTTTGCACGAACACACATGAAATAAAACCTTAATGCTGTTTAAGGTTTTGAAGGTTGGAACTCCAAAGACTTAAACTATTTTAGAATACTTTTTTCTTATTATATGTACAACTGTAAACATATTTAAAGAAATATCACATTATAGTTTGCATTCTCAAATGCTATTACATACCTTATTCTTGAAAGTTGAAAAATTAGAAAGCCCATGTTAATTATATTTAATGTACAGTTTCCATGGACATAAATGTCTATATATAATTGTAAATACATGGCAGTGCATGCATGTACACACTAATACAAATGTTTCTGTAATTTATACATATGCACACACTACACATACACAAACAAGCATGGGTTTACAGACAAATTCAGATTCGTGTGAGTGCTTTATTGTGTTCATGTGATCAGCAACCAATATGTTACTATCTTGGCCTTTCTTCTGTTTTACACAAAGAGCTAGATTTGCCTCTGGCCACACTCGGCACTCTGTAGAACATACACCCGACTTCAAAGCGGCCATGTAAGCGATAGGCTTTTGAAGCTTGGCAGAAGGCGTATGTCTACACGCCTTAAGGCACAGTAAGGTCAACCAATGCCCTTATGGTCACACACAAGATATATCTTTGTGATCAAACTAGCAATGAGAAGTCTCAAACCTTCATCTCCTAAACCATTCGCAGTCATACAGACAAATGCTAATTACTGTGAAAAACATTATGAGGGCCGCACAGGACAGGACCTCCTTAAGCAGCAGCTCATCTGTGAGTGATTTAGAAGCAGGTTTCTGTTGAGAGTTCATGGTGGCTAATATTTGGGGGTTTTTATAAAGGACCTTTTGGGATTTTAGGCTTTCTAATGTGAAAATCACAGAAAGTAATATGTGCTCATTTGTTGATCACGTTATAGCTATTTAACCCTTTCATACTTCTGCAATATAAATACAATCTTCGTGTTATAGATACACTATGGGAAATTTCTGCATCTTGAGCCCAGTGTTTGCTTCTCAGAGATGCCAGAAGGTGATGCAGGTATGTGGGCTTGTCTCCCACTACATCCACTTTGAAAAATCTTGAAGATAAAATTCCTCTCCACTTCACATTTTCCTTAATAAGTCTGGCACTTTAAAGACAAAATGGAGCACAAGTTAAATGCCAGTTCTGAGGCTGGAGACTAGGAGTACAGGCTACTTCCTTCGGAGGAACCAAGTTCAGTTCCTAATACCCACATCAGGAAACTCACCGCCTCCCCTAGGGTGAGGAAGGATAGCCAGTGCCTTCTTCTGTCCTCTGCAGGCACCCACATTCACACTCACATAGTTACACAAAGTATATAACCTTTAAGATAAATAAATCTTATTTTAGGTTTTGGGGGAATGGAGAGAGACGGGGTATCTTCCACGTAGCCCTGGACCTCACTCTGTAGACTAGGCTGGCCTTAAACTTACAGAGATCCACCTGCATCTGCCTCCAAGTACTGAGATTAAAGGTGTGGACTATCAGACCCAGCTAAAACACAAATATATAAAAGAAATACCCATTCTACAAAGCACAATGTAAGTGCCGGAGCTTATGATACATGCTCTCTTTCACATTCTATGGCAAAAGAGAACATAAAGAGTAGATAAAAATATGATAGATGGGAATATCTAGTTCCACAAAAATCCCCCTAAAGAACAAGATTAAAAGCCACTTTAGAGTAAAAAATTCTTAGCTTCTTATGTGCCTAGTGAGCCAAGCTTGGCTGGCCTCAACTTAAATTGTTTACATTGTAAAATATTTACCAGGTATGTTTTCTGATCCTAACTTGTCAGACACATTAAGAGAAATTGAGGTACAATCTTGGTTCCTATGTTGAAAGATTCCAGAATATAAGATGGAAATAGAAAACACACACACACACACACACACACACACACACACACACACACACGCACACACAATCTTCTCTGAAGCATACAATACAAAAGCAGCATGTTCACATCCAGGTACTTACAGCTCCTCCTGGTGTGCCAGGAGGACAGCACAGAGGTGAAAGTGTTTCCATAGGCACCGAGGCTGACAGTTATGGTGGCATCATGACTGCTGCATCAATCTTACCTCTCGTGACTCTGAGGACATTGAGTTGACCAAGCCATCCCTCCAGGACTTCATAGAGAAAAGTTCAACCCAGAGTCATGAGGAAGAAGCTCAAGGAAGTGAATAACAGCCCTGACAACTTCTGCCTTACAGCTGTCAGGAATAATAAAGGAAAGTGGCTGGCTGGTCGTAGTAGCAAGGGGAGTCCTTACCCATAGTACTTGTCTTTTCCAACTGGGACTGGCAGATTGTTTTCCCCAAAGCATGGGTGTCTAAGCAAATGACTGATTGCATTTGGGAGATGGTAACCCCAGACTATGATAAACATTCACAGGCATGTGATGAAGTGAGCTTCAGGATTATGCCTAAAGTTACGGAAAATTTCCATGAATACAGAGTAACCCAGAGATGTGCAGTGACCCAGCCTCAACAGGACTCTCTGAAAAGATAGCCCATATTATACACATGTGTCCACAACATGCAGTGAGAAAGAGGCTCTGAACAAAGCTTAAATACTGGTCATCTCTGTACTTGTCAAGTTTCCAAACTCTACAGTCAGTGTGCATGTATGGGAGCTAACCAGTGACTGTCAAAGTCCTAAAGCTGCAAATGTATATGCATAATGAGATGGCCAGCAGTGATAAAAGCAAAATGTTGTTATTTTTGAGTACATTTTTCTTTCACTTACATAAGAATTAAATAACTTGATGTTATTTATGTTTCAATGCCATCTTTTCAGGAATTATCATTTGGGAATCAGAGTGACTCCCTGGGGGGGGAAATTATTTACATCCTTAGGATGTGAGTATGTAACTAATTTTCAATAGGCAGTGGTAACCTACATTGTAAAACTAAGAGCTATGTAAAATTCTAAATAAAATAAAAACAGTGTCTCACAAAATGCAGACCTGAAAACTGGTCCTTTCTCCTCCTTACAAAAGTGCAAAAATAAGCAAAAGCATCCAGCGAGGATGTCTTAGCATCATCATACTCAAGTCTATGTCCTTTTATCTTCACTAAAATATAGAACAGATGTAGGAACTGGTGTGAACGTCCAATGACGAGGAAAATAAGCTAGTCCACTTCTAAGCCACTTAGTCGCTGATACAGATCCCATGCAAACCAGTGAAGAACCCTTGTTTTGGGTGAAGATTATTAAAGTATTGACAATTTTAAGCTGAGAGTCATTGGCTATTATTTAAAGACAGAGTTTATAAAGCTGTGGAATCTAGAGCACATAACATCTAAATGGATGACATTCTATTGTTTGGAAGTACACTGGGCATACATTTGACACCTATGATTTAAAAGAGACAGATGCCTAGATAGACATAAGACAGATAGATAATAGGTAGATCTAGTTTTCCCTCTCTCTCTCTCTCTCTCTCTTCCTCTCTCTCTCTCTCTCTCTCTCTCTCTCTGTGCGTGTGTGTGTGTGTGTGTGTGTGTGTGTGTGTGTGTCTTTTGCAAAGCCTAGGCTAAAATAAAATGTAAAAGCAATTCTGTTAAACTGTCAGAGCTATGTTCTTTTGAGTATTAAATACAATACATTGGTTTTACCATGAATATAAGTGATTTATATTGATTTTTTTCCAACAGTCCAAAGAATAATGAACCTTCCCTAGTGTCATGTGGACTCCTTGTTCATATTTATTTTATAGAGGCCTTCAAATGTTCTGCTGTGTCTAGTAACATGTGGATGCCCTGATTAACTCAGCTTGCTTCACTGTCTGTAATGACACCTTGTAAATTAAGACACAATTTTAGAAGGTGGTAAATAGATAGATGTGTAAGGAACCCCAATCGACAGCAGTAATGTTATTCAACATCCTACCATGAAAGGCCCAGCCTAAACAGTTCTGCAAAGTCAATAAGGCCTAATATTTCAAGTACACAATCCCATTTTGTCTTTTCTGTTTGCTTTAGAGTTTCTCCAAACTCCACAATATCCATAAGACTCCCAATTTTCCCAGTATAGTTCTCGAATACTTTTCCTGACCCCAGTATATAATCTTCCACTTGTGTTACAATACTTTTGACTGGTAAGCTATTTGACCTCTTTCTGGTTGTTCATCTTAGTGTCACTTGTCATTGGTCCCAGTCGTCTCAGACCCAACCACTTCACTTTTCAGTTACGTAAATGTTGTAATGACAGGGACTTGGGGACACCCCTAGGAAAAAGTGAACTATTCTACCAGAAGAGCCACAGTACTAGGAGATACTGAGCAAGAAATAAATGCTGGAAAGAACATAGAAAGAAGCCAGTGCCTTGCTCTGTAATTCAAACAAAAAACTAAGCAGGTAAGAAATTTCTAAGGCTGTATGTGCACAAGAGTAAATGCTGATATCCCCATTCTATCCATGTTTTGTAAGTCAAACATTACTTCTCCTTATGAATATGCTTCATAATATAATTTCATGGGGCTAGAGAGATGGCTCACTGGTTAAGAGTACTGACTATCTTCCAGAGGTCCTGGGTTCAATTCCTTAGCAATTCCTTGGCTCACAACCATCTGTAACAGGATCTGATGCCCTCTTCCAGTGTCTAAAGACAATGACAGTATACTCACATATTTAAAATAAATAAATCTTTAATATGTATGCATATGTTTATACTCTATTTACATAGTGAGGACAAGATTGATAACAACCTTTTTATCTCTATTTGATAGTGACTGTTGTACCTGCATTCACACAAGAGCAGACACACACACACACACACACACACACACTCACACACACACCCCACCACCACCACCACCACCACCACAAAAATACTTTAGTATGAAGAAGAGATACACAAACTGCCTATACCATTCTAAAGCTAAATCAAAATCAACATTTCATGTAATTTTCAACACAAATATATTAGAAATCCATCAACTATTTTTGGTTTGGTAGGTTTATTCCTATTTTTATTGTATATTGTAAAATTTTGCTTTAAAAAAAAACTTTTTCTTGATTCTTTGTGATTTCCCATCATGCACTACTCCAACTCCACTCATCTCCATCTCCCTAGTATCTTCCCTTGCAACCTTCCCTCCAGAAGAAAAAAGAATATTGATGTGGAAGCTATAGTATGTTGCAGTGTGTCTCAAAGTATATATCACCTTTGGTTCACACATCTTTACTTGCAAATGTCCATGGCAATGAATCATTGGTCTGACCAATGGATTCTGCTCACCACCAACTATCAAAACTGTATCCTTATCTGGACTCCTTTCAGATATACTATTGTTGCCCCGGGTCATGGAGATCCTTCTGTTTGGATCTACAGGTCCAACCCGTCACATGCTCCAGCAGTTCATAGATGGGGTAGATGTTGGGATAGACCAACTCAAAGCCCTGGATCTGGGACTGATTGGTAGCTGATCTGGTCAGCCCACCAGTTCTTCCACACCCAACCCATTAGGGTGAGCTCTCCAGCGCTGCCGTGGTTGGCTCACCTAAAGTCACAGCCAGCAAGGGGCAGAGCCAGCTTCCCAGTTCTTGGGCACTCAGCGCTGGCTCACTCCAGAAGCAGCTCCATTGTGCTGACCAGGCAAGGTATAGGGCTCACTCTCCAGCCTGCTTGCCACAGGCTTCAAGGGATGGGAGCAAACCTCTACCCCAGTCTCAGTGAGAGACAGGGCCACCAATCGTGAGCTTCTTGAGGCTGGCTCACCTGCAAACTTCCTCTCCTTCCTGCAAACAGGGCCAGCTCGCAGCTGCTAAGGGGTAGGGCCAGCTCTCCCTAGTACTGCAGCTGGTGAAAGGTGGGGCCAGCTCTGCCCAGTCTTCAGATGTGAACATGGCCCCAGGCAGCAGCCCAGAACAGGGATATCTGCCTGTCCTTTGGTGTTAACAAACTTTGCTGCTGCAGAGCCATGGACTCAGACATGGCCCTCAGCACGGCCTTAGGTGGTGTTGCTGGCTATGCTATTCACATCTGGCTTTTCCTTACTACCCTCAAATCTCTAGTTCCACCTCTTGCCATGTTGTGCACACCCGTCCGTTATCTTCTTCCCTCTCTTTCCTCTCTCACTACTTACTTGCTCATCTTAGTGAATATCTGGGCCTCTGAGCCTTCAGGGTTCTCTCAGGATTCCTATGGCCCACTCATGCAGTGTGGAACTGGGCCGGGACCATCTGCCCATCAGGGCAGGTAGTGTCAGGCTGATGGTTGAAAAGATTTATTCTCAAAACTCTATTTTAAACTCTTTAATTGCCTGAAAACATCTAACAAATAAAAACACACAGTTCCACAAATGTGTTGCCCCTTTTGGAGTTGTCAGTCAGGGAGTTCCCAACAAGCCTCAAATATTACATTACATTGGGAGGAGAGGCCCTTGGTCTTGCAAAGATTATATGCCCCAGTACAGGGGAATGCCAGGGCCAGGAAGCAGGAGTGGGTGGGTAGGGGAGCAGGGTGGGAGGAGGGTATAGGGGACTTTCCAGATAGCATTTGAATTGTAAACGAAGAAAATATCTAATAAAAAATTTGTTTAAAAAAAAAAGTTCTGCCAGGACTTTATTAGCATGCTTTTCATGAATTGTTAACTAAGGAAAAGGTGAAAATGGAGGGGCTGATAATAAATTAACTCTAATATACTGAGATTTAAAATCAACAGTCAATTAGATGAAACATGTCTTCAGAAGCAGCATGTGATTAGGAAATTACAATCGGCTAAACTTTAGGTGACGTGTATGTTCCCATAGTTGTATGATCTACTGGAAAGAGCTTTCTCCTGCTACTTGGGGTTTTCAACACACTTCCAGCCATGGCACAATTGAGGCAGGTACTCTGGGGACCTCTCTGGCTAATACCTGAAGTCTAGTGGACTTACAAAGCAGGTCATGTGTTCCTTGGCTGGCTGCTGGAACCCATTCCAAAACATTGTCCAAGCCCCTTCCCCTTAGACCGTTCAGGGGTGCGGTCATAACCTGTGTTAGCTCTCCTTTTGACAGCTGACACCCGGGATTGACCCCTTCCTCTTAGACCGTTCAGGGGTGCGGTCATAACCTGTGTTAGCTCTCCTTTTGACAGCTGACACCAGGGATTGATTCTCACAGATCGCACACCTGTACCATGGAAAAGTTTGAGAACACCAAACGGAGCTGTGCTTTGAAACTGGCCTAACCCACAATGCACAGACTTTCCCTCTCTGGCTTACAGTTTTTCTAATGTCCCAAAGTCTGTTGTATGTAGTTCTTTCAAAACTTCTTCACTGTCCAAAACCAAAGAACTGCCAAATATACACTAAAGAAAAATGGTCAAGAGACTGCACTCATCTTGCTGAGATGGAGTTCTCTCAAATGTTTCTTATCATCTGTGATCATAAGCAAAATACTCAATACTCGGCCCTTCTGCAGCTTCCTGTCTCCTTGTAGAAATGGAGGTTATATTTATAACTTCTTCATTAAGATATTTGAGGAGAGAAGCAAGACATAAAAGCATATGACTAGGCACACAAGAAGCAGAGCGCAGACCCCTGCTTGATGTGCTATATCATTTATCTTCGTCTCAATTTATAATCACAAACAAAAAGCTACAATAAGATATTTTGTAAGCAATAATTCTGTAATGGTACATATTACAGTATAGCAATGCCCCTTCATCAGATAGATAAACGCTATAGCTCAAATATGAAGGCTGTGGAGATGATATGATTTGACTCTAGAGATAACACATAGAGGTACCATATTGCAATCTTTAAAAATCATCACATTTCCCCTTCTTTTGAGATGAAATAAATAAATAAATAAAGTTGCAGAGACCATGTCTGAAAAGTGGATTATAAATGTGTTCCAGTAAACACCCAGGCAATCTCAACTAGTTAGATTGATAGCGAAACAAAATTGCAGCCTGCCGACTCTGCCTTTCTTAATTATAAAATACAATTTCCGTTCTGAGCCTTCCCAGCCAAGGTTTACAGAAGCTAAGGGAACTGCCCTGCTCTGCCGCCTGATTACATCAGCAGTGCCACGTTCTCAGGTCCTCTCCAACCCGCTGCAGATGATAATTACTTAGGAAGTGTTTGATCTCAATGATGAATACGTGATTAGTTTTTCATGAAATCAGTCAACCACAGGGCACAGCACCACTCATGTGAGACCTTGTTGATTTAGCTGTTAGAAAGCACACATCTCCCTCGGTTCAGATGTGGGACATCGGTCTTTGGGGAAAAGAGGGTGGGAAAAGGGCAAGTTGGTGGGTAATGATATTGCAGAGGTGGACAGTGAAGCCTGCCTCATTTCCCTCCCAAGCATACCATCATACTGTCTATCTACTGCATGATTCCAGATTCCATTTCAGTGGCAGACTTGTTTCTTCAAGGGGAAAAAGAGAGAGAGAGAGAGAGAGAGAGAGAGAGAGAGAGAGAGAGAGAGAGAAAACCGAACTACAGAATTTCATGACCCTGTTATCTTTCAACCCCGTAGAGGGTATTGCCTTGATGAATAATATTTTATATGTGAAATGTTTATGTGATTTTTCAAGAGCAGCAACCCTGCTACCGCTTAACTTTGATGCATTGTGATCACAGGTTCTCTCCTGTAAGTGCTCTTACAGACCCCTCCCATAAATTGATTTAAGAGTTAGAAATGGAGGGTTCCACACAACTTGGGTGTTCAAGGAGAGTATTTTATGTCTGGTTTACAGGAACACACACATTAACACGCATACACACACAAGTACTTACATACACACACACTTTCCTAAAAGGCCTAGGTTGAGTACATACATTGTTTCTTTGTGTCTGTGTGTATATCTGTGTGTGTCTGTGACATGTGCTTTTCTGTATGAGTCAGTATATTTTTCATTTTCTTACACAGCATGTAATCCTGGTCAGAGATCAGTTAGAAGGATCTAATTGTTCATCTCTAAGCTGTACTCATTCATTAAAAGAAATATAAGCAGTGCGCTTAAAAAGAACCAGGAAATCAATTCTGTAAAGTGCCTGATCTTACTGACTCAGAAGGTCCTAAAGTAAATAATTCTCTAGATTATTTCCATGAAAACAATGTATGAAAAAGATTTTTCATATACTCATCTTCATTTTCATAATTTAAAAACTGTTTTGAAAAGAGAGCATGTCTACATGCACACACACACACACACACACACACACACACAAACACACACACACACACACACACACACACACACACACACACACACTCACACATGCTATTTTGTTTCAAAAACCATTCCCATAAACAATGCTTTAACATTTTGGTCAAAATAACTTAGAAAATTATGCTCAGTTCTTTGTTGTATAAAAGAGTAGAGATAAGGCTGGAGAGATGGCTCATAAGTTAAGAACACTTGATGCTCTTCCCGAAGGCCCAAGATCAGTTCCCAGAACCCAAACCCAGCTCCAGGATATCTTATACCTCTAGTCTCTAAGGGCATCTGAACTCATGACCACATAACACCATGCAAACACAATCTTAAAATAATTAAAATCAATATTTTTTAAAGTAGAGATTAAGTAGTCTTGTGTGAATATTTAAAATCTACACTGTGAACTGAGATAGTCATTTTTTTCAATTATTTTATTAGATATTTTCTTAATTTACATTTCAAATGCTATCCCAAAAGTCCACTCCCCCCTCCCCCCTCCACCTCCCTCCGCCCTGCTCCCCTGCCCACCCACTCCCACTTCTTGGCCCTGGCATTCCCCTGTATTGGGGCATATAAATATTGCAGTACCAAGGGGCCTCTCCTCCCAATGATGGCCGACTAGGCCATCTTCTGCTACATATGGAGCTAGAGACATGAGTTCTGGGGGTTCTGGTTAGTTCATATTGTTGTTCCTCTTCTAGGGTTGCAGACCCCTTCAGCTCCTGGGGTTCTATCACTAGCTTCTCCAATGTGAGCCCTGTGCTCTCTCTTATTGGGTGACTGTGAACATCCACTTCTGTGGGAGTCAGCTATATCAGGGTCCCTTCAGTAAACACTTGCTGTCATATGCAATAGTGTCTGAGTTTAGTGACTGATTATGGGATGGATCCCGGTGGGTTAGTCTCTGTATGGTCCATCCTTTCATCTTAGCTCTAAACTTTGTCTCTGTAACTCCTTTCATGGGTATTTTGTTTCCTATTCAAAGGAGGAATGAAGTATCCACGTGCTGGTCTTCCTTCTTGATTTTCTTGTGTTTTGCAGATTGTATTTTGGGTATTCTACGTTTCTGGGCTAATATCCATTTATCCGTGGAGATAGTGATTTTTGAAGAGAATTTCTTGGTAGTATTAATACTTTGGGGTGAATTGTGCCAACAATTTATTATGAAGGGCTGCTTTATACATCTTTAGAACTGCCCTGGTCTCTGCCCACTCAAAGCCAGCAGCACAGCTCTGTGCACTCTGGATCCACCCTCAACAATCATAAATGCCTCTAGACATTGCCAAATGTAGTCTGGATCCAAAGTTATCCTACTTAAGAATTATTGTTTGGGGAAAGGCTGGAAGAAGATGGGAAAGAGGGACAACTGTCTCAACTAACCCAGATCCCTGAGATCTCTCATACACTGAGTTACCAAGCAGGCAACTTACACTAGCTGATATGAGACCCCTGACACATATACAGCAGAGGACTACCTGTTCTAACCTCTGTGAGAGAAGATGGCCTAACCCTTGAGGACTTGAGATCCCAGGGAGTTGGGGAGGCCTGGCAGGGTTGTGGGGCAGGGATGTGGAGTGGGGGGTCAGAGAGTGGGGATATCCTCTTGGAGACAGGGTGGAAGAGGAATGGGATGAACTGTGGGAGGGCAGATGAGGAGTTGGATAATGACTGTGCTATAAAATAAAATAAAAGTAATTTTAAAAAATGTTTGGGGGCAAGAATTTTGTTGAGTATTTTTGCGTCGATATTCATAAGGGAAATTGGTCTGAAGTTCTCTATCTTTGTTGTGTCTTTATGTGGTTTAGGTATCAGAGTAATTGTGGCTTCATAGAATGAATTGGGTAGTGTACCTTCAGATTCTATTTTGTTGAATACTTTGAGAAGAACTGGAACTAGGTCTTCTTTGAAGGTC
>LR749609.1:2282953-2415362 GCA_902729485.2 Mus minutoides
AGTTAAACAAAGAATTCTCAACTGAGGAAAACCGAATGGCTGAGAAGCACTTGAAAAAATGTTCAACATCCTTAATCATCAGGGAAATGCAGATCAAAACAACCCTGAGATTCCACCTCACACCAGTAAGAATGGCTAAGATCAAAAAGTCAGGTGACAACAGATGCTGGTGTGGATGTGGAGAAAGGGGAACACTCCTACATTGTTGGTGGGAATGCAAGCTGGTTCAACCACTCTGGAAATCAGTATGGCGGTTCCTCAGAAAATTGGACATTGTCCTACCAGAAGATCCTGCAATACCTCTACTGGGCATATATCCAGAAGATATTCCATCTGGTAATAAGGACACATGTTCCACTATGTTAATAGCAGCCTTATTCATAATAGCCAGAAACCGGAAAGAACCCAGATGTCCCTCAACAGAGGACTGGATACAAAAAATTTGGTATATTTACACAATGGAGTACTACTCAGCTATTAAAAACAATAAATATATGAAATTCCTAGGCAAATGGATGGATCTGGATGCCATCATCCTGAGTGAGGTAACCCAATCACAAAAGAACTCACATAACATGTACTCACTAATATGTGGATATTAGCCCAGAAACCTAGACTACCCAAGATACAATTTACTAAACACATGATACTCAAGAAGAAGGAAGATCAAAATGTGGACACATCGTCCCTTCCTAGAAGTAAGAACAAAGCACACATTGAAAGAGTTACAGAGATCATGTGTGAAGCTGAATCCAAAGGATGGACCCAATGACTGCAGCTGCCAGGGATCCATCCCATAATCAGCCACCAAACATAGACACTATAGCATATGCCAGCAAGATAGTGCTGAAAGGGTCCGGATATAGCTGTCTCGTGGGAGACTATACCAATGCCTGGCAAACATGGAAGTGGAAGCTCACAGTCAGCTATTAGTTGGAACACAAGGTTCCCAAGGAAGGAGCTAGAGAAAGTACCCAAGGAGCTGAAGGGGTCTTCAACCCTATAGGTGGAAGAATAACATGAACTAACTAGTACCCTCTGAGCTTATGTCTCTAACTGCATATACAGAAGAGGATGGCCTAGTTGGCCATCACTGAGAAGAGAGGCCTCTTGGTCATGCAGAATTTATGTGCCCCAGTATAGGGGAACGCCAGGGCCAAGATGTGAGAGCGGGTGGGTAGGGGAGGAGGGCCGGGAGGGGGGAGGGTATAGGGAACTTTCTGGATAACACTTGAAATGTAAATGAAGAAAATATCTAATAAAAGTTGGAAAAAAATGTTTTGGGACAACAGACTTTAGAGAGATGGACCTGAGATAATCATAGTAAATATCGTGACTTTCTATACCAAGTAAAACCTTATTTATCACTTGAAGTAGAGTATTAAGAATTCTTCAGAGGTGTCATTTCTTCAACAGAAACTCTGTGAGACATCCGGAAATGATAAGGAACCCTACCAGTTCCATAGACTACGAACAAATGCCAAACTATACGCCAATACCAGTGCCTGGTTATTACCCCAGCTATTCATTTCTACTATGGCATCTGTTCATCTGCAACTTCACATTTTGAATAAATGTAAGCATAAAGAATAACTTCAGAAAGTGTTAAGAGTTAAGAGAGCAGATGGTTAATTTTGATGGCTTGTCTTTAGTAAGTGTCATAAATGTTAATATTAAAGGAGGTCATTTCATTGGTATAAATTTTCTAGACATGTTCATTGTGCCATGGGAAAAGTTGACTTTGCAACAGTGAATAATTGATAGCAGAAGCAAAATCTCTATTGTGGCTGAGGCAGGACTATCCTGTTACTGTTAAATTTTCATTGACTAATTTAACTATTATTTCATTGTTCTTTTCCAAATGGACTAGTCAGGCTGAAATTGCAAACAAATAAGGCGACTGGATAGCATCGTTTTCTTTTTTATCATTTAGAGCTACAAATAGGTTACAGTACCAGCAAAATTGTCCTAATTAAAAAAAGAACCCAAGTGCCACTCTGTTTTCATACTAAATTCTAGAACATAGCAGGCCTGTCTTACCATTGTAGGTTCAAACATTTCACTAGATTGTCAAAAATACTTAAATTTGGATTTTGTCCTCCTCTTCCAGAGGCACATAGCCTTAAAATGAATTTATAATACTTAATATTTTAAAATATAAAATTAAACTGACAAATAGGTTGTTACTAATGCCAAAGGTATACTTTGTATGCCAATGCAAACACTTAGTGCTACTGAAAATGGTGTTGACCTCCATTGACTTGCAATTTGTTCAAATAGACTACCAAATACTCTTCAAGGTTCTTAAATCCATCTATTGGCTGGTTTAGTGAAATCTTTAATGATGGGTGTCTTAGTTAGGATTGTATTGCTGTGAACAGACACGATGACTAAGTCAAGTCTCATAAAGGACATTTAATTGGAGTTGGCTTACAGGTTCACAGGCTCAGTACAGTATCATCAAGGTGAGAATATGGCAGCATCCTGGCAGGCATGGTGCAGGAGGAGCTGAGAGTTCTACATCTTCATCTGAAGACTGCTAGCAGAATACTGACTTCAGGCAGCTAGAATGATAGTCTTATAACCCACACCCACAGTGACACACCTACAGGGCCACACCTTCTAATCCTGTCACTTCCTGAGTTGAGCATATACAGACCATCACAATGGGTAAAATACGTAATACTGAATATGCCAAGTAGAGCCATAAACTTTTTATACATGCCACCTTATTTACTCGTTTTTTTAAAAATCCAGTAAGGTTAGAGAAATGGTGTGGCTGCTAGGAGCACTTGCTGATCTTGGAAAGGACCTGGGTTTGATTCCCAACAACCACAAGGAGGCTCACAGCCATCTGGAATACCATTTCCAGTGGATCTAGGACCTTTTTTTTGCCTCCGTGTACACTAAGCATGGATGTAGTTCATACACATATACACTTACACTCATATAAAATAAATATTGTTTTAAACAGCCAATGAGAAAAGAGCCTCATTGCTATTCCTTGAAGAATCTTTCATAAAGAGATTAGTGGAATTAGATTAGTGGATTAATACTTCCCTTGGCACATTTGCTAGAAAGGCAGCCAAGTTTTGTTAGTAACAAGCTCATCTGTTTCTTAATGCGTGTTTTATGATAGTGCATACTTTTTTTTCTTGCCATATCTGTAAAACAGGCATTACAAAATGAGATAAGTATTCTTTAGCGAGCTGAAGATGCCTTCACAAAGATCTGTTTTGATACAATGTCAACCCTGGGTACATAACTGAAATTCCACTAATCTACAACCTGTAAACATACATGCATCTCTGTCACTATTCTGAGTAGCAGGAGTAGTTATATTTTGATCACACACCCAGACTTTCCTTATGGCTTCTGATTAGGACTCAGTTAAGAGCATTTACTTTGGTGTTGGTTCCAAGTTAGGTGCTCTCCTCTTGCCTGACAACACAGCAAAGATGGTCTACCTACAAAGAAAAAAGCTGCTGCCTTAACCTTGGGCGCATCAGCCAGTTAGATTGATTTAACTGCTGGCAAAGAATTAAACCATGTTAATAAGGAGAAGCAAGCAGAGGATAGTGGAGGAGCATGGCATACTTTCTCCTGTGGTGGATGGCGATCCTTTGCTGGAGACTTATCATAAATACAGTGCAATTCTGATTTCTAAGCTGGTTCTTTGGAGCCAATTCCAAATCTCAATGAACTGGTACATTTTAATTAACATCAACAAAAATAATAGAAGTCCACAAAGTCTTGTGATATCTGCACTATCTCAGAAATGAAGGCTTGCAGCACACTTGCACCATGACCATTCACATGTCAGGAGGGGTCAGTATTAAACTAAATGCCCGTTTTGCATCACACGTGTTGAAAATGCAACTCAAGTGCTTTGGAATGATGGATGGATTCATTGCTTAGGGTAAGGAGACAGCAGCTTGGGGCTCCATGACTGGAGGGCGAAGGCTATTTTTTGCCACAAGGTGCTTTCCCTGGGGCATTGTCGATCATTTCTGCATAAGGTGTCAGGCTAATAGGACTAACACCTCATACAAGGGTTCCCATGATAGTATATTGTAAGTGACTAGAAATAGATTTATTAATAGAAACATTACAAGAGCCACTCAGCCACATCTGTTTAGGAAACAGTAAAAATTGTGTTGGCAGTAAGTTGGGCTCTCTGATCAAAACCAAGGAAAGAAAATTCTTTCTTTAAATAAGGGTGAAAATCAGGTTTTCTGTATCTACAATACCATGCAGAGTTGCTGGCCTTTCTATAGGAATTTGACATGTTTATAGCCTAAGGGATGAACACAGACCTCTAAATCAAGCTTGGGTGTGAGATATAAGAATTGCCTAGGTATCTAAAACACAAAACACAATAAATGTACATTAAGCATCTGCCTGAATAAGGGATGATCTACCTCAGACGCTACTTCTGACTGCGACAAAAACACAGCCTAAAATTGCAGTCATAAAATAGTTCTCACATAATGAAATGATGGAAGGACTCTGCTCTCACTGTGCAAGGGTGGCAGAGACAGAATCAGTAGATCAAAGAGAAATCAAAACCAGAAAGAATCAGATTTCCTAGACCCATAAAAGGTAGAGTGGTAACTAAGAATAACATCATCCATTTACAATAAATATCTCCTTGTTTTAAAACCCAGAAAACCAAAGTAATAGATTTTGAATTAACTGTTTCAGGCTATTTATTTTTTCACTTCATTTATTCTTCATTTAATAACATCTAGTTATAGTTATTCTTGAAATATATATATATATATATATATATATATATATATATATATATTACTTCAATATATATATATATTGAAGTAATGATGTCTTCAATTATCTTCTCAAAGAGATAAAAATATAACCCTTCAAACTAGTTCAGCCAAATTGACTTGACTATGTACCCAGAACTATGGTGGATATGATTCCATAGTCAGTGATTTTTTTGTTGAGATGGCTCTAATGCAAGCAATTGAAAAAATGAAATTCTACCTCATGTGGAATTTGCTAAAATGGAAGAACATCTTCTTTAATTTCATAACCTAACTAGACATTAACTATGGCCATAAAATGGCTTAATACAAATGTTAACTTATTAATAATCAGATTATTAATAAGTAATTACTCCTTAAAGTCCTGTGCTTTGGGAAGAAACATTGTGTTTGCTCTAAGAAGACTTACTGGTATTTTTTTTTCCACTTCAAAGAGTACATGGCTACTACATTGAACTAACAGAATGAAAAGATTTCTGCACTGTTTATTGTTAGTCTTCTTTTAGAGGAAATTGAAATGATGGAACACTTCAAAATTCATTTACTGTTAGAAGAAACTGGGCTCAACTGGCCATATGTTCTGCAGTTTCAATCAACTCTAGTCTTTCCTGTATGTACTAAGCCAAGATTTTTTAAATGAAGCAAAAGTTTTAGCATATTCTGGGTTAAAAATAAAAGTTTTGTATAAGTTTGTATCTAATATTCTGTGTGCAGTGATCATAGGGGTAGAAGCTGGGTACCATATTCAAAGAATAATACACTCTCAAGCACAGTAAACCTGCGAACACGTCTTCCCAACTCTACCTATACATTTTAAGTCTTCCAACTTTCAATTATATATATATATATATATATATATATATATATATATATATATATATATATATATATATATATACTTTTAGGTGTGCTTGTATTCAAAATAATTTTATCAATTAATAAATAAAAAAACATTAAAAAGATTTTCAGTATCATTGTAAGACCCAATATTGACTGAGTATATAATGTGACCCAAATACCATTTATTCATTCATTCATTAACTCACCCACTTGTTTACCCCCTCATTCATTCATTTATTCAGCATATATTTGTTGAAAACTATGCCAGAATGCTGGCTGCAGTCTAAATGCTACATATGTGTACTGGCTTATACAAGCAAATTTCTGTGGTCACTGGGGCTCCTTTCTAGCAAGGAAGACAGGCATGTTTACTTCCCCAACTTTTTAGAAGATGTGAATCAGTAATACATACTTTGTGCTGATGACAATGACAGATGAAATAATGATCAAGGTAAGAAAGACAAGCAATTTCTATGTAGGTGCATTGCTTTGGTGAGAAAGGGGAAAGTTACAGTATGTGTACATTCATCTGGTTCTCAGTTGTACATCCTTTATACTTTATTATAACAACCTGTATGGAGTTAAGCATTTGAAGCTTTAGAATGTGTGTGTGTGCATACTCACAAACATGGGCACACATGTCCAAAATGCCAAATAGGTTGATTACAGACTTGCTAGGCATGTAGTTCAAGATGGATGCAGTCAGCACACACAAAAAGAGAACAAGTATATGTAAAATTTTTAAATGAACTGTTAGGAGGAACTGTGGAATAAGGAGAGGCTATTAGAAGAAAGCAGAGAAAGTGAAATCCAAGGCAAAGAACCTGCATGTCAAAGCTTGGGGAAGGGAGGCAGTGGGAACCCTTAAGGACACTGGGGAGCTGTCGTCAGTGGAATAGCCAAGCTTTGTTTAAAGCAAGTTAGATAGATAGAGAGATAGATAGATAGATAGATAGATAGATAGATAGATAGATAGATAGATAGATAGATAGAGAGAGAGAGATAGATAGATATAGATATAGATATATAGATATATATTATTAGATAATTTCTTCATTTACATTTCAAGTGTTATCCCATAAGTCTTTTAAGAGATTGTGACTCCTCCCACAACAAATGATATGTTGGTGCTAGGTATTCATATATAACACACATATATAACAACTTGCTTGAATTTATTCATAGCTTTTTTAATATTTGGGGTTTTTAAAAAATCATTACAAGTGTCCTTTTGCCTACAAAATTGGGCGATGTTTTTATTTGCGAGTGCGTTACAATACAGTGACTTCTTTATTTCACAAAAGTAAAAGAATTAAAGCTCTGTCCCTACATTTATACTACCTTCAGGAAAAGGTTTACAAAAATTCTTCATTTAATAGGTAATAAAGGGCAGCACAGAGGTGGATCCCTTGATACCAGGAAAGCTTTTGCAAGATTAACTGGGATTATCATCAATAGGCCCACGGGGTGTTTGGATTTGAATTAAATATAGAAATCTTATTAACAGAATTTACATTCCTCCCTGCACCTTAATCTAATTTTGCTGGCCTCTAATATACAACAGATCAGCAGAGAGGCACATGGCTTATCACCAGTCTTTCTCACTCTAATCGGAAGGCACTGGTCAATGCAGAGGAAGATAGATGCATGAATTTTAAACTGGTCACTGTTTTCATTTTTTCTAATACAAATCAACATTTTATTCATGAAAACTTTAAATATTATATGACTAGCAAAATACTTTATACCTTACAATTTATTCTGAAATAGAAAGTTGAGGTTTTTTTTTTTTTTTTTTGGTTCCTTATAATTGTCCTTCAGCTAGCTGCCTATGCTCTGTCTCCCCCAAGACCAAAGACAGCAGTTTCATTCCCTAGCAGGAAGAATTTAGCTGCACCCTTTACACACAAGGAATTAACCCCAAGGAATTGCATGAATGATGATAACTCTAGGCCTTGACATTGGCAATGGGCTCTGTCAGAAAGATAGAAGGGCTTTGAAGTGTTTCGCTTTTTCCCACAGGAAGCCACTTTCACTGTCATTTGGAGGGGACAGGACAGAGAAGATGAGACCCCAAGGTGAAATATATTACAGGAACAAACTATGTTGAGACCTTCTCCGTGATCCAGACTCAATTGTCACTAGAAATCCTTCACTTTCATATAAATGACTATGAAAATGAAATAGTTGAAGTTGGGGAAGAAGGCTGAGTTATAGAACTGATATGTTCACCCTCGTATGTTTAAGTCCTACAGTTCAATACATGGACACTGATGGTCTCCAAGTTAATGGAAAATGCAGTCCAATAACCTTGTTATAAAGACCAATTCATAAAACATTTTTATACAGAATTTTACATTTCTAAAGTTTCTATAGTAGCAAATTATCTAGGAACTTGATAAGTTAAAAGGAAGATAATATGTCTTGTCCTCTAAGCAAGAGGATAGTCTTTTGTACTCTGATACTTTATGTTAGGCACAGACATAGTATCCCTTTTCTTCAGCGTGTGAAACTCTTAAGTTCACATGTGCATTAATAGAGCAGGGAGTCTCCCCAATACACAAGAACCATATGCCCACACGCCTTGGGGAGAATAGCAAGCAATGTCTGCTATCAGTGGAGAATGTGAAAGCTTTTGTGACTATAATGATAATTAATATCATTAAAATGAAAAGGCCAAGATTCTAAGAGTGGCAGTCTAGCAACATCAGCTTTCTAATAGGCTAACTCAGAAAATACAATGCCAAGGGAAAATGTGCTCCAACAAGTTGCTAAGGCAATTCCATCGTATTGTGATATTGTAGAATATTATGCTGCTGACCAAGAGAAATATGACGCATGATATATAAGTCACGCTTCCAATTGGAAATGCAGAGATATCGTGTAAAATGTAAAAAAGAACATATTTTTATAGGTATTATTATATATTTTAGTTATTTTTATTGTTTGAAATGTTTATGTATACATATAGTGTGTTTTGATTAAATCATCCTTATTCATGCCCTCACAAACCCTGCCCTGTTCTTCCCACAAGTATTCTCTTCTAATCCCATCTGCTCTCTTTATAAAACCCACCATGTCCACTTGTCTGTGCATGGGGGTAGCACACCTGCTGGAGCACGCTTCCCTAAAGGAAACTGGCTCCTCTCTCTCTAAGCAACCAGCAGTGCCCAACTGCTCCACAGATAAATACAGGGTCTTTGTGACATCCCTTTTCTCCCATTCACGCTAGGACTTTTGTCATCAAGTAGAAAAAGAAAAGAAACAAAGAAACAAAGAAAGAATGCTTCTCTGATGAAGTGATGAGATGAACTCATCTATGGTTATAAAGATAAGTACTCAGGAAGTGTTTAATACTAGGTACATTTAGCAGAATAATCATAATAGGTTCTCCCTTAGGGCCTATGATCTATGAAGCTACAGTTTCTTAGTTCCATAAGTCCTGACATGTGTTCTGCCTTATGTAGCAACACTTAAATCTTTTCAGAAAGTGCATAGTTGCTTCCTTAACATCTATACCACTACTACATGTCTTCTCGTCCACTCTATATTATAGTGTCCATAGTCCACAGATAGGTTAGATTCATGATTGATTTACTCTCCCAGTAGCATGCAGAGAACCTTGACCAGCACCATGAAGGCTACCCAGGAAGGATGAAGTATCTAGGTCAATACAAATCTCTACTGTCTACGATTCAAGCATTTGGTGTATTCAGAGACACTCTACTGTCTACGATTCAAGCATTTGGTGTATTCAGAGACACTCTACTGTCTACGATTCAAGCATTTGGTGTATTCAGAGACACTCTACTGTCTACGATTCTAGCATTTGGTGTATTCAGAGACACTCTACTGTCTACGATTCAAGCATTTGGTGTATTCAGAGACAGGGACTTATAATGAAGTCATAGAGGCTAACCAAGAACAATGTCACTGGACTGTCATGTTTTCATGTCTACGGGTCCTCGCTGACTAAAATTTTACATGCCCACCTAGCGCTGGGCTTTTTATTTGACACTGAATGCTGCCTCAGAGAAGCAGTGCCTTCTGGTCACAAGGTTGCTCCGTTCAAACTCTTTTTGCTGTTGTATAATAGTTTTAAGAAGCTTCTGTAGCAGGAGGTTTTTCCAAAGATCTTTCATGTTAGCAGTCCATTATGTCCTCTGCTCTGCTCTGCTCTGCTCTGCTCTGCTCTGCTCTGCTCTGCTCTGCTCTGCTCTGCTCTGCTCTGCTCTGCTCTCCCACACCCCTCTCTACTTAACACATCTTGCCTCGTGGCTCCTCCTTCATATCATTTGTATTTGTATTCAAACTCATCTACCTTAAAAGTCCCCCAAGTGGAGCTTACTCCTTTCTTTCGTCTATGGGTGCATATGCATCTCAATATTCAAAGCTATCCTCCACATATCAAGAACATGTGGCACTTGCCTAATGGGTCTAGGTTGCCTAATTCAAAGTAATTATTTTCAGCCCCATCTATTAACCTCAAATTTCATAGTTTTTTCTTTTATGCTAAACAATAATACATCGTGTGAGGTACAACATTCTTTTACCTGTATTCATTGGTGAACATCTAGGCAGTTTCCTAGATGTTGTGAATAGAATAGAATAGAATAGAATAGAATAGAATAGAATAGAATAGAATAGAGTAGAGTAGAGTAGAGTAGAGTAGAGTAGAGTAGAGTAGAGTAGAGTAGAGTAGAGTAGAGTAGAGTAGAATAGAATAGAATAGAATAGAATAGAATAGAATAGAATAGAATAGAATAGAATAGGATAAATGAGTATCCCTGTAGCAGGCTATGCACAGGAGCAGTATTTCTAGATCAGACTGCAGATCTGCTTTAGCATTTTGAAGAACCCAACACGGGTTTCCATAATGACTTCACCAGTTTACATTCTCACCAAGAGTGAATTAGTGCCCCGCCTTTCCCACAATCCCACTAGGAATGGTAGTACTTTAGTTTGTGAGTGTTTGTTTGTTTGTTTGGTGGTTTGGTGGTTTGTTTTGTTTGGTTTGATTTTTGGTCTTAGCCATTCTGGCTGGAGCAAAATGAAATCTCAAAGTAGTTTCGATTTGCATTGTATGGGGGCTAAAGATGTTGAACATTTCAAAATATATTTTTAGATCATGTGTGCATCTTCTTTTAAGAACTGTAAATCTATTCCGACTTTTTAAATTGGTTGTTTACATTATTAGTGTTGAAGTTTTAGTTCCTTGCACATTCTCTACACTAGCCTTCTGTCAGATGTAGAGCAGGTGAATAATTCTTCCCATTCTTTACTCTGCAGACTCACACAGCTGGCAGTGTCCTTTACTGTTCTAAAACACTTACATCAAGAGGTCCCTTTTGTCAGTTGTTGGGAGCAATTCCAATTTCAGGAGTCTGATTCAGAAAGTGCTTTCCTATACATACAAGTTAAGATATATTTCCTACTTCATTTTCTGTAACATTTGGGTTATGCAATCTGAAATTCCTTGAGCCCCTTAGAGTTGAGATTTATTGAGGGTGAGAGATAAGTATACTCATTATATATGTAGCCACCCAATTTGACCAGCATTATTTGTTCAAGATGCTATTTTTTCTCATGCTCCATTCGGGGCTCTGTCAAAGATTGAATTGTTGCAGAGGGTAGACTTACACTGGGGTCCTCAATTCTATTCTATTAATAAATGTGTGATTTATACAGTTCTGTGTTTTAGTATGGATCTTTAATATAACTTAAAATCAGGAATGGTAACATCTCCAGCAATATTTTTATCATTCGGTGTTGTTTGAGCTAACCTAGGTCTTTTGTGTTCCATATGGATTTTAAGACTTTTTTTCTACTTCTGTAAAAATCTGCATTGGGATTTTGTTTATTTATTTATTTATTTACAGTCCAGATTTTATTCACCCTCTGTCCCATCTACCCTCCAACTGTTCCACATCCCATACCTCCTCCCTGCCCGCCCTGTCTCCATGAGGATGTCCCCATCACCCACCTCCACCCCACCTGACCTCTAAACTCACTGGGGCCTCCAGCCTCTTAAGGGTTATGTGCATCGTATCTGAATGAATACAGACCTGGTAGTCCTCTACTGTATGTGTGTTGGGGGCCTCATATCATCTGGCATATGCTGCCTGGTTGGTGAACCAGTGTCTGAGAGATCTCAAGGGGTCCAGATAAATTGAGCTTCTTTCAGCCTTTCCCTAATTCAACCACAGGGGTCAGCTGCTTCTGTGGATTGGTTGGTTGTAAATATCTGCATCTGACTCTTTCAGCTGCTTGTTGGGTCTTTCGGAGTGTGGTCATGCTAGGTCCCTTTTTGTGAGTGCTCCATAGCCTCAGTAATAGTGCCAGGCCTTGGGACCTCCCCTTGATTGTAATGTGGGACTCATTGCCTCTTAGATTGCTCCTGTAGTGTGAGCACTTTCGCAGTATTAACCCTCCCAATATATATTATAGTCTGTGCAGTAAATCCCACCTGCTGAGGTCTTTTTCAGGTCCTTTCTTCAGAATCCTAACATTTTCATTGTACAAGACTTTCACATTTTCGGTTAGACTTATTCCAGGATATTTGTTGTTGTTTTGAAGAGAGATTGTTTCCTTGATTTTCTCAGTATGTGTTGTTGGTATGTAAAAAGTCCATTGATTCTGTGTGATGAGTTGTAGCTTGTCCCTTTCCTGATGGTGCTTATCAGCCAAAGGAGATTTCTGGTGCATTATCTAGAGTCTTTTATGTATAGAATCCTATCATCTGTAAAGGTGGAGACTGATTTCTTCTTTATTTGTATCCTTTTATCTTCTTTTCTTGTCTTATTTCTTTAGGTAAGACTTCAAACTATATAGAAGAGGAATATGAAGAGTTGACATATTTCCCTTGTTTCTAATTTTAGCAGAAATGCTTTGAGGTTGGTTTTTTTTTTTTTCAATTTAGAATGTTGTTGGCTGTGGGTTAGTAAATATTTCCTTATTTTGTTGAGATATGTCTCTTATATCCCTAGACTCTCCAGAACTTTTATTATGAAGAGATGTTAGATTTTATCAAAGGCATTTTCTTCATTTAATGAGAACATCATGTGATTTTTGTCTGTAAGTGCATTCATGTGATGGATTATCATTTTTTATGTTTGGATATTGAACCATCCCTGAATCTCTGAGGTGATGTTGCCTTGATTTTAGTGATTTGATGTGTTTTTGAATTCTGTTTACAAGTATTTAATTGAGAAATTTGCATCTATGTTCATCAGGAGGACGGGCATATGATTTCATCTCATGTTTTCTCTTTATCTGTTAGGGGTCAATGTAATGCTGGTACCATGAAAATAATTTGGAAGCATTTATTTGCTTTTCTCTTTCACGGAATATTTGAGAAACACTCATCTCATTTTTTTCTTTAAATGTTATTATTTAAAGGTTATTATTTAAGTCTGTTGCTTGTGTTGTATCTATTTAAATTTTTGTCTTTTATTGGCTTAGCTTTATTTGTTTGCATTCTTGCTGATATTTTTATGCAGCACTTAGAACTATAAACTTCCTTTAAGGATCTGCTAGCTGCATTGTATCCATAGATTTTGGTATGCTGTGTGTTCATTTTCATCCAATTATAGGAAATTTTAATTTATAAAAATCTTCACTTATTTATTTATTCATACAGTACTGCTGTTCAGTCTCTAGGACTATGTATTTTCTGTGATTTCTCTTGCTGTTGATATTTATTTTATTCCACTGTGATCAGCTAAGTTGCAAGGAATTATTTCAGTTTCCTTCTATTTGTTGAGAAATGCTTCATGACCCAATATGTAGCTTATTGTAGTGAAGGCCCCATAGGACACTTAGAAGAGTGTGAACTCTCTACACATGGATGGAATTCTCTGTAGATGTGTGATGGTTTGTATATGCTTCCCACAGAGAATCACACTATTAAGATGTGTGGCCTTGTTGGAGTAGGTGTATCACTGTGAGCGTGAGCTTAAGACCTTTGCCTTAGCTGCCTGGAAGTCAGTTTTCCACTAGCAGCCTTCAGATGAAGATGTAGAATTCTCAGCTCTACCTGCACCATGACTGCCTGGATGCTACCCTGTCCCCACCTTAATGATAATGGACTGAACCTCTGAACCTGTCAGCCAACCCCAATTAAGTGTTGTCTTTACATAAGCATAAGACTTGCATTGGTCATGGTGTCTGTACACAGCAGTGAAACGCTGACTAAGACAATAAGCTACATCCATTTGACCCGTGATGTTATTTAGCTGTATTGTTTCTCTGTTTGTATTTGTATCTGGATGATCTGTTCATTGGTGAAAGTAGAGTTCTGAAGTCACCTACTCTTAATATGTGAGGTTAATCTGTTGCTTTACACCCAGAAGTACTTGTTTTATGAAGTTGGGTACACCTCAGTTTAGCACATTGAGAATTGTAATGTCTGCTTGATATGTTTATTACTTTAATCCATATGAAGCCTTTAATCCATATCAATCTTATTTATGTCTTCTGATTATTTTTGGTATGAAGTCTGTTTTATCCGATATTACCATAGCAAGTCTGTGTTCCATTTGTTTGGGCTATCCTTACCCACACTTCCACTTTAAGGTGGCTTATTTTTAAATGCAGTCTACTGCTCTGTGTCATTTGATTTGGGAACTGAAGCCACTGATTTCAAAGTTAGTATTGAAAGTTCTGTTGATTTCTGTCATTTTTCTGATTGTTTAATCACCTAACATTGTTATCCTTCACTGTCTCCTCCTAGATACCTTTATAGCTTTCTTCAGTATGAAGTCTTTCTTGTCTCCTCTATAGGTCTAACTTTGTGTCATTCTATAGCTCAGATTGCCTTAAACTCAAGGCAATCCTGCTACATCAGTCTGGTGATAGCATGGCAAGCATGAATCACCATGCTTGGTTCTAGCTACAAACTTCCTAGCTACCAAGAGAAAACAAAAAACATAACTTACTGTATGATTCTCAGTATGCAAAATTCAGATTCTCAAAGAAAATTCAAACTAGTTGTTGCAAGGGAAAATTAGTCCTCCTCTAGTTCTACAACTTCAAACTCTTACAAGGTAAAATATGAATATAGAATGGTGTGTTGAGTGACGAAAGGTTTGTGTTGTGTTTTGCTGTAATTAGTGAAGCATGATGACTCCATATTGCAACGTTCTAGAAACCTAGAGTCTGTTATTTAACTTTGTAATGCTTTCACATTTTAACCATGATTAAACATATATCATGATTCATTGACTTGAAGCTTAAAAAACAATGTCTAAGAAAAATCAGACTGAGCCAGGCGTGGTGGCGCATGCCTTTAATCCCAGCACTCAGGAGGCAGAGGCAGGTGGATTTCTGAGTTTGAGGCCAGCCTGGTCTACAAAGTTCAAGGACAGCCAGGGCTATACAGAGAAACCCTGTGTCGAAAAAAAAAAAGAGAGAGAGAGAGAGAAAGAAAAATTAGACTGGCCATATTGTTTCACTATCCCCTATGATTTATCTCCTTCAAATAATTTTTAAAAATTGTACACCTTTTTTATTGTACATCTAAAATGATAAGCAACATTCTATGGAACTCCAGTTATATCTTCAGAACATAAAATGAGGAAAATCCTCTAAGAAATTTGTGTAAAGAACACTTCTGTTTCAGTCAACAAGAAATAAATATATCAAAAAGTTCATTTAAATATAACTACCCCATACAACAACAACTCAATAATACAGTATTGAGGGTATCATCCTAAGTGAGGTAACCCAATCACAAAAGAACTCACATAACATGTACTCACTGATAAATGGATATTAGCCCAGAAACCTAGACTACCCAAGATACAACTTACTAAACACATGAAACTCAAGAAGATTGAAGATCAAAATGTGGACACTTCGCCCTTTCCTAGAATTAAGAACAAAGCACACATTGAAGGAGTTACAGAGATCAAGTGAGGAGCTGAATCTAAAGGATGACTCCTACAGCCGGGGATCTATCCCATAATCAGCCATCAAACATAGACACTATTGCATATGCCAGCAAGATAGTGCTGAAAGGGCCCTGATATAGCTGTCTCATGGGAGGCTATACCAGTGCCTGGCAAACACAGAAGTGGATGCTCTCAGTCAGCTATTAGATGGAACACAGGGTTCCCAAGGAAGGAGCTAGAGAAAGCACCCAAGGAGCTGAAGGGGTCTTCAACCCTATAGGTGGAAGAAAAACATGAACTAACTAGTAGCACCAGAGCTCATGTCTCTAGCTGCATATATAAAGAAGATGGCCTAATTGGCCATCACTGGGAAGAGAGGCCCCTTGGTCATGCAAACTTTATATGCCCCAGTACAGGGGAACACCAGGGCCAATAGGGGGGATAGGGGAGGGTTTAGGGGATTTTCAGGAGAACATGTGAAATGTAAATGAAGAAAATATCTAATAAAAAATGGAAAAAAAATAATACAGTATTAAGTACCTTGGCTATCACTTCACCAGTAGTCAGGGTTTTAAGGAAGAGATGTAGCTTATTCTTCTGTGATACAAACAGGGAATCTCATAGAGATTTAATTAGAAACATATTAAAATTCTTCTGCCATCTTATTTGTTGTGTTAGAAAGTATTATTTAAAATAAAAACATAAATTTCCAAATAAGCTGCATCAAGCATTATTTACATCTTTAATGGGTTAATTGAAAGTTAAAACAAAAGGTAGCTATCTCAAATTGGGACTTTACTTGCCATTAATATGGAATACTTTTGTATAAATAATCTTCCCAATCACTCAGAAGGGACAATATTAGTATTTTAATACAGCCTATGAATCCGGTGTGTGACTAGCATGCAGTTAACCCATCCCTTCTCACATTCCTAATACACACAAAAGATAATGGATTACTACATTACCTCCCACTCAGACATGGGCTGGACACAATACATACACTTTCTTTTCTTTAAAAGGGCTACTGTTATCAAGCTGCTGTTAAATTCTCTAGAAGCCACAGCTAAAATACTAAGAGTCTCTAAAGGCTAAACAAATTGCTAAAGATAGAGGTATTGATTTCTAAAGAAATATTCCTATGACAGTGCTCTAATAACTCACCACCTTTGTAATTGAAAGGGTTTTAGATCTTCCTAAAGAATGACACATACAAGCTACTAAATGTTGACTTGTGGAACGTGCACATCTAGTAAACTGGGAAGACAAAAGAACCATTTAGACTTTTAAGCTGACTCAATTCTATTCTTTCTATTTTCCCTAATGGTTCTCTTATTTCTGTTGAAATGACGAAAATTGTAATTAATTACTTTTAAATCCAATGTGGTGCTCTAATTATAGACCATCAACATTCATTGACAAAATACAATTGTGCATTGAAATATTCCTATAATATGTGCATGCTGAATACACAGATCGCAACTCATCTACATAGAGAACTTGCCACTCTCTCTGAGTAAATTGAATTTTTCTCAAGAGGAATACATGCAGTTGCAGGTTTTTGATGGGCCATAGTCTCGCTTCTCTGTAGATGGTAATGGTCTAATAATGGATCTTGCCAACCATTATGAACTACACCCCAGCTAGGGACCCATAACTTTTATTGTTATCCATTATCTGACCATTAGAGGCCACAAGTGTCCTCAGCATGAATGTGTGGCATTTAAGGGTGTGGAAAGTGTGGGGGCAGAAGATTCTCCAGCATCAGAGGCATGGAAGCTCCAAATTTTCCTATTGAGACCATTTATTTTCCTTATTGTGAAATGTGCACACTGTATGCCTCTTGGATAAAGTTTTCCTATCTCATCTTGTCATGAAGCCAAATATATAATCCAGTATGAAAACCACTGTTGTTTCCTATTCATAATCAGTCCTGACTCTAAGAGGGTTTGCCATGGATATTCAGGTCGGTTTAGAAAATAGTATTTTGTTTTGTCTTTTAAGCTTTCTTGAAGTATACATGATATGCAAAAAATGCACATATTTCATGCACATCTCAGTTAGGAAATACACATATTTCCATGATAACCTTACTGGAATGAAGGTGCTAAATGTATCCATGTATCCATCACTTCTGTAATTTGTATTGTAGACATCTGTAAGTTGGTACATCATGTGTTTTTCTAAGAACAGTGTAAACTCTCCTCTCTTGTCACATTTTAAAGTGCACATTTGACTTCTAACAAGCCCTAGGCTGCTCAGAAGGGCTCTAAAGGTTACCCTGCATGACATAGATTTAATATGCATTGAGAAGCAATCCCTGTTCCTGCTGCCTCCATCTCCTGGGTCTTACCAATCTAATCTCTGCTTCTCTGGATTCTGTGATTTTAATACCTCATATGAGGTAAATCACAAAGTGCATACACATTGATGACTGGGCTGTTTCTCTCAGAATAAAGCCCTGGGCTCATGCATGCTATTAACATGGCAGTATTTATGTCTTCCTTAAAGACTGAATGTTGTCCTATTGTAAGGCTATACCATGTCAACATTACTCCTTCATATCTTTCTGGGCATTTAAACTGTTTCCATATCTTAGTTGTTGTGAATGACACTGCAATAGTGACATAAGTGATAATCCTCTTTGAAATACAAACTTTAATTTCCTCAGATGTATACTTAGAAGTTGAGTAGCTGAGCCATGTGGTATCATTATTTTTATAAAGAAACTTTCATATTACTGTCAATAGCAGACATCCCATTCAGCATTCTATCAGTGTATGATAGTTCTGATGTCCTTTATGAACCTGTTAGATCTTCATATATTTTATTTGGTTTGTTGGTTTTGATAAACATGATTGTATTAGATATGGGTTTTATTTGCATTTCCTTGAAAATTCACAGTATTTAATGCTTTTTCTGATAGAAGTTGGCTATTTGTGTGTGTTCTTTAGAAATGTCTGGATGGCATCAGTATGGCCACTTTGGAAGCTATTCTACTGGTTTTGTCAGCAAGTGCTTTGCTACTCCAACAGTCACCAGCATAATTAATTTGAATTATATTATCTCTCTTTTTTTAATGTTTCTCTCTTTTTTTTATTAGATAATTTCTTCATTTACATTTCAAGTGTTATCTCTTTGGTCACTGTTAGACCATCCAGTTAACTTCTTTCCCCAATCTTGTTAACTGTAAAAGAAGCAAAATTTAAGTTGCTGAGATATTTATTATGACAAGGTGATCACGTTTATTATCTAGAGAGTTAGGAGAGTAAGTTGTCAGCTTTCTTGATCATAGAAGTATGTATAGAATCAAACCAGGAGTAGGTCCAAAGCTCATAAGTCATTACATAAACTACTCTCACTCCTATTATTGTTTCTTAATCCTCACATAATTTTGAAAGATCTTCTGTTGCAAGTGTTCAAGTTTTTCCCTTGCCTAATTTATAATCCAAATCCTACATCTTCTATTAGCAGGTGGGTAATCTTTAGGTTAGTACATTCTATGAGGCTTGTTAACCCAAGGTCAAAGAGACCATTACTGAGACTGCTATAATGCTTTTTTCCTGCTGTCTATAAAGCTAAAAGTTGGGGATATTAATAAGGATTACTTCATCATATTCCCTAAACTACAATTTCTGATTTTCTCTCACATAAAAATTTGTACACTAGAGTCTATCCAATACCATTTAAACATCAGCATTTCATAATCACCTACTATATACTAAACCTCTTCTTTTATGTCAAGAATTTGGCATTAAATAAAATGGGTTTTTATCTGTTCTATTCTCCTAATATCTTCCTCTAATGAAGAAAAGGAAAGGTGGATATCACAAAGAGATATCACACAGTGAGTGTGGGAAAATTGAAAATCATTTACTTAAAGTTAGCTACATGTTAGGGTGTTGGAAGGGTATGTGTATTGGCAGAGTATGTTTTAAGAAGCAGCTGAACATCTGAGGTCTAAGGATGAATGAATGGGCTGTGTGGAAAGACATTGGAATTAATGTTCTGTGACATTATCTCTAGAGTCACTGAGGAATGGCCAGTGTGAAAGGAGCAAGGAAACAGCCATGAAAGGTGACAGTGTGTACTCAAAGAACTGGGCATGTGATAGCTTCTGATTTGTAGTCCCAAATCCTCATTTTCAGACTTGGTATCTATTGAAGTGATAAAGCGACTGTGTTGTGCAATAGAGAGTGGATTGGCATTCTGCCTGAGTAAGAAGGGAAATCTCTTATGTGCAACAATATACAGAGGATGCTATGATAACTGAAGTAAGCCAGGCATAGAACGAGTACTTACAAAGCCTACATGGTTCAACTGCGTGTTCAGAGCTAATTGAGACATAGAAGTCATGTATGCTATGGGAATTCATAAAGGAGCTGATTACAATAGGAAAGACTTTATGCAAAGGCAGCAGCTAAGCCTGAAACATCAAGTCGGATAGTAGACAGATGGACTTGACTGGGCCCACAGTAGACAGAGTTGAGCAATGATGGCTTTCTCTCTCACTGAACCAAGACTAAGCCTGAGAATCTTTTCAGGACTCTGCTAATCCATAGAAACTGGTTAGAATTGACCTGAATGGAAAAGGTTCTTTTCTAACTCTAGTATAAATGACCAAGAAAGAAAGTTGAATACATTTCAGGCTGGAGCAAGAAAGAGTTGCCAGAATACACACACAGTCAAGATCATAGCCTGTTCTCAGATTTTGGATACCATATTGGGAAGAAAGCTTTTAAAATTAGAAGAATAAATTAAGTATGCTTGTAAATGTTGTACTTGTCTCAAATGTTTTGAGGGGTCTTGATTGGTAGAGTATTAACCAACACTACAATTATGTAATGCTCTTATGAGCACACCATTCTTCATTTTCTTATTTGTAGCTGGAGTTATGTACAAGGATTTTCAACCTCTTCTTTTTTTTTAAGATTTATTTTATTTATTATATGTAAGTACACTGTAGCTGTCTTCAGACACTCCAGAGAGGGCACCAGATCTCGTTATGGATGGTTGTGAGCCACCATGTGGATGCTGGGATTTGAACCTATCGCCTTCGGAAGAGCAGTCGGGTGCTCTTACCCGCTGAGCCATCTCACCAGCCCTCAACCTCTTCTTTTGTATTCTATCCTTTCCTATAATATTTTACTCTTTCATGAAGCACCTCTAGAAATAATCTTCTTTCTTTCTTATCAAGACCTTGTTTGATGTTTATTACATAAACAATGTGGGGCTCTTCGCTGGGAAAGACTATTTCTCCCACTCTCAAAACTCCTTAGTTGCCTATAGTTCTTTGTCTCTGCCTGAGGCCCCATGAAATTTTCTCTCTCTCTGTCTGATGCCATTGTCCTTGTTCAGGTCTTGTTTAGGAACAATGTTGATTGCTCAGTCCTAAAATCACATACAGATAAATGATACTGTATGAACTGAGCAGGTTTTATTTATATATTTAGGCATATATAGATACATACATATATCAAAACTTATAGAGACGATATAAGTCTTAAGGTTAGCAAGAAGAATGTATCTGGGAAGTAAAGAGAAGGGGGAAAGGGAAACAATGTTATTATATTTCATTTCAAAAAAAGAAAAATAAAAAACATTAAGTAAAAACATAAAGGGAAAATAATTTTCAACCTTAAATAAGGCAAAATTACACTGTTCAATTTTTGTCTCTGTTGCTTTCATGAAATACTCTGAGCATAAGCAACTTGTGGAGCCAAAGGTATATTTGGCTTATAGTCTTAGATCACAATGCATCATTGACACGCATCAGGGCAGGAATTCAAGACAAAACCGTGCAAGACTGTTGCTTGCAGGTTTTCCTCTCTGGCTTACTAACCGGCTTATGCTCAATTACCTTTCTTACACAGCTCAAGACTATCTACCCAGTAAATAGGAACGCCTCCTACATTCCACAGATCAACCTAGAAAGGGCAATTACTCAATCAGGTCTCTTTCAGGTGACTCTAGGCACTGTCAAGTTGACAGTTAATTCTAACTAGGATGCACAGTAAAATGAAAATGAAATGCACATTAAAACAGTGATAGTCTCTATTTCAAGGGCACTGGTCTTCCTAGTGTTGAGCCAAACACCTTAGAATTGAGCAGTTTCCTGATCACAGCACTATCGTGCTCTGAGCAGCAAAGGCTTTGTTTCAGGGGCTTTCCCACATATTGAAGAAAGTGTGACAGCATGTCTACTCTCCTGTAACCATTAGAGGCCAGTAACATTTTATAGTAGTGACCATGAAAAATATCCCTAGACATTGCTAGATATCCCCTGTACAGCAAAACCACCCCAGCTAAACACTAAACCCAAAGCATGGTCTTATAGCAGTTATTGTATTTGGACTCTTCTGAAACCTCTTTATTAGGCAATTGAGAAAGCTGACCTAGACTTTGTAGTTTGAGAAGTCTGATTGACTGTCAAGCTAACAACAGCCAAAGAAGCATTAAAAACTCAGTGATTTCTTTTTGAAAGGGTTTCTAAGTATCAATTCAAACGGAAACAAATGTAAATCGGCATTTGTACTGACATTCCATGCATTATCATTGGTTTAACGTCTGGGAAGACGAATTTTGCAAAACATTATAGTAAGAGGTGCTTTGTGTGAATAAAGACAAATGGACAGATCCAGGCAAAACACACGATGCTTATTGCATCATCTCCCATGAGTCAGAAAATGCTCCCACATTGTAGGCTGACAAAGAGAGCTGAAATTCAAACATGTTTCCACACACATTCAGGAAGGATTTCCTGGGGCTTTTAAGGATCAGACCATATATTTTCTGATGTTCAGGAAGTGTGTGTGTGTGTGTGTGTGTGTGTGTGTGTGTGTGTGTGTGGCACATATATTAAAGTTTTGGTATACACACATATACATACATACACACACATACATGTGCCTTTACAGTATATTTATCTCCTCATATTTTTGCTTTTACACCATTTAGACCTTGACACATTCTCAATCATTAATTAATAAAACGAGACATGTATCTAAAAAAATAGCAATGTCCCCGTATCAGTAAAATTTCATGATGGTGAATACCAAAATTTCATTACACCAGAGTCTCTAAGAAGTAATAACCCAATTATATCTAAAACAGTTTTGGCCTCTTAACTATAGTTAACAATTTCTTAATTCTACACCATAGTCTCCAGATGTCTTAACAGACATATCCTGTGCAAGTCATTTTTAGAAGTTATCTTGTCTTATGAATATGCCATAGTGTCTCTTGAGTAAATCTGGGAGTCTCGTGCTAAAGTTTAAGAACTTTAAAGTGGTTGACTTTTTTCCTCTAGGAATTTAAACTGTAGTTAGCGATATTTGCCATTATAAGAAAAGTATTACCACATTTTGGGGTCAATAGCAAATGAGAGACATAATCTATGCATACTAAGGAAATTCTGAGTATTGTGGGGAAAATATTACAGATTAGAGAAAAAGTTAATGACTGACCCAACTTCATCAAGAAACTCTGTTAGTGTTCTGAAGTTGTAAACACACACACACATTGCATGGGATCAGAAAGCCTGAGTCAACCTCCTAATTTCCACTCCTATTAGCTGTGTGGCTTGAGATCTATTGCTTACCCTCTCTGGTCCTCCTTTGTCAAATCAGCACAAGACAATAGAATCCAACCAAAGGTTGATGTAGGTTTAAATTAATTGGCCCACGCAATGTACTCTAGGACATGCAACTCAAGTGTTCCTTACTGTTACTTGTTAAAAAGGAATACAGTGCAAGGGTCCTAAGATATTCTGACTCCCCTTTAAGATTCAAGACTCTGATCTGGGTCATTGAAACAGCTGCACCCTTGGCAGTTCCTTGGACTCACTGAGTCTCACTGGCACTGGATTTTTATTCCCTTGTCTACTCTGCAGGACTATCAGAGAAAAAAAGTAGCATCAGTCTGTGTGTCAGATAGCATGTCTGTTGTAGCATTCAACGTGTGCTACTGCCTGATCTTGAACTTGTCTTCCATTAATGTTCCAATAAGTGCTAAGTTATCACTTGAGAGACAAAACAGTGATAAATAAGCAAGTTGTGGAAACTATGGCTGTTCTAGGAGGTTCCATGATTGTAACTTCACATTATCATTAGGAAATTAGAATGTTCTTATACTGACTCTATGGTAATAACACCAACATATTAAATGAAACCCCAGAGTTCAAATCCTGACTCTAATGGCAACTAGCTCAAACCTTGGAATAACTCCTTTGCTTCCCATATGCCTTCTGTCTGCATACCTCAAAGGAGAATAATAGATTCCCTGTTTCACACAACTATGTTGAAGTTTAAGGTAGATGAAGCATAGACCTGTCTTGAAAACCCGTACAAATGAAAGTGCTGATACAAATGCAGATGCATGAAGCCAACCATTGGGCTGAGTGTGGGGTCCCCAATGGGAGAGCTAGGACAAGGACTGAAGGAGCTGAAGGGATTTGCAACCCCATAGAGAGAACAACAATATCAACCAACCAGCTGCACCAGAGCTCCCAGGGACTAAACCACAAACAAAAAGAACTCATGGTGGGAGCCATGGCTCCAGCTGCATATGTAGCAGAGGATGGCCTTGTTGGGCTTCAATGGGAGGAGAGGCCCTTGGTCCTTTGGAGGCTTGATGCCCCAGTGTAGGGGAATGCTAGGCAGTGAGGTAGGAGTGGGTGGGAGGATGGGGGGGAACCTCATAGAGGCAGGAGAGGGGGAGGGGATAGGGGGTTTTTGAGGGGGAACTGGGAAAAGGGATAACATTTGAAATGTAAATGAATAAGACAACCAATAAAAATATGAAAAGAATACTTTTAATTGAAAAGGTCATAGTAGAGGATCCACGGATAGAATTCAAAAGAATTACTTGATAGTGGAACAATTTTAAGAAATTCAGTCAATATCCATGTGTTGGTTGTTCATGATCTAAATAATAATTTAGTTGGAATTTCTGTCCACTGGGTTGGGATGAAGCCAGTGGCAAAGGACACTCTCCACAGTAAGTGGGGCTTGTGTTTTCTTTAACGTAGAGGAGGCAGATGAGCTTTCTGGATGGTGTGCCAGGCTGACTCGCACAGCATCGTGCAATATTAGCAATCTTCTGTTCTTCTCTTTGCAGAATGTTGAGTGATCTGTGATGAAAACTAACAAGCAGCTGTCAAAGCCGAAACCCAGGCTTCCTGAAAGAAGGTCCAAGGGGCTTTCTTACCGAGAGAGTCTTTGGGAGAAGGCTGTTCTCTCTCTCTCTCTCTCTCTCTCTCTCTCTCTCTCTCTCTCTCTCTCTCTCTCTCTCTCTCTCTCTCTGGCAACATAGATCATCAAAATTGCTGGACCCTTGACTTAGAGGGCTAGCTGTCTCCCATGAAGGACTTTTGATCATTGAGCTTTTTATTCAGATGTAACCTCACATTATGGCTAATCAATACGTTACAACTGTCCAAGCCCCAGTCAGATGCACACCTCTCCATCAGGCAGGGAGGCCTCCTAATTGAGGAAAAGTCAGAGACCCAGGCGCTGAGCCCTCGGGCCATGGTCTGCACCCACTCTCTCCTTTCATAGCCTTCTAGGGATGGTGGAAATAAAATTTAGAGACATGACAGGCGCAGCCAAGGAGGATCAATGCCTGTCACTTGCCACCAGTGTTTACTGCTGCCCCTGGTCTGCAGAGGGTGTTTTCTTTCATAGCTTAGGGGAACTTAACCTTTTAAAAATGGGAAGATGGTTTCTCCATGAATTTTAAATTATTTTTATCTCCTTTGTCTAGTATTGTTGATTAGATTAAAATGAGTATTTGCTTCCCCTCCCCAGTACCAAATTTTGTTCTGTAATAGCTGAGGAAAAAAAAATAGATAAATTGTCATGCTGGTATTTGTGACCACAGATAGAAGTCATATTGGTAGCTACATATGTAGCAATCAACCTGGAGTAAATAGTACCCTCCTGTCCCCAGCGATAACAGAAAGTAGAAAAGAAATTCTGTCCTCAAATTGGTTATCATTTTTTAACCAAGCTATTTATTTATATGTCTGAAGGAGATCAAATGCTTTGGTGAGAATTTAGAGTACATGACCATGAACTCTAGTATGTCCAGATATCCCAGTACTGTATTATACAGAGTTAAGGTCAATTTCTCTTTTCAGCTAGCTGAGCATCTAACAAACATGCCATAATTTTTCTACAGCTGAACTAGAGGAGAGACTACAATTTTGAAAGCATGGTGTTCTAATTACATAAAAATTTCTGGTTTGTCAGTAAGCCTACATTCATTACAGTTTTACATACATTATTTAAATTTTCATGACAAGTAAATAAGCTGCTTAAAACATAAGTATTCTTGGTTTCTGAAAATCTTACAGATTACATAAAGTTTGGGTGTTTTCAACTGCAATGTTACTATTACATAAAAGTGAAAATTAGTCATTCAGCCAGTTTACTTGAACTATAGTTTCAGTTATATAGATTGAATGATTTCCTATTCCTTTTGCCATATAATCACATATGTATTTTGTATGTATTTATGTGTGAGTATATATATATATATATATATATATATATATATATATATATATATATATATATTTCTTATTTATTTATAAGTACAAATTTAAGCATTTTTCAGTTGACAAATATGTTCCCAAGATAATTTTATAGGAACAATATGCAAAAAATCTTGATATGGTCTTTAGTCTTTAATATTATTTAGGAAGGCATTTTATTGTGTCTAAGAACTTTTTTCCTTTAAAGAAATTTGAATTAACAAAGTTAGCTAGAATATTCAAGACACTGGAATCTTGATCTAGATTTGGGGGTTAAGTGATTAATCTACTTTCTCATACTCCTACTAATTTTAGCAGTGAAATCTTTGTAAATATTTGTAGTATTGCTTGGGTTACAACAGTATATTATGTGAGATCTAATTTTTTTGACAAATTGTTTCATGCCTGGTGATTATTATTTCTTACACCAGCTCTCCTTAAACAAAAAGTAGCTACAAAGTTTCTGTAATTCAGAAACATGGATATCAGTTCTCACAACAAATGTTGCGATATTTTTAACTCATTGAATTCTTATTGTCCAGCAAAGTTATTATATTTTGCATCTTTATTGTAGAATGATGAAAATAGTCAGTTCATCAGTGATCTTTCTGACTTATTGATGATATTATAATATTCTCTGGTGCTATATCTATAGTTCCATCAGTACTTATACAAGATGAGCAACTTTTACAAATTAAGAAAATGTGTATAACTAAACTAACCTCATAGACCACATTTTGAACCTTGCGAGGTTTAGTCACTGGTATGAGAGAGTTGATGGCATGTGTCTCTTTTCGATGACCAATAGAAGTTCATTATTAATAACAAATCCTTCCTTTGAAGTCTTGGAATAGGTCCTCACTCCCTTGCATGTGTAAACGGTCTTTCCTAACTCAAATACTTATCATAATTCTCTTACTTCTAAGTATTCTTTAGTTCTTAGAATTCTTGCACTACTGCAAAGTCCAATACAAGGAGGCCTTTCATGGAAGAAGTATTACCTGGAAGTTGTAACCCATTTTCCCCCCTTTGGTGACTTGGATTCTTGGTGTCCGACTAAGAATTGAAAACATTGCAATGTATTCTGAGACGCTTAAAACACCTGTCTATTTTTCCAATAGGATCCCATTAATTACATTCAATTCTTCCCACTTTGATATCTCATTAAAATCTTATAAATGATCACGCAGTGACCTTGAAGGTTATGCATAATACATGAAAGTAAACCTGCAGGAAAATGTATTCTTTCACTCCTGACTGGCTACAGCCCAGGCTTGCACTCTTCTCCCAAGTGACTCCAGTTGGGAAAGCTTAGCTGACTGTGCCAAGGTGTGCCCGGGTGTGCACACCTCTCAGCTCTGGTAGCTTTCTTAGTCGTGACAGCTGCAGTATGTTAATGGCTTCCTTTTGGATGTGGTGGCCTGGTTACCACTTAGGGCAGTATGCTAATTAACTAGGATGGGGACAACAGGTGCAAGTGTCATTTTATATCAGCATCATGCACATGCAAAGAGAGCTTGCAGCCCTGAAGCAGGCCAAGAAAATGTTAGCTTGAGTCAGCAGTCTTGCAGTCTCTGAACAGATCATCTTTAATGCCCCTGATTAAAGGATTCACAAGAGAATCCTTTGTGGCTGGGGTTTCTTGTATTTCTGAGTGCTTTCATAGGCTTTTTAACACTGTATTTCATCAAAATTCGCTTGCACGCAGTTCAAGCAAAAAAATGCATAAGCTTTAAGAAGAGTTCCTTATTGAATGAAAGATCTGCGGAGACTTTTAGTGCATGTTACACCTTTAGAAATGTAGATGGTCTCGCAAAAACCATGTCAGTTACCACAGTGAGATGTTCTCTGCATATTTGTTGCACCTTTTTTTTTATTTATGTGTACATTTAATTGGAAGATGATCCTTTTAGCATATATATTTTTATTTTTAATGACGCTGAATAGATGAAAGCATTAAAATTCTTCTAAGGCACAAGGTCTTATGTGCACTCTAACAGCAAAGAAGAAATTCAGAAATTGACACCTTAAAGTAAGAAACAATCATTTCTTCTTTAAAACATAAAGTCAAAATTTATACCAAGTGACTTTGCAGAGTTTTAATAGTGATCACTGTCGTGTGGTATAAAGTATTCACAAGAGCAAAAATGCTTAGTGTCTTGAGTTTTGAGACTTGTGATTATAGACAAACGTGTGACCATGCACTGTGGCTATTCTGGCACCAACGGCTTCTGTGAAACTCGGTGTTCAATTCAAGAGCACCTTTACTAAACGGTCAGCTCAGACATTCAGAAGTCATGCTTACATTTAACATGATGTGAACTCTGACACTGGGTACAACTGGTTTCAAATCATATATCTGACCCTGTGTGGCCTGGATAAATCTTAACCCATCTCAGATGTATCTTTGCAATAAAAACGAGTTTTCCTTCAAAGTGTCACCATGAAACTAAACAGTATCACTCGGTGATGCACCTGGAGGAGAGTGTAACTTATCACATGGAGAGGAGGGAAGAGAGGTCCTCCTGCACAGGTTGTTCGTCTATTCATTACCCTTTAGAACACACCACAACCTGCGACACCATGAAATTGCTAAGGTCAGAGCAAACATGCAAAAGGTCATAAATAAATGATCACACCAGGCCTGTCATTTTCACTTATCGCTTTTAATGGGTACTAAGAAGAATTTCACCACTAATCTGCAACCATACCTTTCACTGCTCTTATTTTTTTATTTTTATTTTTCTAGCCATGTTTTTGCAATCTATAAGCTTACAGCCTGCCAGTCTTGCTCATGGTACTGTCCTGCTCTGCGTGGTACCTTTCCTTTTCCCTCCCCTGTCTTCTCCCTCTCCTCCTCCTCCTTCCTCTTTCCCTCTTCTCATCCTGCCTGGGTCACAGACTATTCTTTTCTTCTAGGACTTTTCCCTCACCTTGCACACTCTTAGATCTGATTTTTCTCTTCCTAGACTGTCTTGGCTTTCCAAACTGTAGGAGCTACTCTGACCAAGAAATCTCCTCAAAAGTACAGGCATGGGAGGGTAAGAGAGGGGACATGAGCAGAGAAGTATAACAGGGTTTTAAGAGGAGAGAACCCTGAGTGTACAGTGCCTCAGCTCTCACAAATGGCAACTAACCTACATGCCCATTTCCCTGCTAGACCAAGAACAAAACAGACTCAAAGGAACAGACATGGTAGGATATCAATTCTATGAACCCTCGCTGAAACTCACGTTCTGTTCATGATTTTATCATGCTTTTATGTTTTTTTTTGTTTATTTGTTTATTTTTATCTCAAACACAGAATTATCAGAGAAATGACAAGATACACAGAGAGCACACAGGTAAAGGTCTATCTGTACTACCTGATAAATGACAGATATTAAACAAGGAAACACAGAGTAAACTACCTCTACACACTTCTAATTTTAATGAGGAGAAGCAATAGTTACTGAAATAGTTTCTAATGTATTTTTCATATTCTGTCAATGCTGTCTCCTCGTACATTCTCATTCAGTGAATCGATGGCATTTCTCACTTGCAGATCAATGGCTGCCCGAAATAAAGCAGTCCTCCAATTTAAGTTCTCAATTAGACAGTTTTTCCTAGACTATACACTTAAAGTCAGATGTGTTGGGGGGGTGGATTTTCTAAGTTCCAACAGCTTCAGTGCATTCTGCACACAAACAAAGACGAGCACCTGGCTCACTTGGTAGTAGAGAGTAGACTCGCTGTCCACAGTAGAAAAAATAAGAAAACAAAAAAGACCAAAGACAGTAAAACTGCTCAGATCTTGCCGGTTCCTCAAAAAGAGCCATGCGGCTCTCCTCTTGCCAGTTCCCTGTCATGTCCCCTCCCTCTCCTTGGGATTCCCTTCCCTCATGGGCAAGGTCCTAAGCCACCGGAGTTTATAGGGAAAGCATTAAGGATATGCTTGTCAGATACTTAAAACAAGACCTCGGAGACAACCACCACTTGACAGAGTTGAGAGTCACCACAACCGGTGCCGATAGCGTCGCTGCGTCTGTTAACCATCTTCATTCCCACTGTGCTAGCATATGTAACTAGTTTGTTTGTCTGTATTAAAATGAGACAACAGACAGGCTGGGAGGAGAAATATCAGGCATGAGAAAGGAAAGGAAGTAGTTTAAATGTATTTGACTAAATATTAGTTGAGCATCTATTAGAACATCCTAACCAAGATGCGAACTTAGGGACCACAAAGGCCCAGCTGAATCTGGACAAAACCTATCCGTCTTCCATAGAAAGAGGCTGTGCCTATAGCTGTAGCAGAAGCAAAGCCTTAGTCCCCACCCTGCAGCAGCGCCCTGCTTTCATTCATCTTATAAACAGTGAAGTCCTGACAAAGACTGTCTGGAAAGTTCATCCTTCCCAGACCATCTGACAGCCCGCACACCCTTCCCTCCCACTGTCCCCTCTCATTAAGTGTGGTATGTGTAGAAGGGAGGGTCCGCTGTGTGAAAGATTTGTTGTTGCTGGGCATTGGTGGTGCACGCCTTTAATCCCAGCACTTGGAAGGCAGAGGCAGGTGGATTTCTGAGTTCGAGGCAAGCCTGGTTTAACAGAGTGAGTTCCAGGACAGCCAGGGCTACACAGAGAAACCCTGTCTGGGGGTGGGGGGGTGTCTGTGTCTGTTGTTGGAAAGGCATACTCACAAAGAATTGTGAGCCAGGCATTGTATCATGAAAAAGAGAAATAAGTTTGATTTTTAGCTGACTTCATAGAGCTTGTCCTTCTCTTTATAAGCAAGGAGGATTTGGCACAGACATCATCCCTAACTTCGTCAAGGTTTTAAAGCAGCGGCTCTATGCCCCACAGCTGGAATAGGACTTTGCTACGCTCTGTCACTGCACCCTCATTTGCACGATTCCTGTCACAGTGTGTTTACAGTCACAGGAAACTTCATGACCAATCCAGTATTTTCCTGACTCCCATAATGCCACACATGACTCACTCGACTCTTCACATAATCATGACCCTGAACAGGCAGGGTCCTGGTGTGTCTCCCTGTGGATACACGAGACTTCTCAGAATTGAGGAGATTGTTGTTGAGAGAATTCTGCTCACAAGCAGCTTAGCTTTTGTTTGTTTGGCTTTGTTTGTTCAGTTGGTTGGCTGTTTTGAGCTCTGCTCCCTGATCTTTGGTTTTATGAAACAGGGTCTCACTTTGTAGTGTTGGTCGACCTAGAACTCCTAGGAAACTGCTTGCCTCTGCTTTGGGTGCTGGAGTGAGAGTCACATGCCACCATGCTGGGGCGCAGTTTGTCCCTTTGTCCCATACTTCTCTTTTCCATTCAAGCTGTCTATTCCCCTTGTCATTTCTTTCTTTTTTTTTTTTTTCATGCAACCTGTGTAGAATGCACTGGAACACATATGCAAAATTAAATACCATCGGAGGCTGCGCACGGTCGTAGTGTCAGGCTTCTTCAGCAATGAGTCTGCCTTTTATCACTAGCCTTAGGTGCTTCTCTACTTATTATTTTCAAAATATTAAGTAGAGAGGACTTACTAGACTTATGAGCAACATGAAGAGTCGTGTTTATTTCACACATAAATAACTTACCCTGTGATCAGGCTTGTGATGAGGACTGAGCATAAACTGATGTGCTCCCGACTTCCTGACACACTGACACTATGTGTGAGTGCTGAGACCAATCTTATAATAAGGGTGCTGGCTGACAGAGGGAAAAGGAGAGATTGACACATAGATACATTCTCAGGCCATCTGGCCAAGTCTAAATTATCTGTGTTTCAGTGAGCTCTGAATAGTGAATTCCCAGGCTGACCAATTTACTAGGATGATCTTCTGATCTTCAAAAACTAGACTTTAAAGTTGTAACTTATGTTTAAGTAGAGAATATTAATCTTAAAGTGAGTAATGAATGACAATTTTTTTTCTCTGGGAAATTACTAAGTATCATTGGGTTTTGGAAATAAGCATTACATGTTATCCCAAATCGATGTTACATTATCGGTGAGCCTGCTTGGCTATATAAACCAGAATAATTTGTCTCAGGTAACTTGTTGGTAGTTCTGGTTACTATTATTGTATAGTGAATTAATCCAAGATATAGCAGTAAACACATGCATTTTGCAATGTTAATAGATTCTGTGAGCCTGGGATTCCAATAGGGTTCTCTGAGAATAGCTGTTCTTTGATCTGTGATGAATCCCCAGATGGCTAAAAGTTGTGGGATGCCAGAGCTGGAGGCTGAGTTATCTGGAGTCATCCTTATGCACCTACCTGATGGATGGTACTGGTGATTGCCACAGCTAGGCTGTTGATTTAGGCGTTGGCAGGAGAGAGACTCTATGCCTTGCCCTAGTCTCAGTTGGTTTCTTCTCTGTGTGGAAACATCAAAAGGACTGGACTCTTTCACACTGGCTGTGCACTCCAAAAGTGATATCTCATGCAAAGCAGGAGCTCCATTGCCTTCTCTGACATACACACTACCATGAACCACACACTGCCCGTCGCAAGCGACCCACAAACTCTCCAAGGAGAGACAAGCTTGATCCCACTTCGTGAGACACTGCTGGCAGGCTTCTAGAAGAACTTGTAGGACAGAAAGCCATATTATGGTCATCTTTGGAAAATGCAATCTTCCCCCTAATTCAACTGATGGTAAGCAAGAAAAAATTATTTGGTCTATCATTCATGATTCTAGTTAGTCAAATTGGCCTTGGGGCTTTCCTCAGATGCTGGGCATTCTGAGAAATAGCTTTTTTTCCACTTTGGAAACTAGTCATTAAAAAGCAAAAAGACAGTCAGGCAATGGTGGCATGTGACTTTATCCCAGCACTCAGGAGACAGAGGCAGGAGGATCTTTGCATTTGAGACCAGCCTGGTTTATAGAGTGAGTTCCAGGGCTACAAGAGAAAACCAATCTCAAAAAACTACTCAGGAAAAAAAAAAAGCAAGAAGGCAAGAATGTTGATGCAAAATAACATAAGGAAAAGAAGTGAATATTCTTATTATGCTTAGAAACGGGTTAACTAGGGACATTTTGTGGCAAGGAGCAGAGGTGAGGAGTATATATTTTAAGATTTTCTGTCTGTGCTGTGGAAAATAAGTGATCAGGATTCATGGCTCTTTGAGCATCTTTGAGAGGGCCTGGATTCCTATATGGCATAAAGCTACTTCTTTAGCCAAGGCTGAATGATTATGACAGTAAGAAACTGTTCGATTCTCCAAATATAGGTATCTTTAAACATTTGAACCATTAGTAATCTTAATGAAATTGTGCAAACATCTATATTTTCAACATCATGTGATAGCACAGCTTTGTACATCCATGCTATCATTTTTATCTTTCTTAAATACACAACTTATCAAGCAAGCAATGAGAAAAGATAGAAGGATATACTCTTCATTTAAACCCATAACAAATTAGAAAATAATTCTAAGCCAAGTGTTAACTTATACTGTATTCTAGTAAAATGTTACCCTTTGAAAAGTTATATAGCTTCAATTAAAAGTAAATAAACAAATCTATCTTCTTCGTCACGGGATATTTAGCTAATGGAATCATAACTCCCTGCCTTGGCCCATGAATTCTGCTTGCTAAGTGAAGCTCCCTCAGAAATCCAGGAAGTATTTAGAGGGCTTTTAACTCCGAAGAGGCAAACCCTGAGCGGGCCCACTAATACCAAGCACATTTTATTCCCGTGCACTTCCATTTGCGTGTGCAAATACCCATATTTGCTCATGGAAATTGCACAGGCAAGCAGATGTTAATTTAGAAAAAGGACAGCAGCCCTACTCAGCATGCACCGACGCATGAAGAGACACGTGCTTTCAGAGCATGGAAATTTTCCAATCTCTGGACAGTTCAAGAAGGGAAAAAAATTAATGTTCGTGTACACATAGTGAGTAAATTAACAAATAATGAAGGTGCACTTGAAGGGGCCTGGTAAAAGTTAGCTTTATCGCATTATAGTACAGCCAGGCTTTTCTAACTTGCTTACATAATTTGCTATAAATTTTTATGCGTTGAACAACAACACCCTTCTAATCTAAGGACAAGAATTAACTACTTTGTTCCCTCCTCTTTAATTCCTAGTGTCTTTCTTCCAGTGTGTAGAAATGAGTCTCTGGTGAGCAAAGGCATCGGCCCCTTTGCTTTCTGATTGGATAAAATATTTGCTAATGTGAAAACTATGTCCTCCTGGGTCTGCTCCCTTAGTTACTTCTGTTAATAAATGGGATCTGGCTATGGTCTCCAAAAGCTCACTCTTAGTAGGCTGCTCAACCTGCTAGATACAACTTCTTCAAGACTGCAGCTTCCCAGAATGGTGCCACTGGAGGAGGGAAATAAAATCGCTCAAAATGTGACCATGAGAGGGAGAGTTCAGAGTCACACCGTAACAATGGGTCTTTCCATCGTACTTTGTGGAACCCCTCTATGGGTCTCATGATAAGACATCAGTTGATGGAGCATGAATCTGCTGAGCTAACAGATCCTGGTTGAGAAGTACACAGTCTACAAGGCTTTGACAATCTTTGACAAGATTGTTTCTTAAACATCTAATTAGAAAATTTTCACATGACACCTGAGTATTTAAAAGAAAATAAGTATGAGAGAAATGAAAGCATTCAAAAGGTAGAAAGGGGGAGGAGGGCAGAGAACGGAGTGATAGGGAAAGTTCTACACTATTATCTCAAACAAGCTTTGCAGCAGGATCACAGATTAAAAAAAAAAGTCTTAATTTTGACTTGTCATTGCGGTTCAAAAAGTGCCCCAAATAGGTTAACTACTAGAAATGCCAGATTAGGACAGATTAGTCATGCTAATACATGATTCCTAATGGGGGACCAAGAGCTTAACACAACTCTTTAAAAATGAAGTTCATTTAAAAGCAGTAAAAAAGAAATTGCCTATACATCTTAGCTGCTATGTTTAAAGAATGACTCTATATGATTACCGATTTACAAACTCTCTATATACACATGTAATATATGCATATATATGCTACATATGCAGTAGAGACATGAGCTCTGGGGGTACTGGTTAGTTCATATTGTTCTTCCACCTATAAGGTTGCAGACTCCTTCAGCTCCTTGGGTACTTTCTCTAGCTTCTCCATTGGGGACCCTGTGTTCCATCCTATAGATGACTGTGAGCATCCACTTCTGTATTTGCCAGGCACTGGCATAGTCTCATACGTGACAGCTATATCAGGGTCCCTTCAGCAAAATCTTGCTGGCATATGCAATAGTGTCTGGGTTTGAGGCTGATTATGGGATGGACCCCTGTGTGGGATAGTCCATCCTTCGTCTTACATTTGCTCACTCTTTATTAATCTAAAAAATGTTTCGAATATCAGTCTCTGGTCAAATGCATTTTTGTAGTTTAATAGGGTGCAATATAACTTAATTATTATATTCTACTTATTCTGCATGTTTGTTAAGGGGCTGATGTCCTATCAGTAAACATTTTAAAATTTAACAGGCTAATTGTTTCATAACATGATATAATCTTCACTGCTTTCTACCTGAAGCCCACTGGGTGCAGGTCAGAAGTTGCTGCCAGTCATGATGAATAGTGAGATAACATCAGCTAAACTGTAGACTCTCGGGTCCAAGATCAGGTGCCCTTTCCCATCTCTGTCTGTGTTTGTAGTAGAGTTGCAGCAGTAACAATTCTAATTAGTAGTAGGATTAATTATGGCAAAGATCTGACTCATTCTTTGTTTCCTCCTTAGACACAGAACACACTAAGATTTTCTATACTTTACCAGGTAACCTAACTTACATTCCTATACCCGCCAAGATGCTGCGTACTTCATACCTGGTGTTGTGCTGTACTAACCTGACACAGCACTATCAGCCTTAACTAACAGTACGTGTACAACTGATTAGAAATAAATCTGGAGTAGTCCTGCATTAAGAACTGCTGTCTGCTGCTGTCACGTGTTTGGCGTGTGGCCATGAATCCGCTGTCACGTGTTTGGCGTGTGGCCATGAATCCGCTGTCACGTGTTTGGCGTGTGGCCATGAATCCGGTGAAGCATCCCTTCGGAGGTGGTAACCACCAGCACATTGACAAGCCCTCCACTATCCAAAGAGATGCCCCTGCTGGGAACAAAGTGGGTCTCATTGCTGCCACCAGACTGGATAACTATGTGGAACCAAAACTGGATGGGAAAAGGAGAGCTAGAGCTCGCTAGCTAAGAAAGTATGCCCTTTGGCAAAAAACAAACACACAAAAAATTGCTTTCTGAAACTCGGGCTAATTACTGATTGAGAGGCAATAGTCATGATGAAAATAAATTTTTACTATCTTTAATAGCTTTATGGGAGCTTTCTTAAATGTTAATTCAAATATATCCCAACCATAAATCATGTCCTCTCCCATGACAAAAGTAAATAATAATAATAATAATAATAATAATAATCCCTGCTTAATATGAACACATTCCATGTCCCCATTTATCCCTACTGATTCATATGAGACCAAAGTCATGTGAGAAATATTTATGATGCAAGTTCTCTTTGAAGAAGGAAATATATAAATATATATATATATATATATATATATATATATATATATATATATAATGATTTAATAGTTTTATTAATCTACTTTGTGTTGGGTGTGATGGTGGTGTGCCTCTTCAATCCCATTCATATAGGTAGAATATATCACTAATCAAAATAACTAATATACTTAAATGTTATTACTTTATAATGTAGGTTTGAAAGTCTTGCTTTCAAAAGAAATATGAAAATGTCACAGTATGTTTTTTTCAAGAATATTTCAGTGATCATACAAATGAGTCATTTTCCCAAACATCAAATGAATGAAACTGAAAAGGCCAGTGTGTTTTCATGTCTCCCTTCAGCAAAAATGCATCCAATGAGCAAATCCTCATTGCTTCGTTCCAAGATCAATAAATGAACTTTGGGGACTGGTGATGGCTCAGCAGGTAATAGCACTGACTCCTCTTCTGAAGGTCCTGAGTTCAAATCCGAGCAACCACACAGTGGCTTACAACCACGCATAACGAGGCCTGATGCCCTCTTCTGGCAGATCTAAAGACAGCTCCAGTGTACTTACTTATAATAATGAATTAATCTTTGAGCCGGAGCAAGCAGGGACAGAGCAAGAGGAGTTGACTAGAGCGAGCAGAGATCCTAAATTCAATTCCCAACAGATGAAGGCTCACGCTCACGACCATCTGTACAGCTAGAGTGTGTACTCATATACATAAAGTAAATGAATAAATCTTTTTAAAAAATGTATGGAAAAGTAAAGAATCCAAAATCAAAGTGATTAAAAAGACTCCAGGTAATGAATGACTACCACTGTATCTGGATGCTGGGTGGGAGCCCTAACCAAGAGAAGAACTCCAGAGGATTCAGCAAATACTCTTTGAATATTGCCTGGGTTGGCCTCAATGTTCCTCAACCTAAACCTGGGTGAAGGAACTCCAGGCTCAGATTCGCCACTTAACAGAGATTCCGCAGACCTGCTAGCTGCCTTCCCGAAGTTAGATGTCTCAGGGAAGTTATGTCGCTATCAAAAAATGAATGGCATTTTTATTTCCACCTGATATTTTCTAAGAGCAAGGCTGGAAACGCACTTTCTGACCTGAGGAAAATGCAAGGAACTATTCTCCTTAAAAGTTATCTTGCTTGGCAGTCACATATCTGGCGCCAGCAAATCTACTTAAACATGCTATTTGGAGATTCATAAAAGTTGAATAAGTCAAATTTGCTCTGTGTTTTATCCCTCAATCAACCTTCAAGACTGTTTTATTTTTTCCACCTGCTTTAATATGTTTAAAGAATAGGGAAGAAATACCATCCTTTGTGTGTACTATTTAGGTCTTTCCCCTCTTTTCTCTAAGAACCCCATAAATCAAAAAGGAAACAAACATTTTCTAGATTTTTTTTTCCACACTCCTGTTCTCTATGCAATATTTACCAAAGATATGGCTGCACAGGGAAGACAATTGCACTGATACGATACAGAAGTGGTAAAATGACTTCCTTCCACGAGGCACATAGAAAAATAAAAATGCATGTTCCATAGGTTTCATTCAAAAGAAGCTTCTAAAATTAAAATAAGCTGCGCTCTAGGTGGGGAGCTCAAGTATTCCTAGTTTAAAACAATGGAGATTCCCAATGAGAAGACAAAACATGGACTTAAGACAAAGTGTAGGATCTGGTTTCTGCGGGCAGAAATCTTATGCAGAAAACAAAGAGAAAATGTAAACTGCTGATACTTGGTACCAAGTAATAAATTGTGACATAAGAGCTAAATATTATGGGACAAAGGGCAGTAAAGTGAGGCTGAGCTAGAAGGTCCCAGTTCTCATTTTCTTTCTTCCTTCCTTCTTCTTTTCCTTCCTTCCTCTCTTCCTTCCTTCCTCTCTTCCTTCCTTCCCCTCTTCCTTCCTTCCTTCCTTCCTTCCTTCCTTCCTTCCTTCCTTCCTCCCTCCCTCCCTTCCTCCCTTCCATTTCACTGATGCATACATTAGAATAAATGGAACAGATTGAAGACCATAAAATGCAGTTGAGGTTCACACCCATCTGCGCCTACATAGCCAACATTCCCACCGAGGCCTTGAACAGCCTAGAACTTGCTCCATCCCCATCAGTGTACTCTTTTCATCCAGAGTTCAAGGCTGTTCTGCTTTGTCTCACAGCAGGGAAACTAGTAAAACCCAACCTCCATGAACAACAGAGGGAAGCAGACATCGAGCTAAGGCCTAAAGTGGAAGGAAGAGGATGGACAGGGAACATGGCAGCACTGGCACAGCTGGAACTTTGCATTGCGTTTTTTAATTATAACGTAATTAACTCACCCTCCCTTCCACCCTCTAATCCTTGCTTTCTGTCAATCCTGTATCCTTGTTCTCTTTAACTACTGTTTCATATATACCTAAATATGTAAATACAAACTGTTCAGTCTGTATGTTATTTATATGTATATAATATAATCTCAGGGATGACAACTTGGAATTGGATAACCAACTGGGGGTCTCTTCCTTAGGGAAGACTATTTCCCCTGTTCTTGGCATCCCTTAGTTATCCCTCTTCTATGTCACCATGTCCGTAATTGTCACTATTACTCAGGTCTTGTTTGGGCAGGCATATTTGTAAGACTTGATGAGCACAGCTTCCCTGAAATTTTTCTCTCTGTGAACACTGCTTAATTTTATTTTTTTATATTAGTTATTTTATTTATTTACATTTCATTTATAGCCTGGATGCTGCCATGCTCCTGCCATGATGATAATGGACTGAACCACTAAACCTAGAAGCCAATCCCAATTAAATCTTGACCTAAGGGTTGCCTTGGTCATGGTGTACATTCATAACAGTAAAATGCTAACTGGGGCATTTGAATCATGGTAAATGCAAAGTGATGGACAGGTTAAAAAATTACATAAAGATGTAGTGTTGAAAGATGGGGCAGAGAGAGGGGGAGAAAGAAAGAGAGAAAGAGGGGATGTAGGAAGAGAGGGAGAGGGAAGCAAGGGAGAGAGAAGGGGAAAGAGAGAGAGAGAGAGAGAGAGAGAGAGAGAGAGAGAGAGAGAGGTAGTTAGATAGACAGATTCAGGATAAAGTAGAGGAGACAGCCCAGAGTGGGCAAAACACAGGAATCCCACAGCAGTAACTGACAAGGAGCTATTAAAGCTCTTGGAAGTAGTGACAGTACATTTGTAAGAACATACCGGATGAATGGAGAGGCTCTTACAGCAGTCATGATAGCCATTTGTGCCAAGCTGCCACCTTCAGATGGTCACAAATTTACTGTAAGTAGATAATATTCACTAAGATCAGGACCATCAATAGCCAAGCAGTTGATAAAGATGGAGCCTTCATCATCAATTTTAGAACAATCCCTTCACGTGTGCTACTAAGTGTACTTATTTCATCTGCAAGGTTTGCCTAACTAACAGCTCCACTGAGGAAGCCAAACTCCCAGTGGCACCTGAAATTACTTTGAATTGCTGGTGGCTGTGAACTTCCAAGAATATTAAATAAAATAAAATCGAATAAAATATTAAAATTTTTAAGCATTTAATTCCCACAGTTAGAAATTCTTCCGTGTTTCCCAATGCCTGCTTGTAGCAAGAGATGGAAAGCTCACTGACAGGAGGATTTCTGTCAGAGCTACAATTGGTTTCCTACATAAACAAGTTAAAGACATTTTAACAAGCTGGAATGCAAATAAACCTTGCCATTGGTAGTTGGCTTTCTTAGAATAAAACTTTTAAATTATAGCAGTAAGCATAACAAAAACCCTGAGAGTCACGTTTAAATATGCTAATACTACATATAAACACTGTGCCTGTTCACATGATTTCAGTGGTTTTTAATATCTTTGCAGTTTATTTTATGACCAGCATTTTTGGAGTTTCATAAACATTTTAGTATAAATGTGTTTTGTGTTTAATTAAGGCACTGATTCCAAAGATACTCAAATGCCTGAGTAATGATAGTCCGTAAATGTCATTCAATAAGCATAAAAGAATGATCAGAGCCAGGTGTGGTGGCGCACAACTTTGATCCAGGCACTTGGGAGGCAGAAGCAGGTGAATTTCTGAGTTTGAGGCCAGCTTGGTCTACAGAGTGAGTTGCAGGACAGGCAGGGCTACACAGAGAAACCTTGTCTTGAAAAAAAAAGAAGAAGAAGAATGATCAGGTTACAAGCATGCTAAGGACACTCTTGTCATTTCTTTTTAGAAATGACAGAACCAACCTAAACAACATGGAAATGACTAGAAGGTCTTAAAAACAATAAACAAAACTGTCATGCCTGAGAGGAAGTATGGTTCTCTTTACAGAAATGTGAGAAGGTTATGTGAAATTACCAAAACTAATCATGAGGATTAAGAAGTCAAAGTTGTGGCTAATGTGGAAGCTGGATAGTAGGTACCTGGAGTAAGAGTGCCAATCTTTACTTTTGTATGATTGACATAGAAAAATTGTTATATTTATATTTAATTATAAATATATAATGATTGAATTGTATTTACAGGCTGGAGAGATGGCTCAGCGGATAAGAGAACTGATTGCTCTTCCAAAGGTGCTGAGTTCAATTCCCAACAACCACATGGTGGCTCAAAACCATCTGTAATGAGATCTGACACTCCCTCTTCTAGAGTGTCTGAAGACAGTACAGTGTACTTACATATAACAAATGAATTGTATTTACACTATTTCTCCCTCCGTCTCCTTCCTCTAACTCCTTCTGTGTCCTCCTTCTTCTCAAATTCATGGCCCTTTAATATATATTAATATAGTATATAGTAATATAATTATTATATATACATATATACATACATATATACACGTGTGTGTGTGTGTGTGTGTGTGTGTGTGTGTGTGTGTGTGTGTGTGTATGCCCAAAAGCTATTTACAGATTCAGCCCTATTCTAATAAAAAAAATCCACAATATTCTTCACGGAAATAGAAAAATCTATCCTAAACTCATATAAGTCTGAAAAAGACCCCAGGGAGCCAACGCAAACCTGAGCAAAGAGAGGACTGCTGGAGCGATTACCATTCAAGATTTTAAAACATATTACAAATCTATAATATCCAAAATAGCATGGCACTGACACAAAAGCAGACATGTAGACTAATAGAACAACCAGAATACCCAAACTTGAGTACACATAACTATTGACAGTTGACACAGATTTAAAAAGAAAGAAAGAAAGAAAGAAAAAACATACACTGCAGAAAAGAAAGCGTCTTCTGTAAATGGTGCTAAGAAAACTGGATGTCCATGTGTAGAAGAATAAAATTAGGCAGTGACTTTTTTCATTGCAAGTATGAATTTCTAATTTCTGAAACAATGGAAATTCCAGCTAGGTATTTGACTCTTGGTTGATCCTGGTAGCAGTTGTCAAGGCTAAGTAGCAGGTTCCCTTCTGAAACCATGCAGTCCCTGGTTCCCAGAACTGCACCCCACAGTTACCTAAGCCATTCACTGCCTTCTGCTGCTCTACTCTTGAGTCATGTTCCCAAACTCTGAGCCCTGCTTCCATGCAAGGCATAATCTCTCTCTGAGCGTCATTATCACCATAATACAATGGAAATATCAAGACCAAATCACACAGTGCTTCTAAGAATCTATTCAACAATGGACTGGGAAAAAAAAGTTAGAAATTTAATAAAAATGGCAATTACTATTTTATTAGTAAAAACATGAAAACTATGTGAATTTCTCAGCACAGGAGTCAAATTTAGATTTGTTGTAAAGACAGTGTTTTATATTGTAGCTGCCAATGAACACTGTGAAAGCTTGGTTGACATCTGAATAAGGAGCTGAACTAACTTACTACAAAACATTCACAAATCCCTGCAGATTGTTTGTTGGCGGAATTGTTTGGTTGTTGAGATGATTCAGAAACTCAAACCCATAATGAGCCACTAAATGATATTCCCAACCCTTTAAAGGGACTTTTAGAAATCTGAGATAGGAACAGATATCTAAACAGCTAGTTCTAGACAATCGAGTACAGAAAATACACGTTAAATAGTCATACTTAACCCTGTCTCCCAAAGCATACATATAGAAATATCTCATTCTAAAGTTAGTAATGAGGACATCAAAAGGTAGCTGACAGACAGAGAGAAGACATTTAACCTTACTTGATCAACCCATTTCTCTCATGATCTCTGCTTTAAAAAAAAAATGAGAGTAAGCATGGACTAGTTGCAAAGAATTGTCATTTAGGGGAATGCGCAACAAAGCTGATTGATTAGGCCTGTGTCAATTAAAGTTAGCACTGTCTGTTTCCAGAAATGTTGGTTTTGCTAGGTGTATTAGACAAATTAATAATAATAATAATAATAATAATAATAATGACTATTTATAAGATTAATGTTTCATGGAGTTGACCTCTCACTTACCCCTCATGGCTTGGAGCCTGGTACCAAAAGTGAACCAAGAGTCCTGTAAGCAAAGGGTAGAGGCAGGGCTTGCATTATGCCACCATATTGTTGGCCACAATTTTTAAACAATGCCTGACACCTAATCCAGGTAGAGTGTGTGACCTGGTGATCCTGAAGGCTCCTGAACTCACACTACCTGTGATCAAATACATACAGTTTACAAGGAGGCTGGTGAGACACATTATTATCAACACATGTCCCCCAATGACACAGGGTCAGCCACTGGAAGAATGCCTTACAACTTCCCAGAACCTTTTTTCAAAAAGTTTTGGAGAAATTAAGAACCTTAATAAGAATTTGTTTAATAAGTGGTAATTAAAAATGTGCCTCACCTCTATGGTCATCCTATTTTTTTTTTTTTGGTTCCATGTGGAAGAGGTTTATTGAGCGGGTGGGGGGGGCAGAGAAGAGGAGAAAGGGAGACAGAGGGGGGAGAGAAGAGAGAGAACAAGAAGAGAGAGAGCGAGGAGGAATCGACTTCCTAATTTATACAGAAAATGACATCACACCATTGAGGGTGGAGACTGAGCCAGGTGGATTGTGGGATTGAAGGTCGTTGTCCTGGTCATCCTATTTTTTAAGAGTCACTAGTTCAATCATATCAGAATGAATAATCCATCTCAACCCAGAGGAACATCTTCACACAGCTTTTGTTAAAATGTATTTTTTTAAACATTTATTTTATTTATTATATGTAAGTACACTGTAGCTGTCTTCAGACACTCCAGAAGAGGGCGCCAGATCTCGTTACGTATGGTTGTGAGCCACCATGTGGATGCTGGGATTTGAACTTATCACCTTCGGAAGAGCAGTCGGGTGCTCTTACTTGCTGAGCCATCTCACCAGCCCCTAAAATGTACTTTTAAATGCTATACATAAAAATGATGTTTTCAGTGATGGGCATATTATAGACATTCGGGAAAGAAGTTGAGTTTGAATGTGCATGCACATAGAAAAAAATTATAATTAATTACAACTCAACAATGTCTTCAAAAAGTGTAGAGGTTAAAGTAACACAAGTTTTGAAGTTTAGGAAAAGACTCCATGCTGGAGGCTGGAACTCAGTCTTAATGGAATAGAAGGCACCTCTTAGGCCAGAACCGTAGAATGCATTGAGGCACAAGAGGATGGCACCAGCAGTCAGCTCTGCGCCTGCCAAGGTGTTCTGGCCTTCTAGGATGAAAAGTACTTTGCTTTGTCAAACGCATGATGTGAAGTAGACATAGGAAATGAAGCAGTAGAGGCAAGCTGAACACTGTGGAGCTAAAGTACTGTTTAAAGTAAGACCACCCGCGGGAGCCTCCGTCAATAGCTCAGATCCTACAGGAGACCTGTCCTGGGGAAATAAATTGTGCACTGACTACTGGGGTCTTGACCAGAGATACAAAGCGAATGGCTATGCGGCAGGGGTCTGTGCATCACCTTGGAGCACCCACGGCACAGGTGTCACAGCTCTGGGAAGGATCAGCTTCCCTAATTACATGAAAAGATACCCTGCAAAGTACAGAGGGAAACTCATGTTCTTCTGCACGAAAGATCTTAGACACAGCATTATCCCAGACGCCACTCGGTGCAGATCCTCGGGCCCCTTGTCCTCTTGAACCCTCACCAGGTTTGGGAGTGAATTATAGAAAATTGTGCTTTTCTTTGCTGAGAATAAAAGAAAAGGGGATGGGGGAAAAAAAGAATTCTCCCTTTGTTTCCTAACTTCCCACTGGGTTCTTGACTCCTTAGGAATCAGTTCCACTTGCTAAGGCTTCCCTGGAGCTGGCGGCCATGGCTTTGGCTCCTGGCCTCCAGTGTAACACAAGCAGCCCGCAGCCCCAAACTACACCCAGCCTTTTATACAAGGGAGGAAGAGAGCCTTCTTGCCTTCAGAAAGCTCACAGGGCTACATGATCCAAATGAGAAGTGCTGCCTTTTAAATAATGCGGAGAATTTCTCGCAATAGGCGCTCAATGTTTGAAAACTAGATGCTTGTTTCATTGTGACCTCTTCGTTGGTTCCAAGACCTTAAACTCTCTAGAAAATGTCACAAATTCACATACTACCTCTGAAGGAGAAAGAGATATAAAGAGGCATAACACACACACACACACACACACACACACACACACACACACACACCCTGAAGCTCTGATTAGACTAGAAAGGGGCATTAGAAAAAAAATAAAGAAAAACATATTCATATTTACAAACAGCTACCTGTCAGTGATATGGATGAGAAGGCTTAAAAACTAAGTTAGTCTATTAAAACCACGAGCAGAGTGTATTAACTACTCTCCTCTACAATATTTTAAGTAGCTTTAGAATGATTTTTTTCTGTTTCTTTCTCTTTTTGATTAAAAAAAATCAACACGGAAAGTGATAATAAAGTAGCAGTGAGTATGAACCAGAATTCTGTAGAGAAAGGAACAACAGGACACGGGAGAAATCAGCCGTGTGATGCATGAATACTTTAAACTCCATAAGCCTTGGCTTCGGACCACGGAAAGTAGCGCCTAAGGTTGGCAAGGCTAAATTAGATGATGTGCTAATTTAGCACCTCCAGTAAAAAGGCATCAAAAGTGTTCATTAGGGGAAACACCACCCATGAAGCAGGCTGAGGGATGAGGGGACTGAGCCGGGAAGCTGGCAGAGCCTTCAGACGGCGTGGCCATCTGGCCTCTGTGAAGGAATTGGAGGGCAAACAAGGTTTAGTGACAGTGTCTTCATTGCGGGTCTGGGAAAGCCATGACGCTCAGTAGGTTCGTCTCAAGCTAGCGTCCTTGTCAAAGAACCCTCTCTGCCTCAGGAACACACCCAGGAAAGCCTCGGAGTTGTGCTCATTCATTGGATGGAGCAGCCTGTGAGAACTGTAGCCCTCACAACAGTTGTGATGGATTTCCAAGCATAAGACAATTAATTATGCTTGCTGCTAAGATAAGTCTTCAAGCTATATTCTTACAACCTGGACACCAACATATATGAAAAGCACTTGACACTAGTAATTGACTTGTAGAAGCCATTCAATTATTATTATTATTATTATTATTATTACTATTATTAACAACTTTACATCTCACTCACTGCCAGTCTCCTGGCCATCCCTACCCCTGCTCCCCCACCCTGAGGCATTCCTTAAAAGTACCCTTTCCCCTTAAATCTCAGATATTTCGTTGGTATGAATGGCAAGCATAATATACATAGTTGAAATTAAATTTAAATTGTAAGTTAATCATTGTTTAGCTAAAGGGAAGATTCAAAAAAGATTGAGTTTGAGAATAACTTAGCAATGGAAATCTTTGCTCAGTAGTAAATTGTGCACAGATTCAGAGAGGTTGAGGCAGTGAGAGACTGACTATTGACTTGGGTATAAAGTCCATCAGCCTTGGAAAGTCAAGGCTGCAGTCAGCATTACCCTTTTAATCACACATGCTTGGGAGAGAACATCTTATTCTGAATCACAGCAATCTTAAAGAATGTGAAGGATAAATTTTGTTATAGAAATATGTGTAAGATTTTCAAGTGTGAGGTGGACATTGAACATGAAGAAATTTGTTATGGAATTTTCAGAAACTCCACGGCACCGCACTGTGGCAGGGATAGTCAACTTCATTATTCTCTGGTTCTAATTTTGTCTACATCTAACTAGAATGATCCCACTTATAACAAGTTATTTCAACTACTTCTTTCCATGGCTTCTTGCTAATCTGCCACCACTGTGAATGGCTTAGTGACTATCCAAGCTAAGAAATCCATTAATAGCTGACTATATCTGGGAGAAAATAAATGGTCATCAAGCTCCTTCGCCCTGGGAAGACAACAGAACCTAGACAGAGACTCATGAAAACTTAGCCAGAACCTAGACAGAGACTCATGAAAACTTAGCCAAAACATGTATGAGACTGTGCCAGAAATAATCTTTGGGTTTGATGTCAGAATCTCTTTTGGTGGTGGCAAGACAATTGCTTTGGGCATAATCTGTGATTTCTAGGAGTATGCAGATAAAATGAATATAAACAGAGACTCATAATACATGGCCTATGTGGAGAGAAAAATACTTCAAGAAAATAGCAAAATTAACACAAGAAGAAAGTGAAGGTCAAGGAACTACAAAGGCCAGTGTAAGTGAGAGCAGTGTGCATGTGTGCATTAGCGCATATGCATATGTGTATGTGTGCATGTGTGCTATGTATGCATGTGTGTATGTGTGCATGTGTGCATGTGTGTATGTGTGCATGTGTGTATGTGTGCATGTGTGTTATGTGTGCATGTGTGCAGAGGCCAGAGGCTGGCATCTTCCTTCATCACTCTCCATCCTTACTTACTGAGGCAAGAGCTCTCAATGGAGCTGCTTATACTGCCAGTCTACCTGAGCTGCTAGCTCCATGAATTCCCTGCCTCTGCCTCCCACTTACTGGGCAAACAGGCTATTCCAGCATGGTGGGTGCTGGAGATTCAAAACCTGGTCCTCAAGATTGCATGAAAAGTGTTTTTGTTTTTTTCCACTTTGGAGTAAACCTTTGTGGTGATAACTTGTGATCAAACCCTTCTGAGTCAGTCTGCCTTCATATGAAGTCTTTTCCCTTCTTGAAAACTCTGAAATAGTTTTTTTTAATTGTTTCATTTATTTACATTCCAAATGCTGTCCCTCTTCCCAGTTCACCTTTCAAGAGTTCTTGATCTCATTCTCCCTCACCTTTGCCTCTTAAGAGGGTGCTCCACACCCTAATTCCCACCCACCCACCAATCCCCCCAGATCACCTGGCCCACATCCTCTTTCCCTGGGCATCAGGTCCCTACGGGATTAAGCACATACTCTCCCTCTGAGGCCACACAATGCAGTCCTCTGCTACATATGTGCCAGGGGGCACAGACCAGCCATGTATGTTCTTTGGTTGGTGGATTGGTCTTTGGGAGATCCCAGGCATCCAAGTTAGTTGATACAGTTGGTCTTTTTATGGGGTTGCCATTCCCTTCAGCTCCTCCAATCCTTCCCTTAACTCTTCAGTAGAGGTCTCCAACCTCAATCCAATTGTTGGCTGTATCCTTATCTGTCTCAGTCAGACACTGGCAGAGCCTCTCAGAGGACAGCCACACTAAGCTCCTGTCTCCAAGCACAACATGGCATCATCAGTAATAGGGTCAGGATTTGGCTCCCACCCATGGGATTCACTGGATGGTCTTTCCTTCAACCTCTGTTACATATTTGTCTCTGTATTTCTTTTAGTCAGTAACAATTCTGGGTCTGACATGGGTTTTTTTAAATAAAAACTAAAAATTAAATAAAAGAAGAAAAGCAGCATCTGATAGTAAGCTGGATCTTGGAAGATAGCAGGAGCAAACATTCTAGGACGACTTGGTGTCCTACACTAGCACTAATCTCTGAGGAGAAACTTTAAAGTCTTCAGGGAATAGCAATGTGGGCCAGCAGTTAACAGTGCTGACTGCTCTTGCAAAGAACCCAGTTTTGATTCCTAGCATCTGCATAGTGACTCACAACCAGCCATAACTCTGGTTTCAAAGGATCTGGCACACTCTTCTGGTCTCCATGGGTTTCTGCATGTGTATGCTACACATACATTAACTCAATCATATAGGTTCTCTCTCTCTCTCTCAAATAAATATATAAATAAACTTCAAAATATCATCTTGGTGTTGTGCCAATGTCCATATGTTAAATTTCTGGAATACCATATATGAATTAACTTCTTACTTGAGTTTGGAAATTTTTGTATTCTTCCATACTCAACCTCCAAAGCTGAGCTGCCATAACATGTCAGCTTGGATTTATAGGTATGAAGGCCAAATGTTCCCAGCAAGGTTACATTATGCTCACATGTTTTCATTAAATAAAAAACTTACTAAAACATTTCATCCCTTCATATTCAAGAAACTCATCTGTTGCCTCAAGTCTTCACTGCCTAAGTTTCTATAGCTTTCAAAATTATCCCTTTGATAATTGATGGAAATATCTCTATGAAAACAGAAATGTGAAATTTTCATCTATGTAGTTTTCTGGTCTTCCTCTAAATACCTTTATAGAATGACACAAAGCTAATGCATCTATTTCTAAAGATTTCTTTATTTTTATTCTGTGTGTATTAGTGGTTTGGGTACACATATTTTTGTGCACCACATTCATGCCTTCAGCCTGCTGAGGCCAGAAGTCATCTTTGAATACCCTAGGACTGAAGGTACAGATGGTTTTGAACCAACATGTGGGTTCTGGGAATCGAACCTAAATCCTCTGGAAGAACATAACCTTGTGAATCTCAGAACACAAGAACACAATACCTAGGATAAAGTCTGATACTTAATATATGCTTAATCAGTTATTGCATGCAGTAAATTTCCTAGATGACTAGTCACAGAAAAACATGTGGGAAATGTCTTATAACTTGGGAAAAGCACACTCGCCTCAGTAAACACTTACAATAATTATAGCAATTACAACTGCCTGTAAGTATATAGTTATGGGTTGAGTACTAGCAGAAGACAGGAGAAACCCAAAAGTAAATAAAAAACTAATCTCACAATGCAGACTGTTCTCTATCAATGCAGCCCCGTGAGGCACACTTAGTACTGCAAATGTGAAAGAAAAGGTAAATGTGGCTAAATATTTACTACCAGTTGCTTCGCACGAGCCTCCAGATCAAAGAACTATGAGCCTTCACAAACCAGGAACACGTAGTCAGTGTTAGAAATTTTCCCTATGTCTTCTTTAATATTTCCACTGTTTATTTCATACTTTGATTTTTGCATGCCTCAGCCAAAGTATACACTTCGTTTCAAACAAATTGACATATTGTATCCCCTAGGAAACAGAGCCTTCTCTGAAATATATGGATCTTCTGCTGCCCAGAAGAGAAAAGTCTTCCTGTCTTAATCGGGTCAAGGCCCCTCCTTGTTAGGCCCAGAGGTTGCTCAGCAGTAGCTGGTACAGAGAGTGATTCCTGCTCTGCAACTGTCTGTTACCATGGAGACATGTTAATTAGTGAATGATAAGAAAGCCAGAAGAGTGCAGGGTCTATAAAATCAGGAGAACCAAAGGGAAAGAAGTGGAGAAATTTGGACGGAGAGAAATGAGAAGATATTGTGGGACAGTGGCAGGTAAGATGTTCCAGAATGGTAGGGACACAACAGAATAAAGAGGTTGTGAAGACGAAAGGTGCGAGAAGAAGCAAGACTTGAGAAAAGATATGGGAAACCCCATTGCACTGAGTATAAATCCCCAGGGTCATCTGATTCTGTAAATATGTATCTGAAATGCTATTAAAGACCTGCTTATTTTCCAAAGAAAAGAAAACATGACATTCAGGACCAACAAAAGAGACTATAGACTTCTACAGACACTTCTCTGCTACACACTGGGGCCCCATTCGGCAGCCTGTCATAGTGCTCTGGGTAGAGTGTCCATGTGTGACATTCCTGTATAATTCTCTGAGCCAAATGTGTCCTTGGATTTCTGTATCCAGACCTCTGATGAACACCATGTAGGGGTGGGGGTGGGGGGAGAGAACACAAGTGACAACCTCAAGTGTAACTCTTTAGGGAGGTAATGTGTCAAGTGCTCGTGAGCATGGAAGCCTGCACACCTCAGGCAACTTGGAATCTTGACTGGGTGATAAGAGTCAGTCTTCCAAAGAGATAATCATATTTTATCATAGGATACTATATTTTATATTTTATTATATTAATAATATAAGTGTTTTCATACTTGTTTGGATATCACATTATGTGCTAGTACTATATTATATTTGAGTTTTACATATCTTAAAAATACAAATTTTATAAAAATATAAAAATGTTGATACACTCATAAATACTATAAAGGGCTCAGTATTGTGACCAAAATGTCTCTAGATAAGAAAGAAGAGAATCAGTCTGCTGTGTTAATTTGCAGGGAGTTCTGGAGGTAGGTGACTTGCATATTCTCATCTGCCCATACCAGTAAGTGAACGCACAGCATTTCACACCTTGCAAACCCAACTCCTACCCTTGGATTTTGATTTCTTTTCATCTGCAACACTGTCCTACACTTTTCAGTCTATCTTCTAAGCCTTGGGAGACCCTCATACATAGATGGTTGGATCCTTCTTTTTGTGCTTGATGTCCTTGGTGTCTGTGCCTACTATACATGGCTGTTTTTAAAGATAAACACTCCTGTCTGTGAATCCTCCTCTGAACTGAAAGATTTCATCTGTAAATCTTATGGCACTCTGGGTATTTCCAAAACAACTTAGCTTTCATTAATATTTGGACTCATTAGTCTAGAATGTATTCCAAGTTCTAGTACCAGGAAATCCAGCTATGGGCTTGGGTCATCAAGATGGAGTCCACCTAATTAGTTAATATGGACGCAAGACCCTGGGTCCTTTCCCAACCACTGACTTTATTCTCAATTATTCTGCTTCCTATAAGTTTTTTTTTAGTATGTGTGTCCATTGCCTTCACACCACTCTAACCACAATATCTGGCAGAAATAACGTAGGAGGGAAAGACTTATCTGGTCCCCTGGCTTCAGTTCCTTGTTGTTGGGAAGATGTGGCTAAGCATTCCAGCTCCAAGAAGCAGAGACTTCACACCATGAAGAACCATGATGACAACAGAAGTCAGGATGAGTATAATTTTCAAATGTCCATCCCTGCTGACTACTTCACCAGCTCACCCCCACCTCCTAAAGCCTCCACAGCCTTTCACATCAGCACTACAGCCTTGGGCACAAGGATTCAATGCATAAGCATGTGGCAGACATTTCAGATTCAAACTCCAATATCATGGTGTGAAATATCACTACGATCGACATCACTACATTTCAAGTGGCTTTTCATGATTTTGAATGGTAGGTGCTTCGACAACTGCTATATTCTATCGTATTGAGTTATCCAAGTATATCCAAGCACATAAAAGTACCATATGCACAAACGCAAATCACACTCTAACCCCCAAACATCTCTTCCATGCAGGACTACCTGAAAATCTCAAAGCAGCAACGCCACCAGGTGAAGACTTTGGTGGTGTGAATTTTTATAAAAATCGCATGCGCTCCCATCATCTGGGAATGCTCATAATGGATGAACATTCAGATTCACTTACACGAGCCAACAGGTAGAAGTGTAGTCTAAGATCCTAGGAAGGAGGGCAGCCAGGCGATGGGATGGTGTGGTGAATTCTAAGTATACTGCATGGAGCTTGAGAGTACTGAGGACCAAGAATCACTAGGTAGGTCTGGGTAGACGAGAGGAAGGGAGTCAAGAGAAAAGGACAGAGAAAGTCACACATGAATTCGCTCATTTTGACTCAAGACAGCTATAGGGAAAATTAAAACTAGATCATCTTGCTCCAGGCCATTACAAAAGAAAAAAAAGAAAAAGAAAAAGAAAAAGAAAAAGAGAAAGAGAAAGAGAAAGAGAAAGAGAAAAAGAAAGAGAAAGAAAAAGAAAAAGAAAAAGAAAAAGAAAAAGAAAAAGAAAAAGGCATGGCTCTTTGAATGTGTGCTATTGTACTTTTATATTATAGTATACCATTTCCTATTATCAAATAGGTGACAATACTGCAATTGTGTGTGTATGTGTAAATTTTGAGGGGGGATCTCCATATTCTTCCTTTCATTGAAAATTTTCTCACCTGGTCTGTCCTGATTGTGGTTTCCCTCTCCTACACATCCAAGCCTCTCTCCACCTCCCCTCCCACTTGAATCCACTACCTTTCTCTCACTGGAGAACAAGCAGGCTTCTGGGGGATAATAATTATAATTATAATAATGTACTATAATTATATTAGTTAAATAAAAACAAAACTAACAGAGTTGGGCAAGACAAACAAACAGAAACACCGTAATATGCGGAGGATCTGATGCAGACCCACTCTGAGCCCTGTGCCTGATACTCCAGACTCTGTAAGTTCATGCGAGCTTTGCTCATGCTGATTTAGAGGTTCTGGCTTTCTCAGCATCCTCCATCCCTCTGGCTCTTTCTGCTCCTCTTTCACAGGCTTCGCTGCACCATGAGGGGAAGGATGAACGGAGCTATCCCATGTAGAGCTGACTGTCCCAAGGCCTCTCACTATGCATAATATCTGGATGTGGCTCTCTGAGTTCCCTTCCCATCTGACTTCATGTTCTTTCAATCAGTCTTTCAGAAAAAAAGAATCACAAAAATATAAAAATTAAAATCAAACAATCAAAAAACAATTAGACAAAAAAATGACCAAAATTAAATATAAAGTCCAAAACAAATTCCATGGAGTGTGCTTTATGTTGGACAACCTCTCCTGAGCATGGGTCTATCCTGGACTGTGATTGATATGCCCAGTGTCACACAAGTGGAACAATCTGACTTTTCCCTTTGAACCAGGGTCGATTGTAAATAGGTTCTTGATTCATGGGTTAGAATCTCGCATCCATTTCCTCCTCTCAGTGCTAGGAGCCCATCGGGCTTGAACCCATGCGGGTCTGTTTTCACAGATGTGGTTTCAAATCTACACCTGTCCCACTATCTTTTGCTTGGCATTTCAGGAGTTTATTTGGTCACAAAAGCACTCTCCTAAATTAAACAAACAAACAAACAAAAAACCCGAGGTTGGATCATCAGTAGCAAAATATTACTCTCCTCATATACAGTAGGAAGCATATTTCATATTTGTGAATTAAAGTTATCATTTTATAATAACTTTTATTTTATAATAATAAAATCAGTTTTTCATACTTACTGCTTTTACATTTTTGCAACATTTCAGAGATATTATAGAGATTCCAGAGAAGCTGGATAAGTATCATTAACATCATTTAGCCTTAATATTTTAAATTCAAATATGCTACACAGGCACATGTCTTAATTGGATTAAAGATGATAATTTAGGAAATATCCAAGAATATAGAGAGGTGACTAAGCCAGTGAGTAAAAGACTAGCAACCAAGTGAGCTTGTCTTCCCACAACTGTCTGTCGTGGGCAATTTGATCCACCAGACCCTCCTCTTCTTTACCAATCAGTAGTCTGTTTTCCCTCACTACCTCTCAGACAATGCTGCTGTCTTAGGCACTGGTCCCATCTCCCCACTGCCAGGGCCTAAGAAGTCTGTGAAACTCTTCTAGGTTCTCCCTCTCAGCTTCGTTGGTCTGCAGGCTGAGTTCTGAATTACAAAAAGACTGCTGAAAAATGAAGAACAAAACCAAGACAACTTTGCGAACCCACCCAGTTCTGCTGTGACACCAAAAGATATTATCTCATTTCTGAGTGACCCCATTGAGAGAAAATACAATAAATCAATAAGGAGTTCAAAGTGCAAAGGCACAAACTGGAAGGCAAATCTCTCTCTCTGTCTCTCTCTCTCTCTCTCTCTCTCTCTCTCTCTGTGTGTGTGTGTGTGTGTGTGTGTGTGTGTGTGTGTGCGTGTGTGTGTGTTTGTGTGTGTTTTGTAATGTGCTCTCTCCAAGGATAGGTGAGTCAGAAATGACCAGACATTCTTGATGAGTAATAACCTAATTACTAAGTTAATAACATAACACTGTCCCTTAAACAAAACAATTCAAAATTCAGGCAAAAAAAAAAAAATACAACCATTCTCCCCATATTAACCAGATCATTATGGGACAGTTCTTCCCTGTGTGAAAGTCTACAAGAGAATAGAAGAAGAAAAGGCAGATCTATGGCCCTGACAGAATGACACAAATGCCAGCAGAACTGTTGGCAGAGAGGTATTCAGCAAGGACACGTTTGTTTCCTGTCATATTTAGGTAACCAAACCTTTATTGTAGTGCATGTTTTCAAAAAGTACCCCTCTTTGTTTTGTTGGCAGAAGAAGGTCTGAACCTCATGGGCTGGTCTCACCTGGCCTGCTATTTCTTTGTGCTCTCGGCCATTTTTTCCGGCATATTGATGCTTTGATTCATTCTCAGACACACAAGTTATTTAACTAATCTGGATTTGGATTCACACATATTAAAAACTATCTTATTTTGAGCCCATAAAGAAGCCATGTTTAATAAGTGTCAAAAACAAAACAAAACACAATTGAGGCGATCTATCTGACCATAGCCTGGTAAGAATGGCTGGTAAAGATATTCGACTGACAGCACAGAGTGCTGCTACAGATATTAGAGCAACTGGAACTCCCTTCTAGCTGCTGATAATAAACATGCTTCAATCTCTTCCAAAAAACAAAAGTGTGCCCACTGCCTGACATCTTATGGTGTCTCCTTTCCAGGGACTGGGGAGATGGCTCAGCAGGAAAGAGCATGCGCTGCTCATGCAGATGACCTGACATTATGTCTCAGCAACCACACCAGCAGGCTTATAACGGCCTGCCACTTGTGCTCCAGGGAATCTGTTACCACTGGCCTCTCCGGGCATTAGCGTTCACCCGCACAACAGACATAATACAAATACCAATACACATAATTTTAAATAAATAATTTTAAATATGCTTACCTATTAATCATGTATTTAACCTGTGAATCATATTTATAGGTATTTTATTCTAGAGAAATGAAAAGATAGCTCAATTAAAAGATCTATTTTAAAAGACATTTTAAGAGCAGTCTTATTGATAAATTCAAAGGATTTGAAAACAATCCAAATTCACAGGAACTATTGATGAATAGATAAGCAGATTAGAATAAAATTGAAAAATAGAATATTACTTAAGAAATGAAAGAGGGACAAATTAATAATGCATATAACACTATATGAATCTTAAAAATTACATACAAGGATGTAACTTAGACAAAAAAATCTGCATGCCATTCAATGTTCATGATTGATTTTGTTCTAAATAACAAAATTATAAAGACATAAAATAATTATGAGAGAGAAGAAGGGCAGGCAGTATGGAAGCATGAAAGACTTTTAGAGCAATAGTATACTACCATTGTAAAAATACAGTGTACAAAAATTGAGGTTTAATTATGTATAATATTTTTATGACTTCAAAAGTTATAAATGGGAAGTCAAGTAACGTTTACTTTTGGCAAATTTTACTTTGATATATTTATCTAGCTATAGGTTGTTCTTCTAGAGAAGCTCTCTCTCTCTCTCTCTCTCTCTCTCTATATATATATATATATATATATATATATATATATATATATATATGAATAAATATGCAACTTTGTGTCTATACACACACACACAGAAACATGCACACAGGCACACACACACACACACACACACACACACACACACAGAAACATGCACACAGCATGCACACACACACAGAAATATATACACACCCGCATACACACACAGAAATATACACACACCCGCATACACACACAGAAACACTCACACAGACACACACATACACACACACACACACACAGAAACATGCACACAGCATGCGCAAACACTCATGCACAGTCAAGCAGCTGGCCTTTCAGTGTTAGTGGGAATTCAATGGATGACATCATGTGCCATGGCTGCATTCCACATCAGTAGCTGACTCTAAATAATCACAGCATTTTACAAACAGCAACAGATCCACAACCACTATGAACCAGCACCGTTCATCAATAAACCAGTTTTTCACATCCAATTTCTTTCAGCTTTTTGTTTATTTTTCCTCTAAGTGCAAAACTGTCCAGTTGGCAGCCCAGCCACTCCCAATACTCCTAACATGTTGAAACACTCCTTCATAGGATCTTAATGCATAGCTGGCATCGTTTTCCACAGGACAGTAATAGAAAAATTACCACCAGAAAATCTCTGTGCACACTGCATGGTTATGCTTTTACTTAAATTGTTCCTACCCGCAAAAGTCAGACCCTGACGTCACCACAGCAGGCCCACAGCAGTGTTGGTTATGTGAAAAACCATTACCAGGAAAATTCATTTCTACCTCACTTTAGACCTTTTGTTGTAATTCCTTATATAAAAATCCCTTTTTCCCCTTGACCATTAATACTGATAATTATATCTGTATTTCTTAAGAATATTATGAGTTGCCATTTCTGCATAGTAGCAGATTGAATTTATTCACCTTACGGATATATTATTATCACAGATAATAACTGCAGCATGATAATTATCATTAATTATTCATTTGGATTAAGAGGCAAATAGGCTTGTATTCAAGGGTCTTCCAGAGCACTGTTCATTGTTCCTGAGCCCTGTGTGCCAGTGTGACTAATTCATACTCTTTTCTGAGCCACTGTTGACATCTGACGGGTCCCATATGTATTTATTTGAAAATATAATAAAAGGAATGAGGATACCATCTCAAGATGGAGTCACTAAAACAGACATATGGCTTCTTCGCTGCCTTTAAGTGAGAGTATGCGGTTGTCTGTTAGAGACAGGCTGCTGTGAGCCTTGCACTGGTAAATGTGTATGTATTTTTTTTTCTCTGCATCCTTGACTCAGACCATTTAAACCTACATTTACATAATAGCTTTTTTGTAAAATAATTTTAGTGATATAGTTTATCTTTTGTTGAACTAAAGCTTTGATGCAGTTTCTACTGTTAAAGTGACTTTAGTTTAATATGCAAAATGGAAAGGCAGGGTTTAGAAATCTGGGATGAAATCAAGATGAGGAGGGTGCAGAGAAAAGGAGGCAGACAGCTGTGAAAATGGTGCTGGTGAAGGTTTAGCTGATAGGCACTACTATGGTATGACTATATTGGTAACATCTCTTTTGATTTTTCTCTCAGTCTCAGTCCTTATCTTTTTAATCTGTAATTTATATTTACACTTCTAAATAGATGTAAAAAGAGGAAGTAGGGAGTCTGTAGCATTACCCCTGCTACTGAGATAGGACAGGAATTTCTAAGGTCGAGCATTTGAGTTTTGCATATTGAAATGACTGCAAGATTTCCCCTTTCTTCCCTTCCATCTGCTGGTAGACTCAAAGGGGCCACCACAGTGTTACTGTTACATAGTGATTGCTTATTCTGATAGTGTTTTTCTGTGTTCCAGAATGGCAGCCTATATCATTCCCATTTATACTCAGGAGATGGAGTTAGTAGAAGATTGAGTAGTAATATTTAATTAGGAGCACATAGTTCTGGGGCTGAATCAAGAACCCACATTTTCCAGCTCATTGGTCCGGTTTCTATGTCCCCCCAAGTACAGTAGTACACAGTCCAACACAGATGCTAAAGGGAAAAGAGAACAGAACTTTAAAAATTCCTCTCCAGATGCAGAATTTCAGAACCTTGGGATGGTGGCCATGGAGTTCTGCTGATGTCACTCCATATAGCTAGCTAGCTTTCTTTCTTTCTTTCTTTCTTTCTTTCTTTCTTTCTTTCTTTCTTTCTTTCTTTCTTTCTTTCTTTCTTTCTTTCTTCCTTCCTTCCTTCCTTCCTCTTTCTTTCTTTCTTTCTTTCTTTCTTTCTTTCTTTCTTCCTTTCTTTCTTTCCAAAAACAATTTTTATTCGATATTTTCTTCATTTACATTTCAAATGCTATTCCAAAAGTCCCCTATACCCTCCCCTGCTCTGCTCCCCAACCCACCCACTCCTGCTTCCTGGCCCTGGCATTCCCCTGTACTGGGGCATATAATCTTTTTTTTTTTTTTTCAAGACAAGGTTCCTCTGTATAGCCCTGGCTGTCCTGGGACTCACTTTGTAAACCAGGCTAGCCTTGAACTCAGAAATCTGCCTGCCTCTGCCTCCCAAGTGCTGGGATTAAAGACGTAAATCTTCGCAAGACCAGGGGCCTTGCCTCCCAATGATGACCAACTAGGCAATCTTCTGCTACATATGCAGCTAGAGGCACAAGCTCGATTGGTACTGGTTAGTTCATATTGTTGTTCCTCCTGTAGGGTTGCAGACCCGTGCAGGTCCTTGGGTACTTTCTCTAGCTCCTTCATTGGGGGCCCTGTGTTCCATCCAATTGATGACTGAACATCCACTTCTGTATTTGCCAGGCACTGGCATAGCCTCACAAGAGACAGCTATATCAGGGTCATGTCAGCAAAATCTTGCTGGCATATGTAATAGTGTCTGGGTTTGGTGGCTGTTTATGTGATGGATCCCTGGGTGGGGCAGTCTCTGGATGGTCCTTCCTTCCTCCTCAGCTCCAAACTTTTCTGTAACTTCTTCCATAGGTATTTTGTTCCCCATTCTAAGGCAGAATGAAGTATACACACTTTGGTCTTCCTTCTTCTTGAGTTTCTTGTGTTTTGCAAATTGTATCTTGGGTATTCTAAATTTCTGGGCTAATATCCACTTACCAGTGATTGCATATCATGTGAGTTCTTTTGTGATTGGGTTACCAAACTCAGGATGATATTCTCCAGATCTCTACTCCAGAAATCAGTCCGGCGGTTCCATGCAGCTTTCTAAAGAGAAAGTTGGCATGGTAAGCACACGTTACCCTCTTACAAGATTTTTCCATGTTCCGCACAGTCTTGCGGCCAGCACAGCATATCTCCAGAACTTACATCTTGTGTAACTGAAGTTCTATGCCCCTTAGCAGCACCATGCTCCAACAGGTCACTCTTCCTGACCTCCCTTTTTACACACTAGTAATCCTAGAGTGGTCACAGCAGCCTAATCAGAGATAGAGATACATGGATACAGATACTCTTGTGAATGGTGTACCCAATGCTTATTTTTTAGTGGAAAATACATTTTAATCTACCATGCTTATAATAATAATTGGTCATTAATATGTTTAGTATATGCATTACCCTCCACTGAGCAAGTTATACATATTATCTGAAGAGAAAATTGGTGACTAATAAACCATGGGCTGTTTCAGGAAAAAGTTTCAATCTACAAGAAGTAAAATTATTGAATAATTAGTTTCAATCTACATGAAATAAGATCATTTAACAGTCAAAGTAAGATAATAACTTTAAACCATTTCTTAAGAAGGATGCAGATGTAGTTCGTTGGTAGAGCCATTTCCTAGAATGCACAAGGTCCTGGGCTCTATCCCCCAAGTGACTAATCTGGAAAATTCTAAATTCAAGTCCAGCCAAAGTTTCATTGTAAGACCTTACCTTGCCTCAAAAAGACTAAGAGCTAAGATCCCAGTGACAGCCAGCATACACAAGGCTCTGGGGTTCATCTCAAGCACTGAAAGGTTAATTAATTCTTGGGAATTTGGACCTTCACTTTGCTTCCCAAGAACTCATTCAATATAAAAGACTAAGATTCCGGGATGGAAGGGTCAGGGAAGGCACTGCGAGAGGAGCTACAACTCAAAGACAGGAATAGTGTGGGAGAGACTGGGTAAGTCCCAGGCCAGCTAGAAAATGCAGATAGTCATATGAATACATGTTTAGGAAAAAAAATTAGGAATCAGAACTCACAAAGCACCCTGCACTGGATAAAAATGTTCTTGCTGACTATACTTAATTTGTTGTCAGCCTCTTTAATTTTCCTCTGAACATATTTTTCCTCTCTTGCTCTGAATAAGATTCTCTTCTGGCTGCATCTCTTTGATCTGATTGTCTATGTATTTCTTTTTGGCCATGTTATGTTGACAATTCTGTCAACCCCTTGAAATCAGATTCTGAAAATGGAATATACTCTCCTAATGGTGATGATCACTTGAATGTAAAATAACATGGAATCATGAAAACAAAAAGAAGCCATGGGTTACAGCTATGTTATAACTGGATTACAGAATGCTTCGGTGGGCTGGAGGAAAAAGCCAAATGACATGGATTGTTTGTCCTGGTGCTCTCTGCTTTTCTGAAAGGAAAGCTGACTTTAAATCAATCACATCTGCTTAAGACATAGCTAAGAGCTAGGATTTCTTGAAAGCTCTTGTTGTGCAGAGGGTTCAACTAAGCACGTCAGCTGTCATTTCTGACCCTCGTGATGACCCTCTGCAACGGAAATCAGGACTCCACACCCACACCAGGAATCTAAGGCTGACACACAAGCCCTTTCCCCTTGTTCCAACGTATGTTCACTTAATTGACACCTCCTAGTTACAGCTGGGAGACAGCGAAGGCTTTCAACAGTGTGTGGCAGTCACTTTCCTGTTTATGATAAAAATTCTGGCAGCAGCAGGGGAAAGGGAGGAGTGTGGAGTTTAGAAAAGTGGGAAACATTTTCAGTTTATGATAGAGAGACTTAGGGCCTTAAACTAAGGACTATAGGAACACTGGGTCCCATGACAGAGGATGCTGATGAAATGTCCTTTCAAAAGTCAGGTACGGAGAGGAGAGGTGGAAATGCTTGTTCAAGTAAGCCACAGGACAATAGTGTTGCCCTGGCTTACGTAATTTTCTTGTGTCTGAGGAAATCTGGTCTTTATTTCACTTTGTCTCGTGTTTCTCCAAGGTAAAACACCATTCCAGAAAGAGAGATGTCTCACTAAATAAAGACAAATCTTGCATTTGAAACTTTGTCACTGCAACCACTGAAAGTTACTGCCTTTGTAGGAATTTTCTCAGTGCTTTTGTAGGAATTCCCACTAACCTCATTGGGAAAGAACCTTGCTTATTCGGAATACCACAGCAGGGAACTGTGGGTGGAAGATTAGTTCTTTGACTTGAGGATTAAAACTTTGAAACACTTTTGTACACAACTGAGGTTTGTTTTTTTTTTTAAAAATAAATAAACACATTTCTTTAAAGGTGAAGGAATAAAAAGAGAAAGAGATCCCAGCTAAACTATCATCACCAGGTATCTGAAATACCTGCCCAGGCTTCTCAAGCAAGCATTAGTCTCAGATCTCTGCTCTAACAGAAGTGATGAAGATGCTTCCAGAAAGCTGGATGCTTTGCAGTCAACCATTGGACTGAACCGGGGGCCCCTGATGGAAGAGTTAAGGGAAGGACTGAAGGAGCTGACAGGGATGGCAACGCCATAGAAAGAACAACAGTATCAACTAAATGAACCACCAGGAGTTCCCAGGGACTAAACCACCAACCAAAGAGTACACATTGATGGGTCCTTAGCTTCATCTACATATGTAGCAGAGGATGGCCTTATCTGGCATCAATGGGAGGAGAGCCCCTTGGTCCTGTGGAGGCTTGATACCCCAGTTTAGGAGTTACTAGAGGGATGAGCTAGGAGTGAGTGGGTAGGTGGGAAGCACCCTTTTAGAAGCAAAGGACAGGAGGGATGGGATAGAGTGGTTTTGAAGGGAAGACTAGGAATGGGGACAACATTTGAAATGTAAATAAATAAAAATAACCAATTGAAAAGAACAGCTAGGTGCTTTGACAAGCTTCTGTAGTGCCAGCAGTTGGGATGAACTTGTACCCAACTTTCATCAGCATCCTCTGTCATGGGACCCAGTGTTCCCATAGTCCTTAGTTTAAGGCCCTAAGTCTCTCTATCATAAACTGAAAATGTTTCCCACTTTTCTAAACTCCACACTCCTCCCTTTCCCCGCTGCTGCCAGAATTTTTATCATAAACAGGAAAGTGACTGCCACACACTGTTGAAAGCCTTCACTGTCTCCCAGCTGTAACTAGGAGGTACAAGTATTGCTACAAGTTCAAAGCCAACCTGAAATTCACAGTAAGTTCTATGCTAGCCTTGGCTACGAAGTGAGCTTCTTCAACCTAATGTAAAGGCTTTGATATGTTTGCACGGGCGCATGCTTGCATGATTTTCAAACTTGATTTAAAATATCAAGAACTATAATTCAATTTTGTAACCTAAACTGTTGCGGGGGGTGAGGGACAGAGTACATGCTCATTCTTTGCTTTTGAAAACATAGAGTAATCATTTACATAAATGTTTTTTGTATCCTTCATGTAAAAAAAGAAAGACAGCATTTATGAGAATAAGTCGAATAGAGTATAAGGGAAAAATGGATGCAGTGTAATAATGATAAGAAACCATAATAGCTGCATGGAGGTAGATAGCAAATTGGCATTCATTACTCCAATGGGGAGAGAGTTAGTGGGCAATTAGCAACAGTAAATGCCAAATGGAAGAGTAATCTGTAAGACAATAGTAAACGTATGCACAATGAGACAGAAGAGACGGGCAAGCAGGAATAATGGCAGAACAGGCATGGATCTTTTCTGCCCTCTTCCTCACTCCCAGTATCATCAGCTTCCAGTCTGTTCTGGACTATCAGAGGCAGCAAGTCAATAACCAGACCCAGGAAGTCAATAACCATGAGGTTCAGGATGAAAAAAAAAAAAAAAAAAAAAAAACGCTTTTCAAAGAGGGAGCTATAAAATAAAAAGCGGGTGATTCAGGCTGGGAAAATCAAAGAACAGATAATTATGTTATTGTGAGGAAGGACCTAAGGGATGTGAATCGCTTTGCTCAGCCACATTCATATGCACAGGAAGTAATGAAGGTGAAGAATTTTTAGAATAAAGATAATGATTCCAAGATGTCTAACCTATCGACTACTTTTCAGTACTTACCTGAATCAAAGTATCCTAGACCAATTTAGATACCTTCACTTCAACATTCTTTGGAGAGATTTTAGACATTTCTCTCAGTTATCTATTCTTTGTGCACACAAACATAATAGTTAAAATGTATGTGAGTCATATGTACAAGAAGAAAGTTTGCAAATATTAATGCCTGTTGATTCATCTTCAGTAATTTCAAAAATTGTTACATGTACACACAGTTCATATACATCATCCTGTTGGCTCTGCATACTTCACACTTAAGGAACTCTTCTTTCAAATCTCATCTATGAGAAACAAAGGCTTAATTAAGCCTTTGTCTTGCTCAACATAAAACTTAAACTTGGATCTCTCAAATTACTACTAAACCTGAACTTTGGGCAAATAGTAAACAAGAATATACATTATAAAATAGAAAACAGTGGGACTCAGACAAAGTTAGGACCTTCCCTTTGATCAGACACATTTCTATTTACAAATCACTCAGTCTGAACAATAGTCCCACAAGGAGACGAGGATGAGGATGAAGATGAGCAGCAAAAACAGAGATAAGAAAGATGCAAATGTGGCAGTAGTCAGTGGAGGGATGGTGGGCATGGGGTTGTAATGATGCTGATGTCTGTTTGTGGATGAGTAACCATGAGAGGCTAAATGAACAACTCAGTCATTTAGCAAAACTAGGTCACAAGGCAACCAGAAGTCCATGCTTTAGACTCTCTACTTACATCCCGGGTTCTTCTTTCTACCATCTAAGTACTATTTTACAACTGAGCTGTGTGTTAGCTTGCTATTGCCATAAGATGAATGTTCACAAACTTGGATGTCTAAATTTCTCAGTTTCCCTGGGTCAGGAGTCTGAATCCATGTAGGCATGTCCTCGAATCAGAGTGTCTCTTGCATTGACTTAGGCAGTAACTGGTCATACCCTTTCCAAAGCTCACATGATTGGAAGAAGTTAGTTCCCTGTGAGCATAGTTCTGGCTTCTGCTTTCTCATTGGCTGTCAGTCCAGCACAGTTCTTTGACTTGTGCTCTACTCACAAACAATCTTAAAATAGAACTGCACAGTTCTTTGGAGTGAGAAAGCAAATCTCTCTGGCTTGCTGGCTTTCCAAGAGCTCACCTGATTAGGTCAGGCCCATTCAAGACATTCTCCCTTTTTTTTTTAATTAAACTGATGAGAATTTTTAATTTTATGTGCCAAAATAATCCCTATGATTTCCCCCACATGATTCAGCATAGTCACAGAAGTAATAGCACATTGTCCTTACTACGGTTTGCAGGTAGAAGAAAGTTATGGGTACCATCCACACTCAAGAAGGGAGGACTATATAAAACATGGTTAGGCACTGAGGATCTTAGAATTTGTATGAGAAAGCATTGTTAGCACCATAAGCACTAGGATCTGCTTCCTAGCCACTACAATTGAGTTACTCCAAGCTCCTAGGTACTTTCCTGTAAGGTATCCATCATACAGTGTATCCCTCAATGTGGTATTGGCTTGTCACCTTCCATGGGTTAATCCCTCAGTCAGCAATGTTATACCAGCCACTGTAGTATTTCCAACATCCCTCAGGAGCCCTGACACTTCTTTAGCACGTGAATAATGGCAGCTATTAGTATTGAAATGGCCTTCCTCAGAAACAGTACTGCCTGTCAACAAAGAAGGTTTAAAGCCAAATTATCTTCTTGGATTTTCACCCAGTCTTGTATTCAAACACATATGACAACTCAAACATGTGTATTATACCAGCAAGTGCTACTCTTCACATATCCACTGATTCTGATCCATTATTTCTTCATTATATTCTGATAGATAGATGTTCATGCTACTGCCCATACCAAAGCTGCTTTTGTTAAGAAAGCAGAACTTCAAGCTAACTCATTTTAGCATATTAAATCCATATAAATGGATTTTACCTAATTGAACAGTAGGAGATGGTCTGAAAGTTCAGGATTAAATGGGAAAAAAAAGCAAAGAAGGGGAAGATTATGGTCACATGTTTTTAAAGGCCTAGAGGCAAGAAAGTCTAAGAGAGGAACTAAATAGAATATTTTGTAAGGAAGTAGAGGGCAAATTGGAGAACTTAGAAAATAGATCTATCAGACGAAAAATGTTTAACATCTCAAACGATAACCAAACAAGCAATTCAACAAAGTCTACAGTGAAAGGTAAACTGACATGCACAGTTCATTGAAAACTTTACATCAGGACATCCACATGCATTGCTTTTGGAAAATAGATCTAAAAGTCATTTTAACATTTTTACAATTAGGGAACACTGAGGTCACAGCTGAAAACCTTGAATCATTTTATTTCCTCTCTGTTGTTTAGTTCATTGTGTGAGGCAGAGCCTTGGTATGTGGCCCAGGTTGTCCTTAAGCTTGCAGCAATCTCTTTGCCTCAGCAGCTTGAGTCACAGGCCAGCACCACCAGGCCTGGCTCTGTCTTCTCATCTTGCATTTAAAGGTCTGCAATGTGTGCATTTTAAAAGTCTTTTGCTCATTTTCTTGAAGTATTCTACATAAGTCGGTCACTGAGATAACCACAGAATGTTCCATCTCAATAATTATTAAGAACTGGAAAAGGCATACTTGGATTTAGGAGCCATTCAAACAATTGCCTATAATAGCCTTTCTTTAAAGTTCCAAAGCAATACCATAACGGACTTATTGCCCCATTAAACAAAGGCACACATTTGGCTGTCATGAATTCTCTATTAAGAGAAAACCCACCTTCCAGATTCTCAAAGCAACAGCTTGTGAATCAAGTATGAAGATAAATATACCTGTGAATACTTTGAGCATTTCAGTGAGTGGAGAAGCAGAGAGAGGGGGAGATGGGCAAAGGGAGGGGGGAGACAGAGGGGAAGGGGCAGGAAGAAGGTGGAAACATATATTTTAAATCTCAGACAGTAAACAAGTGATAGCAAGGAACAAACCACGGTCATCCCTCATATTTTTGTTTGAAGGCAGACTCAGATCTGCTCTGTGCCCAGCAGTCTGCAGTCTCTGTACAAAGACCAAAGCAAAGGGGAAATGTGAAGGCCAGCAGAGCTCTTGTGGGCTGAAGAGAAGTCAGCAGTGTAATGATACCCCAAATCTATATTTGTCAGGCTCTTACAGTAAACTCCGCATTCTCCCATCTATTAATAGTTGGCACTTCTGTAACTCTGCATCTCAGCAGTGAGAGCCAATGTCCATCATATTGACTTCAGGGCTGCATGAGCATCCTGCGCCCGCCCTCAGAAGAGGTCCATGACCTTTGCACAGTAAGCTCCAGTTTGTCTAGACAAGCTTGGCCAGTTGTGTTATGCACGTAGGAAGAAAGCCCATGTCCTTCAGATCTCTTCTAGCAGCTTGGAAGCCTTCCCTCAGATGCTAGCACATCATTATTCCCAGAGTAGGAACTTCTGTAAATACTGTCAAGTTAATGAATGGAAGAGTTTCATAAGAAGCTTTCTTACCTCTAGCACAAGGACAAGGTGTTTTCTTTTGTTTTGTCTTGTTTTGTTTTGTTTTTCTTTCCCACAAATACTCATGAACTACCCATCTCTACCTATCCTGGACTAACAAGTCCCTGTCCATTAGCATCTTCATAATTGCCCGAACATCCTCCATCCTTTGCCTGGTCCTACAACAGTGTCTAGATTTCAGACTCACTTGCTACATTTTCCTTGTCATAGTGTCTTCCCGGGGTTGCTGTGCAGAGTCCTTCATTGAACCTACAGTGTAGACGGGTACTTTATTCTGTGCGGCTTAAGTCATTATTTCTCCAACATGCTGTGATTTTTTTCTTCCTTCCCCCTTAGATGTCGCCTGTAATTGAGCCCATCAGAAGAAGTTCTTTCTAATAGTGATAATTCTTTTTAACTTTGATAATTTCGGAGAGTGTGTTTTGATCATATATACCCCTGTTCCTCCCACAATCCCCCTACATCCTCCTCCTCCCTACCTCCAAACTTTGTCTTCTTGTTTTTTTTTTTTAAGAGAAATAGACAAGGTTCTCTAGCCCGTAGACTCTTCTATCCTCTTCTTCAGAGTTCCTTTAACCTTGGGTTTAGAAATTTTATTGAAAAGACTCTAGCTGAAGGCTAGTATTTTGACCAGTTATGGGTTGCTATGAGGGTCTCCATCTGCTGCAAAAAGAAACTTCTTTGATGGGGGGGTAAGAGTTGCACTCTTCTGAAGACACAGGCTGAGTAGTTGGAACACACTTAAACTTTATATGCCCCAGTACAGGGGAATGCCAGGGCCAAGAAGTGGGAGTGGGCGGGTAGGGGAGCAGGGCAGGGGGATGATATAGGGATCTTTCGGGATAATATTTGAAATGTAAATAAAAAAATATCTAATTTTTTAAAATGTGAAAAAAATTAAATAAACCTATAAAAAAAGAAAGAAAGAAATTAAGCTGCTTTAGGTTATGGTAGAGAGGTTGTGGTGGAATGCTTGTCTATAGCTGCCATGGCTTGACCAGCCTTGGGGAGTTGGCTAAGTTTGGCAGACATTTAGCAGACATTCATTTTGGTCTCAAAGGCCAAATTCAAATTTAAATCTCCCTACACAAAACTTCCTTGACTTTATGCATTCATAGTCTACCATATTTTTTACATCACTACACCTGAGGCAGATCCCTTTTTTTCTCCCCACACAGGCCTCTTGAAATTAAGTTTAATAAAAAAATAATACCACCTTCACGATAAAATGAATATATTTAATCACATAAATTTGGGGTATTAGGAATAACAATATTGCTTATTCTCTAAAGCTTGATTTTCCTCATTTGCCCTAATATGTAGTGTCAAGTATTAGTCTCAACATCAAATAAGTGGAGATAAGTATAACTTGATTAGCATGAAAAAAGACAGGAAGAATAAAACAACAGAAAAGAAGGAAGAAGGAATTCATAACCTCTAAGGATGATTTATTAAATGAATTGTTTTAATGATGAGATAGCTTTTCAAATGAAAAATAGGCAAAGCTTTGGATTTCCAAATAGATAGTACACTATGCCATGTTTATTTTTAGATCACCTAATTGATTCAATTAGCACATTGTCTTAACAGGATTTATAAGTGCCATGTACAACATACATTAGGCCTGAATTATAAAGCATCAGAGTGATGTCCATGGTGATATTAATATCACCAAAATTTAAAGTAACTGGTTCAGGAAGACCATGCACAGAAAGTAGGAATGTATGTATGTATGTTGCAGATGAGGAAGCTATAGATCGTTCCAGACGGTAATCAAACCTAAACCTGGAAAAATTTAGAAGTACTAATATAAGAAACAATTACCTACGTAATTGCCTACAAAATTGGATTTAAATGATAGCATGGTTATCACTGTAGAAAGGGAAGTGTAAATGGTTTGTAAAAATGACTAATGGAGCAATTACTAACTAAACTTAAAAACACAGACTACTTGGTAAAGTCTGTACATAAGTGCATTCAGTAGAAGAATACATACAAAACTGTTTGAGAGACTATAGGTGATACCACTACCATCTTACAGTGTACTCAATAAACATTTTTTTATTCTATTCTGGTCTAAAAGGCACTCACTGCCCACTAATCCTTCCAATCCCTTCTCCAACAAATCATAACTAAATAAGAGATGGAGGAGTGATCAAGACAATGAGCCCTACAAGAATGCTAAGTTTTAGGATGCATCAGAACTGAGGCAGTGCTAAAGCAGAAGACGTTGTTCTCTCACAGATGCCACTGGCCATTTGTTCTATCAACAGTTACATGAGGTCAGACACTGACAGTACCACTTCACAAATGAAAAACTGGGCCTCAGGAAATCAAATCAGTTGCTTGCAGTCACAATCCACTCACTTACCCAATAGTGGCTTATGGGTCATTGCATTTCTACCTACCTGACTAGAATTTTACCTAACTACTCAAACTATAAAGTATAGTTCTCCCTTCACTATTTTGTCTGCCATGAAAACAGTTCTAAAACCAAAGTGAATCTCAAGACAGACTCTTTAAAATAACATGTCTCTACAGGGAATAGAAACCTTTAAAAAATATGTAATTCTGACTATGCCTCTGAAGCTAATTTAAGTGAGGAGGAAATGAGATTGAAGGTCAAAGTGCCCAAAATAGATACAAACTTATCTCCCTCATGAACTCAGACTTCTTAATATACTGAATGAACCAGAAAGAGATTAAAACAAGAAAAAAGTAGAGAAGATAGACGAAATCTTTAAGGCTGGATTCACAGTTTCCCAGTGAAAATAAGATTGTTTCAAAAATTTCCAAGATTGGCACCAAAAAAAAAAGGCATAATAAATACAGAAAGAAAGATCTATGCTTGTATGTCAAAACATCTGTCATGTTAACAAATATCAAAAAAGCCATATACTTTCCTTTTTCTATATTGAGGAAATGGATTATAAGCTGAAACTGTAGAATAAATATTGCTGAGTTTATTGAAAGCCAAACCACAAGAGTAGCTGGTGAGGAAACTTTTGAGAAATGTACATGAACTTTGAAAGTTGGCTTCCAAACTCCAACAGACACATATGCAAGGATTTTGAAGTTTCCTGTATCCTTAGTCATGGGATTCCTTCATCTGAAAACAAGGAGATTCATAAGGAAACCAACAAGTGTCAATGGGAATGAAAAGATGGTTTTGGAAACGGAAGACCAGTGAGATGAGAAAGGTTCTCAACACCATTCGGGTGGGAGGGGCTCACAAAAGGGAAGGAGAAACCCAGCTCTCACCGAGTAAAGCCCTGTAAGCATGCTTGAACCACAGTGGCCACCTGTCTCCTACTGTGCCTCTCCTCTTTTCTTCATACCAGACACCTGGTCTTTAAGTGAAATGCTTTTCTAAACTTATGGTGACTCGGTCCTCCTGTCCCCACTGTCACAAACTTTCCTGTTTCCCTCAGGTTTTGTCCTTGCTGGTCTTTGGCTTCATCTCTAATGCATTCTTTCTTCAGCAAATTGTCCTTCAAGCACTGCATGCTTAGATCACAGTGCACACCTAGGAAAAATACCTCAGTGGCTTCCCAGTCTTTTCTCATGTCACAGAAAGGAAGCCCTGCCTGGCTAGGTGTTCTTTACTTCAAAATATCACTGTGAGCTTAGTGTTCTTTGACACACCCAAGTCCAGCACTCTTGACATTCTATGTGAGCTACAGATCTCCCTTTCTTCTGTGTCTTAGTTAACCCTTCTACCTGGAAATTCTGCCCCATTTCCCCTGACCTTCCAGGCATTGTCTTCTGATAGGGGATATCATCCCTGGTTCTAGCCCTGTCTGTCACATCACTATGTCCCTGGAAACACCAATTTCAGTTACAACTTGGCTTTGCTCTTCACACAAGTCAGCTCCACATAAAGAGTGGTTTTTGTCCACTTTGATCTCCTTTCAATTCTCAGCACTTAATATAACGTGATAGTCGAAGGAGGCTTAAAGAATACCACTGAGGGTGGGGTGATATAGAATGGAATAACTAAATGCTGAACATTTTTATTTTACAATGGACTGTAGCCGTCAGGATAAGTTTTCCATGTAGCTGAGGTAACACAGAGTTAGTAGCAGGGTGAGTAGAAGAGAAGACCAAAGGACTGATAAAGATGCTCTAAGGATATATCCCATTTGGTGCTCTTGACGGTTTCTTTTCCAAAGACTAGATACCATGATATTCAAGTATGCATGTGGAATGTGACCTAGAGATACAGCTGGAGCTCTGAAGCACACAGGAAACTTGACTCAGACACAGGAGAGTTGAAGCTAAAGATAGGTTGTTCAAACTGATAAGTGTAGAGATAACTCTAGTAGAGTTCTATAAATTACCTAATTGCCAACAGAAGTTCTGACTTACCAGTGATTTATGAAATGTGGTCCTGATGGTGAGGAAGAGCACTTACCAATTCATTTACTGCTCAACCTTATAAACAAATTCCTGTCTACAAGAAAGATAAAGTTTTAGCTTTCTTATTGAGGGCAGAAGGATACAGATATAAGATAGAAATGATACAGTGGTAACCTATAATAATTCCATGCACCTCATATGACACAGGAATTCATTTCTGTAGTTACATGTTGGGAAATATGGTGTCATCCTGTGGGAGGAATCCAAAAGAATGCAGTGTAGATATACAAAATTTTAAAGTTATAACAGGTGTTAAATACCGATTAGGAAAAGTGCAGCATATAACCTTATGATATAGATTATTTGAGAGTCAACATGTATGTTCCATTACAACTCCTTTGAACAAGGCTAGGATGGACACGCTGATGCCAAAGGATGAAGATGAGCTCAATAGTGCCTATTAATTATCTTTAATCCACCAAAACCAAATGATCTCCCTGGCAAACAGAGACAGACCACTGTTTCTGGTGAACACATGAATATCCAGTGTGACCTTTGGAAGTACAGACCAGGGACACATGCAGTGGTAGGTTGATACTCTATAGTTCCTTCCAGTTCTAAGTTCAGTGTTGCAAACCCAAAAGAGCGCCCATAGAGGCATGACCAGTATGGTCTGAATTTAAAGTCAACATGAGAGCATAGGTTAATATACCTTTCTGTACTAAGATTTTGTACTTTCTCTGTGGAAACTGTGCAGCTAGGAAATGCACTGGTACTGGTAAAGCTTTTCTGTTACTGTTGGTTAGTCCAACATACCAGCAATCATAAATGAATAAGCAAATATACATTCTCAAATAAGCAGACAGTAGTACTGTGCTTTTATATTTACTGGATATAAGTTTTCTCTGTGTCTTAGGGTTTTACTGCTGTGAACAGACACCATGACCAATGCAAGTCTTATAAAGGACAACATTTGATTGGGGCTGGCTTACAAGTCCAGAGGTTCAGTTCATTATCATCAAGATGGGAGCATGGCAGCATCCAGGCAGGCATGGTACAGCCAGAGATGAGAAATCTACATCTTCATCTGAAGGCTGTCAGCAAAGTACTAACTTTCAGACGGCTAGGGTGAGGGTCTTAAGCCCACGCCCACACCCATACCTACTACAAAGCCACACCTCCCAATAGTGCCACTCCCAGGGCCAAGCATACACAAACCATCACACTCTGCTACACCCTGTGATGGAAAGGGGAAAGTGGTGAGATTAAATATGCAAATGATTGCATTGCAATCTTTTTCTCTAATAAAAAGAAATTGTAATTATGTACTTTTATGTCATCATTTAACACTTCTTTACTGTGGTTCCTTCTCTCTTTCAAGCTTCACACACACACACACACAGACAGACACACACACACACACACACACACACACACAGGATCTCTTGTAGAACCCAAGTGATTATAGAGCTGGAATATACTCACTGATATTTTCATCCCAAGTTTACACTAAACTTGCTATGGTAAAAATGTTTTTATTAATAACCTAAAAATTTAATGAAAGCCCTATCTTTAAAAAATATATCCATTTCTCCTTTTACACTAAATTTATAATGAACCTTTGGGAAATTTCTGAAGTTCTTACACACATATTAATTCCCATTAATTAACATAAAGGCTAAAATGCAAATTAAAGTAGTTTCCATCCTTGGAAAGGGCAGGGCTCCAAGCAGAAGGATCCCTGACTCAGGGTGTTCTCCATGCTTCAGTGAACAGCTGCCTACCTCTGGATTCCAGATCCTTAGAGCAACACAAGACTACAGCAAAACTTAGAGGCACAGTGCCAAGAGCCCAGGGCTGCCTTTCCATGGCAACAGGTCAGGAGCTGAACAAGGTGGAAGAAAGACCACACACAGGCTAAGTTCAAACCCCATCATGTCTTATATGGTCTCATACAATATCTTTATTACAGCATGAAAATACAAGTGCACCCCAAAGGCAAAACCAGTCAACAGTTTGTGATGTCTGCAAGTTTCCTGATTCTTTTGCTGGCTGCTTTTAGACGTTTCTAAGGGATTCTGAATCTCTTTAGGAATTTGTTGTTGTTTGTTTGTTTGTTTGTTTGTTTTGTTTTTAAGATACATTTTCCAAATTTCTGAACTGAAGAAAAATCAGAGAACAATTAGTGGAGATAACCCATGATGTAAAGGTCTTTTTCTCTTGAAACACAGAGGTCATATGGGATGGTAAAAGAGCTAAGGGGGAAGACTGTGTTTAGAATACACAAAGCTATAGTTTCCGTTACTGGTATCATAATCAAAGAAATAATCAAAGTTCTGGGATAGATGCATATCGTTTCAAATAAACAAATTATCACACCAGCTACTATCCCCATGATAAAAGCATAACTTATATTTTCTCCTGGACACCAAGATCCTTTGAAAGAATAAGAGCAGTATTCATGCAGGCAACACACCCGTTCCCAGATAAACCAACATACAGCCGTTCTTCACGACGCAAGAACAAATGGCCAAGTCAGAATCTGAACCTGCCATTTTACAGCTGATGCCTGTGTTGCTAAAGCACTCCTCCAGGATAATAGCCTCATGGAAGGAGGCTGCTGGCAGGCATTCCTCATTGTCTGGTTTCTGGATGCTGCATCTGTCTGGTTGTCCTACAGGAAGCCCTGCCGCAGGAGGGGAAGTCATTATGTACTTAGGGAAGGCAAAAAAATGTACCTGGTATGCTTGCAGAATGTGAAGGGATTACAACAATATTGCTGTGCGAAAACAAGTCTCTGGCCATGTACTCTGTCATGATGCTGTGCCTTGGTATATCCTGGCAGCATGGAGCAAAGAGCCAAATGTTTCCATTGCTGGATTTTGGAAACACAGAAAAAGCAGGCAGAAGAGAAAACAGTGAGGAAGAGGAAACTGAAGTGTGTTATCTGTGTGTATTGGGGGGCGAGGGGGAGGTTATGTGTGTTTTAATGGATTTAGCCACAAGTTGAAAGAGTACTTCAGGAACACAAGGGAAAAAGAAGATATATACAAGCTTAATTAATAGAATTCAGATGAAAGAACAGGAAAATTAAATATTCATTATAGATTCCATAAAACTGTGAAAGAAAACAAACTCTCAATCAAAATCTACATTCGAGAGACAAAAACTTTTAAAAAATTAAGAATTTGAGAAGGAAACGTGAAAAAAAATGCAAACTGTTCAAATGACCAGGCAAGAGCATGTGTGACAGTTTATTTACCTGAATGACTGGTGGATGGCAGAGCATGAGTCTATGAAAGGAGATGGTAGGAGTGTAAGAAAGATCTTAGAGATAACAATGGTCAAGGGACTATGTCTGTGACCCGATCAATTCACCCCCTGTGAGTTGGAGGACTGGGGATGGTTTTTAAAGTCTAGAATAGAGAAGAATATAGCAGATCTGGGAAATGAAAATAATTGCAATCATAACAGTATCAGAGACTTCACAAAACGATCGGCGGTGCCTAAAAGCATGCCAGTTATTTCAGGTTTACCCTCTTATTGTCTATAAGTAATGATGTTACATTATCACTTCGTCTTACATATAAAGAGGAGTGTAAAAGAACTATATCCCTGCTAGTTATATGGAGGAGATTGTCATTCAGCGTCTGCTTGGACTTAGTATTTAACCCAGTAAGATTTAAATAAAATATAAATAGTTGTGTGCCTTGCATGCCAAACTTCTTCGTTAAAATTTTCTACATGGGCTGGAGAGATGGCTCACTGGTTAAGAATACGGACTGCTCTTCCAAATGTCCTGAGTTCAGTTCCCAGCAACCACATGGTGACTCACAACCATTTGTATTGGGATGTGGTACTGTTTTCTGGTGTGTCTGAAGACAGCGACAGTGTACTCACATACATAAAAACATTTCTACATACGTGTATATTTAAAATATTAGTTTTTCCGCTTCTCCCTTTCATTGATAATAGATTATTTTCTCATATGATATTCCTACTTACTACAGCTCTCCTCCATCCTTCCACTTCCTCCCTCCTCTCCACCGCTCAGGTACCACTCCCTTCCTGTCTCTCATGAGAAAAGGACAGGGTTCTAAGAGATAATCACCAAAAATGACAAAATAAAATATGTAATAAATCAAAAAGTATCATAGCAAAGTTGGACACAGCCACTCAACAGGAGGCAAAGAGTCCCAAGAGCAGGCACAAGAGAGCCAGTCGCTCTAACAGTCAGAGAGCCACTCGCTCTAACAGTCAAGCCACTCGCTCTAACAGTCAGAGAGCCACTCGCTCTAACAGTTAGAGAGCCACTCGCTCTAACAGTCAGAGAGCCGCTCGCTCTAACAGTCAGAGAGCCGCTCGCTCTAACAGTCAGAGAGCCACTCGCTCTAACAGTCAGAGAGCCACTCGCTCTAACAGTCAGAGAGCCACTTGTTCTAACAGTCAGGAGTTCCATAGAAATACCAATCTAAGAGTTCCATAGAAATACCAAAATCTAAAACACTGAGGGCCTGGTGCAGACTCAAGGAGGCCGATTTGGATGGCCTTTCTAAAAGCCATTTCTGAAACTGGAGTGTAAATGAAAACTAAAACCTCACCATGCTTGTAGGGGTGACGGAGGTGGGAGCACGTAAAAGATGGGCTGGAAAACTGAGTTATGAATTTATATTATGAAAGATTAAGAAAGTTTTTCTTTGATTTGCATTTTTATCTGAGCTAATTGACACTTTGGAAAACTCAAAGTATTTCAAAGAGCCAGGCTTTTTAAATCCAGGTCAATCCTCTTGTGTTTCTTCCTGGATCATTGAACCAAGTCTCTATAGCCCTAGCAAGACATTAATTTGTAATATCCACCGAGTGAAGGATCTGGCCATACAGGGAGACACGGAACCACAGAAATGCAGCTGATTATTGGGTGGAAGGATTGATCACTCCCTCTCTTTCCTCATAGCTGCACTTTGGGACTTGCTAGTTCTTCAAATCAAAGTATATGTGAACCATGTGCTATTCTCTGGGCGCCTTTGATTCTAAAAAGAAACACTCTCCCTTCCCACAGTAATCGTCAATAATCTCAATGAAACCACAGAGAGGCAAGAGGCAGAGATCCATAAAGAAAGGAAGACTGTTCCTGCCCTAGGGATGCTGACCATTTTCTCAAAGAAGCTGCTTAGGAATCTAAAGGGACCACTTGGATGTGACCACAGAGCTTCTCCAACCTGCCTTATCATCTCTCCACCTTTTGAGGTCCGGGATACATAAACAGTAACTCCACATAGTCTCAGGTAGAGATATATGTCTAGATCACCAAGGTTCGTCTTGAAAGCGTTAATGATTTTCATCCAAGCATTCTATGATTCTGAGGTTAACAATTTATGTTCACAAAATCAGTTTAGATTTAAAACACTTCGTAGCACAGTAACTATCATATGTTATAACCTCCACATTAAGGGTTTGTCCACACTCCTCTTCCAAATTGATACCTGAGGACCCTAAATGCCCTCATCCCTGCACTGACTAACCCCTCCACCCCACCTTAGGTTTCATCTGCACAGCATCCTGGTTATCGAACACCCGGCTCCGAGTGTGTGTGTATTAGCTTCCTGCAGGAATCAAAACATCAATACACGGAGAGAATTTGATTTGTTACTGGGTGATGACAGAGTGTTCATCGGCTTTGGTGGACCAAGAAAAAACAGTCTTTTCAAGTGTGCATTTTGTCCCCTGATAACATGGCGTACTTTTCCAGAGGTCCATTCCTCTGCTCTTGCTTCTGGCCACTGGAGAAGCATCTTCCCCAAGAGCACCCAGAGATTAAGAGAATTTTTTTTCCATAAATAGTCACAGAGAGACGAATCATCCAATTAGGAGTGAGCTGCTCCCTCAGAGACCCTGCTTCTACCTGTTGACACTCTCTCCAGGAGCGGAAATAAATGCATACATTAGCCTGGTCTGTTAAATTAAGCAATGGCAAGCGTTCAGGTCTCCCTCCTTTGGACTGAGCCTGTGACTTCCCTTATGTATTCGCCTATGGTGCCTTCAGAAGCACAAATAAAACAACTTTTCAAAAAAGCACACACACAAAAGGAGTAGCTCCTGTAGGAGGATATTTTTCCTGCTGTTTGAAAAACTCTAAGTTTAACCTCCTTGATGTTCCGCCCATGATGTCGAATAGTTCATCATAACTCCTTTTTTTCCTTATTATATATAGTTTTAATACCCTGAGAAATAAAAGTGCTGAACTCTATCTGATATTTTACTGAACTCCTGAACTATTCTGAGCTAAGTATGACAGATGCCCTAATGCTCCAGCGAGAGAAGACGTTCTTTTAGCTCAGACTCATAACATTTCCATTAAAAACCAGAGACCTCAGTCTTAACCTTGGCAATGCCTCCTCCACGTGATTAATTATTTTTATGTGCTCTGCAGTCCATTAAGGAGGTGTCAGTACAGCCTTAGGATGCAGACTTCCTCATGCGGGTCCCTCATCTGCTTTGTTCTCTATCTTCATCCAGGAAAATAAACTCATGCTTCCAGAACTTTAATTTCAGATTTAAAAAAAAAAAAAAAGACTTTATGAGTTTTGTTTTTTAATTGTGGTTTTCTTTGGTAATCCTCTCATGAAGAACCCTTTCGGTGTTGCCGGGCTTATTTAAGTTTTAAAAATTAAAACACAAAGGTGCAATCAATAAAAATCTAGGACAAACCTTCAGCAACATGTTAGAAAGAAACAATAAACACATTCCTTTGTCATTTAAGGTTCACTGTGACTTTACCATTTGTATAGGCAGCATGACCTGCTCTAAATATGCCCATAGTCATTGTTGTATATGATTTATATGATTTACAACATTTCCCTATTTGCTTCCAATGTTTTATTAACACAAGAACTGCATTGTGTAGAACTGAAGGAGAGAAGGGACAATGGGTGACTCCTTTGCATGTAACTGTGTGAAAGTAAGATGTTTTCTGTATATCTGGCAATATATTTGCACAGTAATGAACAAAAAGAAAGCTATTTAAAGATTTTATAATTGAGTTAATGATGTTAAAATGATGCATTTTCTCATCTAATTCTCTCCTTGAAAGACAAAAGTTGCATGTCTAGGCAGCAAGCAAACTCATAATCTATTTCTCTCTCAGTTTTAAAGAAAAAACTTCTCTTGCTCCTTGAAATTCTAGGTATGAACATTTAGTAACTTGATTTTCTAAATATAGTTATGTTCAAGATTTTATTTTAACTCCACATGTATATAACCCTATTTTTTTCTCTTGGTCAATCTCTATAGCTCTTAATTATTAAGATGCTTGTTTCAAATGAAGTTTTTAGAATAATTATTTTATTATTAGCTATATGTAAAAAAACCAGAAGGCAAGGAAGAGTAACATAGTATCATTTATTAGGAAGATATTACAGTGTACAGTGTAACATTTAAGTTATCTCTAGTGCTTCTATCAATGTATAGACAGCATTTGACTGTAAGTCATCTCCAGTGTTCTATCAACATACAGACAGTATTTCAGAGGACATACAGACAACTAAAAACTTAACTCTACATTAACTGGGATAGTGTTTGATCTGTGGAAGTTTATTTTAACTTCTATCTTTCCTCTAAATTAATAAGAAATATTTTAATAAGTATATAAATATCAATTTTTATTTGTATTGATTTAAAATATTTTTCTATGTATATTGGCATTTTGCCTGCATGTATGTCTATGTACCACATATATGCTTCCTGACCTCAGAGGCCAGGCTAGGGCATCAGATCCCCTGGAATTGTGCCTATGTTGGTGGTGAGCTGGAAATTGAACTCAGACTCTTGGGAAGAACAACCAGTGGTCTTGTCATTGAGTGATCTCTCTAGCCCTGAAGTGACTGTCAGATATCAGTCAGAGCTTAATGGGTATCTCCCAATCACACACGCACACACACACACACACACACACACACATCTATGCACACACACATGAACACACCAGAGCCACCTACTCCCCAGGAAGAAAATATTAGACCTTAAGTGCTGAGATAAAGGCAAAGCTTGCACTTTAGATAGTATCACAATCCTAGCATACACCACAGCATGTATTGACCTCTATTCTCATTGTATTTCCCACACTATAACCCAGGTGCATTTGAGAGCTTTCTATCACCATAATATCCTTGTAGGGCATTATAGTGTCATAAGCAGCTCTTGGTGAATAAAGGGTATAGACTACTAAGACTAATAATGAAGATACCCCAGCTCAGAACTATTGCCAATTTAAGAAGCTTGAGAGTAGAGAGTCAGTGTTCTTCAGGGCTATAGCCTCAGGTAGGTTGCCTGTGTTCCAATGGATGGCCCTTCACCCACTGCAATTATGAGCAGCTCTAATGGGGCTCAGAGTGTTTTAAAGAAATAAAAGAAGATGATAGGAGGTGTTGCAGGATATTTGATCACATCATGAACCCAGAGATTGTGTTATTTACAGAAGAAAAAAACTGTTTCTAGTTATAGTGTGGCTCAGCCTTTAGCACACACATTTTTAATCCCTCAGACTGGAATATAGATGCACCCTTAGTACACACCTTTAATCCAAAACAATGAGGTTAAAGTTAATTTGAAGAAGGAAGTACCCATGTTTGGTAGTGATGTCTAACTGAGTGGCAGACAAAGTAAATGAATCAGAGAAAGATTTGACAGAATAGGATATGCCCAACTCCAACAAAAAATAGAGAGAAAAAGAGGTCACTTGAGACCCAGAAGAGCAATTCAGTCAGAGGCCAAGAGAGAAGTCAGATTGAATCAGTCAGCTTGGAGAGGAGTTTGAACCAGAAAAGCTAAGCTTTCTGAGCCAGCTAGAGCTCAGAAAGAACCAGCAGCAGGCCTTAGAGGCTGCAAATATTCTAGGCCTAGATTAGATTATGTGAAGGCTAGAAGTTCCCAGGACTAGGCCTAGGTCCACAGACAGCGAGAGTAAGCCTCTGAGATGACAACCATATGCAGTAGAATGAAAGATGCATTTCCAATGATGCTGGGAGGGGAGATGGGGGATCTTGGGAAACTTTAGAGAGGACAGGTAGACGGATAGGATCAAAGCACAGCGTATAAATGTATGAAATCCTCAAATCAATAAGATAATGATTTAAGAATATTGGTTAGAATAAATATGTACATAATTGTAACAATTCATATGTGTCATTTAGAGAAAATAATAAGCAGCAGAATACAGAGGTGTCCTCTAACTTCCAAACATGTGAAACAGCATGCCAATGAACAGACATACACACACAGAGAAAGGGAACACAATAATTGCTTAAATGTTGTTAGGCTATTTTTAAGTGCACTATAAGCAAGTGAAATTAATTTAGATAGCATCATACATTTGAAATTGCTAATGCTGCTGCTTTGGCTGCAGTATGTGGTGGTGTAAAGGAAGTTGTATTGTAGCAATTAGATGTAAAATATATACATATATTTGTGTTGAATAACTGATTGGGCTACCTTGCTCTGAAGATTGCGGGGGGAGGGTGCAGGAGGTGGGAGGTTGGCTCATTTATTACAAACACTGACCTCTCTCCCAGGGGACCCAGCTCTGACCCCCCCAAACACTTATATGGCAGCTCACAACTGTTTATAAATAGCTCCTGCTCTAGGAGATCTGATACCCTCTTCTGGCTTCTAAGGGCATTAGACATGTTCATTATATACAAATACATATGTAGGCAAAACAGGCACACACACAAAATACAATTTTTAAATTTCTTTATAAATCTCAGTTGTTAATAAATTCGGGGATTTTGTAGGGAGGTAGGTGAGGCTCAACACTTAAGAGTGGTTGCAGCTCTTCCAGCAGACTGGAGTTCAGTTCCCAGCACCAATGTCAAGCAGCTCACGATCAACACTAATTCTAGCTACAGGGGAATCCGTTGCCCTTTTCTGACCTCTGCAGACACACACACACACACACACACACACACACACACACACCCCACAACCCCCCACAGATAAACACACACATGCTCACACACATTTCTAAATGTAAAACAAATAAAAGGCAGCTAATTCTTCCCATCTATTACCTTGTATTCACACCATATTCTCCTCTGAATGCTAAAGGAGAACTGGTCCTATGAGACCCTTTCTTTATTCAAACCTCTTTATTCAGAGGATCTGTGGTGGTTTGAAGAAGAAAGGCTCACATAGGGCCAGTGTATTGAATGCTTGGTTCCCAATGAGTGAAACTGTTTGGGAAGTATTAGGAGGTGTGGCCATGTTGTTGGATGTGCATCAGTGGAAGAGGAGGCTTGGGGTTTCAAAAGTCCATTTCAGACCCAGTGTCATGTTCCCAGCATCCTGTTGTAGACTGGGAAGCTCTCATCTGTTGTAACTAAGACAAGGTCATTTTTGAAGACTACATTGAAATATAAACATACTTCAAGAGCCTATATGTAATGATAATATCACACTCAGATATATATGTTTGAGTAATGCCTGTGTTCCAGGCACTGTGCTACCACTAAAAATACAATATTCAAACCAGATATATCTTTTCACTCCCAGTGCTTTTACAGAGACAGATAAATCTGGACAAACGAACTCTCTGGTTACTAGTAGCAGACAGATAGCACTTAAATGAGTACACAGGCAAGACTGGGTACCACATGAAGAAAACAGTTTGTAGTTCTAATAGCACAGAAAAGAAAATAACTTGTCCCAGAGACAGCTTCTCCAAGAAAATACCCAAGGTGTGGAGGACTGTAATACTCATCAGGACGACGGTCTGTGCTAAAGAGAAACATTCATTTCAAGTGGCTCAGTAAGCATCGTATGGCCATGAAGAAGATTGACAGAGTGGGTGTTAGGTCATGCTATGCACAGGTAGAGACCAGAATAAACCTTATGAAAAGTATAACCTTTAAACTAAGAGGAATGGGAAGCCATTAGGGGACTTGAGCTGCTAATGACATGGTCACCTTTGCCCTTCAGGACGTTTTTATCTTTGGAAAACCTAAGGTAAAGGATGGGTCAGTTCCCTGGCATCTGTAATCAGAATGCCCCTCTATGCTTCTCCTTTCCCAGATTCATTTTCTCTTTGTCTTCGCAGAAGGCTGATGCTGCATGAAGCTGGGAATAGCTTTTGTATGGCCGTGTAAGGTTCAGATTTTCTATGCCCTGGTAGAAGACAAGCACTGAGCAGGTGGTAAAGGTTAGGAGGTCAAACACAGGCAAGCCCATGCCTACCAAAATGTGCTCAGTGAGAGGTGGGGTCACTCAGCCCTAAGTTACCACTGACTAGCTATGAAAACATGGCAAAATGATTTGAAGCCAATCTGTTGCTGGTGCCTTCATTGTTAGCATGAAGACCAAGCAGTAGGCAGTTCCTTTGGTTTTCTGATTCTATCTAAACAGGTAATAAGGAATAACTCCCATGTCATACCACTCTATGCTTCTGTAAGTAAAGAAAATATGTTTACATAGTAAAATGCGAACATTAGAAGGTACACACATACACTCATTTTTTTTCCTTTTCCTTTCAAGCTACTACTTAAATTTGAACTCCATGAAAAACTAAATACATATTCATTGTTTCTTGTATTTATTAGCTAGCTTATTCATCTATGAACTCTTAAATTTTTCTGAAATCAGAGCCTCTTCTTTTTCATATAAACCAGGTATGCAAATAAGTCACTAAAAGAATGGTTAGTAGTTTGTTTTTCTCTCCACAATCTCAAATCCTTAAGGAATGTGTATCTAATTTAAGCCTCATTCCATTAAACTCTAGAATACACTATAAAATACTGGTGCTACAACTTGCAACAAACAAGTGCGCGTTTGTTATGGGGACAGTAAAGTTTACTTTTCACAAAAGGAGCCAGCTGTAATAATGCATTCCATTCTATTTCCCAGAATGCTTCTTAAGTATGTTAATAAAGTCTTTATTGTGTCTGCTTATAAAAGTCACCAGCATTTCCCATTAGAAAGCCTCTGTTTATTCATCAAACATTTACTGACAGTGACTGCTGGGAGAAGCCTCAGATTTCCACTCCATTACACGTTTGTGGCATAAAGCACATTAATTATAGATATATTACAATATTCAACTCATTGAGGAAAAATTAGATGATCAAGGCTCATTTTCCTTGACAATAAGCAAGTTAATGAAAATACTAATTACCTGGTGATGAAGTGGAGCCTTCAGGATTGAGTGCTGAGTATCTCTAAGAGAGTTCTGTGGGTCTAGCTCAGAATATTAAAGCCAGAATAAGAAGCGTTGTGAGTCCAGGAGGTGGCCCTTGAAATTGAAATCTGAGCAATGAAGACAGGTTGAAGTGGGGTGGAGTTGTATAAATTTTTAGGGGAAGTCACTGAAAGTTGATGGTGTCAACCAAAAAAAAAAAAAAAATTTAATTAATGTTATCTTGGTGACAAATCAACTTCCTTATAAAAAGTGATATAGAAAAGAGTCATTCCTAGTTAGGGCATTACCATCTCTTCCATGCCCATTTTATAATAATATTAGAACTCTTTTCAGCCATTTTGAATTATAGGGTAGAAAATATCTTGGAAAAAAAACTCACCTCTCAGTTTCTACAAACTTAGATTCAATAGTGATGAACTCTCAGCAAAAGAACAGCAATTCATGTCAGGTAAGGCTATGGACATCCTGAGAACCAGGCCCTCTGGCAGCTGAGGATTAACTCAGTTGGTGGAGTATCTGGCAGGCACAGGACTTTACATTCAATCCCTAGCCTGCTGGCATAGGACTAGAACCATAGCACTTGAGAGGTAGAAGCGGAAGGGTCAAATTCCAGGTCATTTTCAGCTGCATAAAATGCTCAAGGCCAGTTGGGATGCATAAGACCCTATGTTAAAAATAAAAATAAGTCTCTGGGTGTTAACCCACATCTTTAATTCTTGAGAAGCAGAGGCAAGTAGATCTCTGAGTTTGGGGTCAACGTGGACTATAGAGTGAGTTTCAGGACAACCAGGGCTACACAGAAAAAAAAACATGCCTTGAGGAAGCAGGGAAGACATGGTAGTAAATAAATAAGTATATAAAAAGATAATCTATGTTAACTGTTATCTAAAACATTAAATTAAAATACTGAGATGCCACTATATGCCTTTTAGAATGTCTAAAATGAAAACTGGCAATGCCAGTTGCAAGCTTGGATATGTTATAACAGAAAGTCTCATGAATTGCTGGTGGGGGTACAAAATGATTCAACCATTCTGAAACATAGCCAAACAATAATCTTATAAAACTAAACAAAATGTAAATATTATATGTGTTTCCTGCTGTTTACTCAAGTCATCTGAAAAACCTAAGTCCACATAAACCGCATACTTAAATATGTATTTCCACTTATCATGATGGCTTAAAATTAGAGCAACCAAGATGTGTGATTTGGTTTTCTTTCATATATTTTTGTTGCTGGTAATTCTTTGTTTTACAGTGCTGGGGCTCAAGCAAGACCTCATATTGTTAGGAAAGGGCTCTACCACAAAGTTGTCCTCCCTTTCCTAAGTTGTACTTCAATAGATAAGTATGTAACAAAGTTATATATTCAAGTAATAAGACACCACTCCTTCATAATAAAGTAATAATCTAAAAAGTTATAGATAAATGGTAAATACATATTGTTAGCTGATGGTGTTGTTTCACACAAGAACATAGGCTAATAATACTAAAATTACTATGTATACAAACTGGAATTAAACAATTAGGTAAATGATAACATAGATTTCAAATGCTTGCTATTAGAATTAATGTTTACATTTAAAGAAGAAGTGATATAATCAGCCACCAGTATATGTTTTACTAAATACAGGTACACAGCTGTATACTAAATGCCACATAAAATAATTTGTTTGCATATACATGCATGTGTGTATACATGTGTAATATGTTTGAAAAAGCAAAACCACAATGATGAGATATGTCAAAAACACAGACACAAGTCAGAAAGGGCCACAGATAGAATACTTTGCATAAAAAAAATTGTTGGATCATATCGCAAACATGTACACAATAGTCTTCTGTGAATAATATATAGTGAATAGATGGATAGATTGACAATTAATAGATCAAACATAGACAGAAGGATGGCAGGTTGGTAGATAGATGATAGAAAATTATGAAGATAAATATCAATAGATAAGATAGATTGATGATTAATCAATATATAGAGTTGATTGATTGATGACTGATAGATATTTGATTAATAGTTAAATAGGTGAAACAAAAATAGATGATAGATGATCAATAGATATAGATGATAGATAGATAGATAGATAGATAGATAGATAGATAGATAGATAGATAGATAGATAGAAGAAAAGACAAATGTCCTGTGAAGAATCCCAAGTAATGTATATGGCTTTTCCACTCTCAAAGAGATGAGTATGACTCCCTTTCCTTATAATGGAGTTGCACATGCTAACTTCCTTCCAGCAAGAATAGGGGGGAAACAATGAGGAGACAGCATTGACAGCAATGGCAAAGAGATCTGAATAAATGTTCTCTTAATCAGATGTCAGTTCATATGAAAAGCAAGAAGCCAGACTGATACTATGTACATTCTAAATACAAAGAGAGACTTGTACCTCTGTAGTCACCTTTCCAGAGACATACTACTAAATCTAATCATGAAAATCCCAAATAAGAAACATTAAAAAAACAAACAACAACAACAAACAAGCAAACAGAAATGTGGACAGTATTTTTCAAAACCATCAAGGTCATAAAAACAAGAAAAGTCTAAGAAGCACCCATGGCTGGAGTAGAAACCAGAGACATAACTAAATATAAAATAGGATTAAATAAATGAAGGAAACACTAATAAATCAAGGACTTTAATTTGTAGTAATAATATATGGATGTTTCATTAACCATGTCACTGTGCAATGCTAGTAGAAGATGCTAATGAGGGAGATCCTTGAGGTATCAAAGGGTCTAAGTATCTTTGCCATTTTTCTATACAACAAAAAGTGTTATAACATAAACATTTATTTTTAAAAATACTAGAATCATTTTTCACATGCCTGGCTGGTTTCTCTCATCACCCAAGCTAGGGTCTAAGTATAAGCTCACCGCTCTGCATATCTTCCAGTTTCTATCAATATATGTTTCCCATGCTCCACTAATGGACGTATGCAGCCAGTGCCTCTTCCCTTGTGCTATCCACAGAATACATTCTGAACAATTCTACTGCAGAGCATCCCAAGATCCCATTGATGGCTGGCTATTTCACACACTTGTTCTTAGATTCTCTATGGATGTGCTGGCATGCATCAAATACAACTTCATCTAAGAAAGGGATGAGGAAAACATTCATTTGTGCAACCTGCAGTTCAGTTTTGTTACTCACTCCAAAATGCTCAGTTTTAGAATAGTTACTTAATAATTCAACATGGGCAATTCTTTGATTCCCATTGACTTTCAATGCAATCAGCAAAGCTGCCCTTGTATTGCTATGAAGACTGAGATATTTTACAAGAGCAAACAGCTATTGTGGCAGGTTAATATTCCTTCTTGTCACCCAGCAGTGAAAAATGACTTACAGGGTTTTTTATTCTTTTGAGAAACAATTTAGATCTAAAGAATTTAATCTGCTTGCTGATCACCAAAAACTTTGTTACATCCTCGGCCCTGAATGAGTCCTTATAAGCCTTGCCTATCTTCAGTGAGATCTTCATCAGGGTGGATTTTCCTCAATTAAGCATCACTCAGTGAAATGTACTAGCATTAGGAGACCAGAAAAATTCATTCTCTCTCTCTCTCTCTCTCTCTCTCTCTGTGTGTGTGTGTGTGTGTGTGTGTGTGTGTGTGTGTGTGTGTGTGTCTGTCTCTCTCCAGACTTCTCAGTTACCTTGCACAGGTGACTTTAACCCCTAAGAGTTTTGTTCTGCTTCCATAGCATTTTGCTGTCTTGTATCAGAGGCATGCAGAATAAATTTATCGCAAAAATAGTCATTTTAATATTTGTTAGTTATCAGCAATAAAGAAGACACTGGGGTTGTAACATTTAAGAGGGAACAAAATACAGATTTGCTGAAATTGTGGAACTTGAATTCTAGTAGAGACAATACAAAAATAAGATAAATGGTATGTGATGGTTACAAATAAATTTAAAGGATAGTATAAAGCCAAGCAGATTGGCACACAATTATAATTCTAGAATTATATCGGGAGATGGGGTGAGAGTGGAAGGATCCAGGAGTTCAAGGTTTGTCTTGTCTACATAAGTTTGAGGTAAGCTTGAACTACCTGAGGTTAGCCTGTCTTAAAAGCAAAACAAAGTTAATTAAGTAAGTAGCTAATTAAATGGTGTTAAGATAGGATGTATTTGGGGAGAGAAGGGGGGGTAATTTTAAGTATGATTAAAATAGGCTTTGCTGAGAATTGACATTTGAGTGAAGAACTGAGGGGTGCCAGACAGGCGTCTTGAGAATAGTTGAAGGAGTCTCTACAGGCAAGGCGAAGGCAAGCTGCAACATCCCAAGAACATCAGGGAGGAGAATACAGTTGAAATCCAGTGGTCCATGGGAAGAGAGCAAGTAGCAGGGGTAATTGATATAATTAGCAACAACTTGATAATGCGTTGAGAAAACAGACCACTAGAGGCTTCAGGTTTTATTCTGGGCAGACCAAAGCCATTGTAAACAGAGTAGTAACTTAAATCTCTTTATGCTTTAGCAAGACCACTGCAGGTGGAAAATAGATCAGGCACAGAAGCAGAAGGAAGAAAACCAGAACTTCGTGTATTCTAAGGAAGCAACTACAGCTGCTTGGAGCCAGAGTCCTAACAGAAAAGGCACTGACAAATGATTGGCCCCAAATATGTTTTAATGATATTGTTGCTAGAATTTTCTGAGATATTCTGTGTGAGACATGAAAAAAATAGAAGCATCTTTCTTTGTCCTCTCAATTAGAAAGCAGAAGCACTTTTTGCTAGTCATAAGACATACAGTGGAAGAAATAATTTGGAAGTTTCAAGCTTAATATATCTACTTTAAATATTCAAATAAATGTTAATAATTCATAGCTTGACTTTTGAGCCAACCATTCAGCTCAACCAATTGGGGGAAATACCAACTGAAGTTCAAAAGTGTGCAAGTCATCAGGTATAGATGGTGCCGAAAACTGTGCGAGCTGAAGGGAGACCAAGGAAAAGAGAAGAGTAGGAAAAGAGATGAGGTTTCCATGGACTCCCCTCTGGGGTTCCCCCTTTTGAAAGATCGAGGGATTTATAAATAGCACTGAGAATGGGCATGGATTGAGGGAAAAAAAAAAAAAAAAACAGGAGAAAGAGTTGGGAAATCTGGAAAGCCAAGCGTTCTCGGGGAGAGAATTTTCAGTCATACGATATGCAATCGGCAGGCAAGTCAAGTAAGATGGGTCTCACGTGTGAACTATTGGTTCACTGATATGGAGATCACTATAACCGTTTTGGCAGGCAAGAGTATAACTGAGTTCAAGAGTAATCACTGCACTATGACTACATGAAGTATTAACACTAGAAGAAACTAATTGCAAGTTTTCTGAAAGTCTGATGTTGTCAGACTAAAACATTAGAAAGCATGTATGAGCAGCGAATAAATGAAGATAATAGCACAGGCGAAGGTGAGTAGAGTTTTCTTGGAAAGGTACAGAAGAAATGAGTGGTAGCACTAGGAAACCGAGTCAGGAAAATTTCCATTTGTTTCCTCTGGGTTTTTTCTTGTTTACTTTAAGCTAGAGGAAAAGCCAGAACCTCTGTTGACCAGTGAGAGTCAGGTAGTAGAAAGATATGGGCCGCTGGTCTGGGGACAGAAGGCTGGAGCAGGATCCATAGCCAAGGGAGAGGACTGTGACCTCTGCCCCTGTGGAAGTATGGCTGCAGACGGGAAGGGCAGGCGCACATGTGCAGATGCTATGCGCAGGCACAAGGGCAAAGCTTTGGATGTCTCACCAAACCAGAAGCAGTTTCACGATGAGAGCAAGTGTGTCTGAATTTCACGGGAGTTGGGATTTTAAAGAGAGAGGAGGGAGTGAAATTGTCCCTTTCAGAGAGTGGGAGCCAATTGGTGAGAGCATGTGAGATACTTAAAAGTAAACAGTATGCAGGCGAAATACAAAAAGCAAGACGGGAAGCTGAGACAGAGAGAACTGGCTGGTATCCTCTTTTTCTCTTTAATCTCTATCAGTAACATTAACTTGAGTTGAGATAGGTTGCTGGGAAAAGCCCTGGAATCAAAAACAAAGAAACCTCTGCTGTCTGTGTGGTATTATAAAATAACAAAAATCTTCACATTCATCGTGTTTAATCTTCTTTTCAATAGCTATGAAACAAAAGTCGGATTATCTGGAATGTTCTCCTGTTAGGGACGAGATTTTAGCTCACAAGGCGTGCGTGCGTGCATGCGTGCGTGCGTGCGTGCGTGCGTGTGTGTACGTGTGTGTCACACACACAGAGAGACAGAGAGAGACAGAAAGACAGAGACAGAGAGAGACAGAGACAGAGAGAGACAGAGACAGAGAGAGAGAGACAGAGAGAGAATATGAGAAAGTCCAAAGCAAAGGAAAAGAGCTGGGTTTGACAGAGTAAGAGGTGCCTTGTGATGTTTAATTGTCCTGCTAATTTCAGAGGATGGAAATGTTTCCCACCTCCCAGGGCTCACATCAGAAGTTGGGCTGGAAAACAGAAGAGTCCCAAGAGAGCTGTCTCTCTGCTCAGCAGTCCAGGGGGAGGTTCTTAAGTGACATTTCAACCAAGAGCAAAGGAGACTGTTACCACCTACCTAATAAATGAAGATCCTTGTGCTTCAAGCTGATTCCTGACCCTTGAAGTGTGTGTGTGTGTGTGGTGGGGGGGGGGGGGTGTTTTGAGTAATTTGGCCTACCAACCAAATTTGTCTCCTGCAGAAGAAAACAGATGGATAACCAAGACTAAAATGAACAGGAAGAGGTAGGGAAGCTAAGTAATTATTTTTCTTAACTTGGAATACAGATATCAGTTAATGAAGGAGGTAGGCAGAGTTCAATGGCTCTCCCAAAAGAAATCAGATTCCTAGATGTTGCAAACTGGCCACTTCACTGCCATGGCAGAATGTCTGTTTCCCCAAGATTAAGCTGTTAAACATGTTCCTGTCCCGAAACTTCCCACACGTCTCCCACACTGGCACCCAACAGTGTGAAGGACCCCAGGAACTTTCTGCCCATGGTGCAATGCAAGTGCGTGTCTCACGGATGTCATCACAAGCAGGCCAGTTCCTTCTCAGTTGCTTAATTTCTAACTCCTGTCAAGTTCTATCAGGCCTAATGGCAGGTTCTGTTTGCTGGCATTTGGGGTTAGACCTGAGGATATTCCTAGCATTTCACGCCTCCAGCATGACAGGTTGCAGTTAAGTCTAAAAGACCATGGGACCGTTATAAAGAAATTACTGAGCTGGAGTCTCAGGTACAATGCCAACAGTTACAAAGAACGAACTGGCCAGGAAATCTTAATGCTTCTATTAATATAGCTGTTAATTTTGAAAAGCTGTGACAGCTATAACATCTTTTTTTAAAGAAAAAAAAACATTTTTCCTTTATCTACAAAATGTTCCTTTCTTTGTACATTGCAGCTGCCTCAAGCCCCCTTCTACTGACTGTTTTAATTTGTCTTTAATATCAGATGTGCCTTATCGATTTTTTTCTGTGTATATTTTCATTCTGAATAATTCAGAGGCATGAATTTTTTCCCCATTATGGTCAATAGCAGGAGCAAATTTGGAGAATAATCAATTGAGCCCTGCCTGACAATTCCTGCTGTTGATATCCCCAGAAGTGAGGGAGGGGGGAACAGCAGGGGATAATACGACCCAACAGTCAATCATAGCTATCAGCAAACGAGCCAACACGGGTTTGTGTGAGGGATAGAGATCCATCCGGCGGGGCCCGGAAAGGCCAGCTGATAGTTGGCTCTCTCTCTCCTTCATCACACAGCACTCCAGCTGTGCAGGGGAGAGTTACGGCCTATTCTCCTATACATTGCCCTCTTTACTAATATAGGTTTAAAATCGTGACTTAAAGGTGTCATCTTTCATATGAATGTGTACATCATCGAAGCATCAATTCTTAATGATTTGTTCATATTTTAGGCACACTTTTTACAAAATAGGATAGGAAAATTGGACAGCTTCCAGGAAACCAGTTTGGGGAATAAATAATTGTCACATTTTAATTCGGATAATATGGTTGAAATTAATTATCATAGAGCTGACAGAAACAATACGAGTTGGTCTACTCTCCTCTCACCTGCAGGAAGAGCCCATTTTTCTGTGTCTGTCTTGATGCTGGCATTCATCCAAGACTTTGACACACTCAATTTACTACAAAATTGGCAGCGCTCTATCTCATAAAGGAATCCAAGTGTAACGATAAATATTGTACCCAATGCATAGTATGATTAGTACAAATCGAAGGAGAAGTAATAAAAATCAGACACTGGGCTTCCACAATTATAGTATTTTAGGTCATCTATCTCTTTCCTAAGACATTTTTATAAAATTCCTGAGTTAACAGGATGCACTAGAGGCAGGTGGGCGACTTCATCCTCCCAGAGCTGTTGAGATTAGAACCAAGAGAGCAAAAGGGATTTGGGTTAACACAGCAATTCAATTTCAATTATGTAGAGTAAATGGTCTTTTTCAGGTCTGGTGATTTTTGAAAACTATTTGAAGGTCTGGTGTCATATGCATGTGGTTTGTGCTCATCTGTAAAAGTAATGGCTGTCACATTAATAAGATAAAAAAAAACAGAGTATAATTATGATGTCTGACAGTCACAGACAAATATTTCTAACGTGATGTCTAAGAAACAACCAAGATCCCTAACAAACTGTTAATTATAAAGAAAGGTCTTAGAATTAAAAATGTCCATAATGGATATCTGCATTTGTATAACTCCAGCAGAGATTCATAAAATTTACAAAACATCTGTAGTTAATTGTAAAATAGCTTATAGTTAAATAATAGCTTGATGTATGCAAAGAAAATGGGGAATTTAGAAGTCCTGGTTTAGTTTACTATAGATAACTTATTTATAAATCCCTGTAATTTATTATTAATGTCCTTATACAATAATCGCTCATGCATATAAACACAGTTAACCTTAAAATTTCATACTGATTCCCATTTCTTTACAAAAGAGATGTTTTTGCTTTAGAATTCATTAGCCTTAAAGGTTCTTGAGGACATTAAAGAAATATGTTACCGTATATTTTATAGGGAAAAATAGTGACTCTTTGCTCACAATCTCATTTTATTCATCAATAAACTTCATGGAAAAAAATTAAACTTTATTTTCTTGGAATTAATTTTACTGTTATAGCTTATATATCAAAAATCAAGCATTGACTATCTGTAAAGTTACAATTGATTTTTCAAACACTAACAGAGATTTTCTCAGGTATAATACATCCACACTCATGTGTTCCATTACTCTGCTTAGCAAAGATTCTCTGATTTCTTCATGTTCTCTAGGGGAAAATAAGATTTTGGTGTGACAAATCCTTTGAGAACTATGTAGTAGATCAATGTGATATGCTACATGTAGAATATATTGCAAAGCAGACTTTTTTTTTGTAGATGATAGTATATGTGACAATGGATAATTTCCAAAATAGATCAAATGCTGATGTAAAGGTAGAATCATGACATTGCAAGCATGGTCACTACCAAGCAACGAGAAAAGATATTTAGCAAAGCTGGATTAGTAAAGATGATGCTCTTGGCCTGCTTCTCCGGGTCAGCTGTAAATGCTTTAGCAATTTATATTATGTTGATATCAGAATATATATAATCTCTTCTTGAAATAAACAAGAATTAGATTGGTTGAGACAGAAGATCTGGGTACAATAATCACTCAGTTATTTGTCTAGTTTTAGCTGGACTAGTAAATACTACTACTAATATTTACAATTTATAAAAGGTTTTCTTTCCATCAGAAATGTTTCTATCAAACAAAAGTTGCTATGAGAAAAGCACCATTATTATTTGCATTTTGCAGATGTTGAATTTAAGCACTATAGAGGTAATAGTTGCTTCAAGTTACAATATTGGAAGTGACTGTATCAAGAGGACTAAACTCAGGTCTGGTAGTCTCTTAATCCCCTAAATGTGTTTTGTTTATACAAATATCAGAAGTGCAACAAATAATTGCCTTCAACTTCTGAACACTGTTGCTCAAATTTATATGCACATAGGATTCCCTCCACACTCCTCCTCTTGAATTGTTTCCTTACTTTAATTTGTTTAATTGTTTGTTTTGAATAAGAAGTCTTTGGTTCTAAATGCTTCCATTTGCAAGGCTCATAAGAAAGTCCCTGAAAGTAATGAGAAAAGAACCTTACAGTTGACTCAATGCCCTCCCTTCAAGAATCTTGGCAGATTGGGAAACAGGGTAAGGACAGCTGTTGATGAAAATGATGGTGCCACAGATAGATACAGCATCCCCATCATACAGGACCTTCCTGGGTAGCTGAAGGACTGTGACAGGGGCAGCAGCATCTGATAAATGCATCCCCCTAGGATGTGCTTCCTTTCTGCCAAGGTTCTCAGCTTCTCAGCTCAAGCTCTGTAACTCAGTCATCATGCCACAGTGAAAAAGTTCATTATGTTCATAATGGTGTCCTATATAAAATGTCCCTTGTTCAAAGAAGTACCACAGTTTCAAAGAGACAATGGAGAGAGATCAAGAGACCTTAACTAATCTTGGATGTGATTTGGGACTAGGGGTGTAAGTTCAGCTCAAACCCTTTCTGTCATGTTATATGTGGTCCTAAACAACTTAATCAACTTCTTTGAGCTCTGGTTTCTTCAACTGGAAAGAAAAGTATAATGAGCAGTTGTAGATAGATACATATATGGAATGGTTATGAAGAATTAGCAATACCATGAACTTTCAGCACCTGTCACAAAGAATGAGCTCAGAAAGTATTTGGAACAAAGAAATGTCTGAATAAATATTACCTAGAAGTTTACCACAAAGTTGGACAATTCTTATAAGGAAGAAGCTAGTAAAGATAGGCCCCAAAAAGGAAGAATGAAACAAAACAAAACAAAACAAGATCAATACTCCTTTCAAAAAACTAATTTCCTATCTGCGTGGTCAAACCAGTCCTGAAACTCAAATTCATTCCAAACTTCTGTCTCAGGAGCAAATAGTTCCGTGATCATGTGCCTGCTCAAGTACCTTCAGGAGGGCTTTGCAAACCCCCACATACCCAAAAGAGCATGTGTGTGTGTGTGTGTGTGTGTGTGTGTGTGTGTGTGTGTGTGTGTCTACACATTTCATCTTAACTTTATTTAATAGAAGGGAAATATGTTGAAGCGATATGGATAAGGCTTCAGCAAAGTACATGATGGATTTTTATATGTATATTCCAGAAAGAAAAACATGTCTCCTTTGCAAGCCATAATTGTGGGCCTATGCTAATGGAAATCACTCTAACACTTTATTCATAAGGGTCATTTATAAATGATGTATGAATGTCCATAAATGCCTCTCTTATTTGCTATTAATAGTTAGGAATGCTATTATTTTTACATAAGCCAGTTTTATGCCTTTTGAATGGAAACAACAATAGGTATAATGTGTCAGAACGAGTCTACAGATAAAATAAGCATATTTTTGCTTGGTTATTAACTACAATAAAGTATTTCCACTTGGGTTATTTAAGGTTGTGTTTAGATTTCATCTTTAATTTGAAAAAACCTCAGGGTGCTATTTTCAATGAAATGTATCAATCATAACACTTCAGCTAAATTACTTACTGCGATCTTACCACTTAAAGCACACTTCAAAACCACAAGTGACTTGTCATGAAAATATTTTCCTTTCTCAGAGTTTAAAAATTATACTAGCAATATTGTTCAATAGGATTTGTTTCCATGGAAGGCTACATCACACACTGGCACTGCCAAGCACAGTGAGGGGAATGTTAACACCAGCCATTTAGTCCTTTGGCTTGCCCTTGCTGACAGAAGGAAGGGGCCAATTACCATCTCGCTCTTCTTCCCAACAGGGGGAGCATGCTTCAAAAGTAGAGAGAGAAGTTCTGAGTGCTCTCTTGGGATTTGGCAGATCTTATTAAATGTTCATTTCATGAAGCACTTTGTTCCAGATGCAGAAGAAAAGGTAAATACTCCCCGGGGTCATTTGCCTAAAGAGTGTTCCATCGGTGTTTTGTGTGGAAGAACCACCCAGCAATATTCTGAGCAGTGTTTATTTTTATTTCCCTCATTCAGTACTCCTTCCATCCAAAAGCTACCTTTGGAAAGCTTTGGAATGACAGAGGCTTTGGAAGCCACAGACTGCAGCTACCATGCCTGGAAGATGGTGGATAAGTTCCTAAGGGAGGGAACGGACACCTAAATGCTAACACAATTAAATGGTTACATGCTACATGACACAGCAGAGAGGAGAAGAAATGGAAGGACGTGTCTCCCTCCCTTCACCTACATTCTCAGCTCTTTTTTCTGACACTTTCCTGCTAGTTCACTCTAGGATCTCAAATAAATCCAGATTCTAGGCAACACCATATTGTAGGCCATTTTCAGAACTATGGAAGGAGTGAAAAAAAATCAATGAGTCAAAAGGGAGAGCAAATTAAATAGGAAAAACATGGATGTTTAAAGCAATAAAACTGCCCTCTCTTGTTAGGCGTATGCATTTGTACAAGCCCACGGAAATACAACATGAAGAATGTACCCTCGTGTAAACTACATGCCTCGAGTGCTTACTGCACACGAGGGCAGAGTCATCAGCTGAAGTAAGTGTGCTACTCTGGTAGGGAACATTGATACCAAGACTGTGAACGTGGAGAAAGAGTAGACTGGAGATTGCTCTTCTTTTCTGGTGTAGTCCTAAAGTTACTCTGAAAAGTATTGCTCTCAATAAGAGCATGCTGCTGAGAAGGAAAGCACTTTGAGTGTCTTCTGGGTACGCAGAGGATTCTGAGCAGCATGAGCTGGGGAGGGGCGGAAATAAGAGGAAGGACTCCAGGCTCCCAAGTCAGCAGGTAGAAGACAATCTCAGTCATATTCACATTTTTGCCCTAGGCCAGATGTGCCTAAAAGCTTCAGGCCTTTGCACAGTGCCTCTCATGGGGCATTGATTCCCTCAAAAGCCACGTACTTACTTTCCTAGTCTTACTCCTGGGAAAACATCAGGTCTGATGATGTTACCATTCAATTTTACTTCCATTCTTTGACTAACTGAGGAGAGGCAGAGGACCTGTAATAATAGAAGAAAGTTTTGATTCTTATGAACCCTGCCCAAAGTTAACATACATGGTGAGAATCAGATAGATGAAGATTCTAGATAAAATTTTGTTTCTGGTTTAGGGATCTCAAACTTCATTTTTTTCTGAATAGATTTATGGAATTTTTATGGAATATAAAAGCAAATGGGTGGGGTAAGGTAATACTGTGAGACCTGTTGTTCTGCACTTCAGAATGCCATCCATAGCCCCTGACACATAAGTAAGCTCACAGAAATACTGAGCAAATAAATAGAAGACTTAGTAGACCAGATGGATAGGTGAATAGATGGGTGAATGCTGCCACAGATTCACCTCCTCCTTAGGTTACTGGATGGGTGCACACCAAGGAGGGAGGGAAGCTTAGTAGGGGTCGGTGAGCGTAGCTTAGGATCTCAGTGGGCAATGAGTACATGGGCAATTAATGCACCCAGGAACAGCTTCAGGAAACTGGGTAAGTTTATTGGGGAAGGGGAGGAGTGTTTATTCCCTTTGGAAGGTAACCAGGGTCCCTGGGGCAAGGTTTGTGTGGCTGAGTACCACTGGCCAGAGCAGGGATGTTGGTGGATGCTTCATACTCACGGGATGTGAGAGGACCTTATTAGGTCAAACAAGAATGATGTCTGATAGCTGTCAGGGTAACAAAGTCTTATTGGGGTTGATGGTGGGGAGCCAGCTTTAAAGTAGAGGAGATAGCCAATACCTGTCATCCTCATATTTGAGGCATCCCAGGTTGAAATTCCCTCAATCCTTCCTCTATTAAATTGTGAAGAGGAAACCAAATCATCAGATAACCAGGATTTCACTTTGAAAGCCAATAGCAGCATGTTCTGTGTGTGTTCTCAGAGCATGAGAGAGGCACCTAGCTATATTACTGCTTTACCTCCTGAGTCATTATGTTGGTGAGTCACTCTGTGGGAATTTAAGAATTCATGTTTTGATTGTACAAACACCCTGAATGGACACATCTACTACACTTCCTATATTACTTGTAATGTTTTTGTGCTTCAATGACCTACTATAACTTATTAATATTAGCCACAAATATGAAAGCTATGCAAAAATTAAATACAGGTATACAAGCATCTATCTTTTTCAATGGTAAAAGTGTCTATGTTTTCTACAGCTTAAATCAGTTAACCACTCCCTGAATATTACAGCTTATTGAGGTTGTACTGTAATGTTTTATGTAGTCTTAGATGATTTGCTAGTAACTACCAAGAAAATATCCAGCTAATTACCAAGGAAGCTCAGTTATCTCTAAGGCCCTAATTATTAAAACCCAGTGAGACACCAATCAATACCAAAATGAAGAGGAAGAGAGAATAGAGAGGAAGATCCAAGGTGCCCAGAGAAGACAGCTTCTTTCAGAATGATGGACAACTTCTTTCTCCTTACTTTCTAGCTCATTGAGAGTAAGGAGATGCTTAGGAAATAGAACTGGCTGGAGCCAGTCACACCACTTCCCCAAAGGGTTCAACCATCAGACTGAGATGACCAAGCCCTTCCTGAGGCCCACAAAAGAATTCCTGGAAATAGCAAAGCATATTTGATTTCACATTATCCAACAGCATAAGATGATGTATTAACATTCTCCCTGAATTCAAAATGTTTATTGATTCTTTTTAAACCTTAGATAATTTAACTAGGTTACATTTGCATTATGTAGCATAAAATAAACATTTTAAATGATTTCTGCTCACGTCTCAGGTTGAGTATAGAGTTCAAAACAGCTCCTCTTTGCCTGAATTGGTGGAACAAGGGAACCAAAGGTGATCATCAAATATTTATGGATATTAAGTACTACATTTATTCATAATCAGATCTAAAATAATTTTAATAGGGAGATGTGTCCAATAGTAATGTCAAATTGAAAGAAATTTGTTAAGGATTGTGTGTTATTTAATAACTAAATACGAAGCCCAACGTTACATAAAACAAAAAGGGAACTAACTGAACTGCTTTAGGAGAAGAAAAAACTTCAATTTGTTTTGCTCTTTTCAACTCCATTTCTATCCTTCTTTTTGAAGGAATGAAAGGCTTTACCATTTATAAAAGACAAAATGACATAATTTATTCCTTTACTAAGGAACATTTAATATTGTGTTTGTGACTGAGCAGAAGTACTCCAGGATCTTAGAGACACAAAGCATCAGGGTTTTATCCTCCATGATACCCATCATAATGCTGTAAATGCAAAAACAAAAGCACATATAATATGCTGCGAATGTAAACAGGATACATCCTCTGCACGGTGATGAAAACTTGCTCTGGCTATTTTTCTATCAACTTAATACAAGCTAAAGTCATCCAAGAGGAGGGAACCTCAATTGAGAAAATGCCTCCACAAGATCAGGCTGTAGGCAATGGTATTATCAGTGATTGGTAGAGGTATGCAGGCACGCCTGGACTGGTGATCCTGGGTTCTATAAGAAAATAGGCTGAGGAAACCATGAGAAGCAAGATAGTAAGGATCACCCCTCCATGGGCTCTGTTTCAGCTTCTGCCTTCAGGCTGCCTCATGGCCTTGTGATAAGAAAACAAAAAAGTTTATGGTCCTTTATTTATTTTAACCAACTAAGACTCTAAAGAGGAGATTAATTATCATTGTCTTTCTATGCATGAGTGTATGTGCACATGTGTGTGTGGGGGGGTGTTCATGTGTGTAGTCAAGAGATCAGCATGACACATATTCCCTATCACTCTCCACTTTCCTTTTTTAAGACAGGGAGTCACGGAGCTTTGAGCTCACCACTTGGCTAGAATGGCTGGCCAACAAACCCCAGGTATCCTCCTGTCTCTGCCCTTCCAGCTCTGAGATCACACCCCTCCATGCACATTTTTTTTCACATGGGTTCTGAATTCTAAACTCAGATACTCACACTTAAAGGTGGCAGGCACTTATCTGACCTAGCCATCTCCGCAGACCTCTGAACACAGACTATAATAACATGGTCTGATAAGAATAAGCCTGTGAGGGAAAAAAAAAAAAAAAAAAAACTTCCCTGGAGATCTAGTCAAGAGTGACCTCAAAGACCTTGGAACCCTGAAATTAACCTTTCTGAGCAGAATTCGAAAGATTACAGATCATCAAAGGCCATAGGGGGGCTGTCCAGAATTCTCCCAACCAATAGTGGTCCGCTTACATAACATTTTCAAGAAATAGGGATATTTGAGCTTATATCATTCAAAGATGTCAGGCCTATACCAATACATATGTAGAAAACTTCAGGCAAGTAACTCCCAGAACTCTGAGCCCAGCTAAAGAAAGCTGATCATTTCAAGAGTTTAGTCAAAGCTGTCTCCTTGGTGAGCCTGATGAATATCCCTACTGAGTCACTGCCACAGCGTGGTCAGGATCCTCTTTTGTACCCTGGGAACAAGATGCTGGCCTCCCCTGTTGGCCATTAAGGGGGAAGCTGGGTAGAAATGGTGAGTACTCCTAAATGTAAATGCTAAGGTTTCATTCTCACTGACAGGATGAGCTGAGGCCTCTCACTCTTTCCCACCCAGGCAGGAGTGAACAGAAGAACTGCTGGTCTATGTACTCTGAGACACCATCTCATCCCTTTCACAGCACGCGTCAGGCCACACCAGGGATGCTGCCACCCTGTCTGCAGCAGCTGCCTTCTGACCACAAACCAGAGAACACAAACGCAGAGCAGAGCAATCAAGTCCATGCTTCACAGAACCTGGGAAATGTCTGTCAGGAAAAATCATGGTCTCTTCCCTTCCACAGGCATCCAAGAGCCATGCTTTCTCTGTGCTTCTGAGCACTTTTGCCAAGAAACTGTGTATTTAGTGATTTTTCTAAAAAAAAAAAAAAAAAAATTTGCTGTGCATCTAAACTGTTCATATGAGAATAAAAATCTTTGTAGCTCAGAATCAGATAGAAATAACGCCATTACCCTAAGGCCAGGGAATTCTTATTAGAGGATTAACCAGAGGCTCAAAGCCAGGCCAGCCATGTCACAGACACAGCCAACTCTGAAGGGAACCAGGTAAGTGGGGGTCCACAAATTGAAAAGTATCTATTAACAGGAACCTGGCTTTGCCTGCTCATAAGTATCTCAGAGCAGTTGCTACTAAATATATTTTCACAAAAATAACTCTTCAACACAGATGAAACCATCAGTCAGAATTTGGATTGGATTTAAATTTATTAATAGGTATAACTTAGAATATTAAGTAAGCCTAGTCTTCTAATATTAAAATACTTTGAGATGGAATAAGAAGTGACTCCTTTATTATTACTGGAGAAAGTTAGGTCATAAACCTCAGTAGGAATGGGTGCCAGGGAAAGACCCTAGGTATGATAAATATGATCACATAAAGTAAAACATGGACAGTTACGATGTCTATGCTATTCTTCTTTTACACTTAATTTGACTTGTTTCAGTTTATCAAAGGGCTTCTAAATGTGAGTAGTAAGTAGGACTGGTAAATACAATCAAAATACTGTATACACATAAGTAAAAATGTCAAGGTAGAGCCTACAATGTTGTACAATTGATAGGCACTGTTGATGAAAGTTATTCCAATTTTTATACATCTTACATCAGCATACAAATCAATATGTTTCATTATGGCATATTTGTACACACCTAGGTTGTGTTGTCTTCTTCCTGCCATTCTCCTCCAATATGGCCCCTGCCTCCAGCCACACCTTCCTCCCATAGTCTCCTGAGTACCTTCATTCATAGCAAGTGCAGTTTTCTATCCTCCTTCTCTTCCTCTCCACCTAAGACCTTCTTTGCTCCTTTCTTGGCTCCTTTTCTAATTTTATGATCCACAAACACATATAAATACATAAAATTAAAATATAGGATTCATATGCACTGGAAGGGTTTTTTTTTTCTCTCAACTTGACACAAGCTAGAGCTATCGGGAAAGAGAAACAAAACTCAAAAAAATGTCTCCATTGTATTGCCTATAGGCAAGTCTATAGGGCAGTTTCTTGATTAATGATTAATGTGGGAGTAACCAGATCCCTAGAGGCAGTTCCACCCTGGGAAGGTTCTTGAGTGGTAGAGGAAAGAGGGCTAAAAGAGCCACAGGAAGAAAGTAACCCAGTGAGTCGCACTCCTCCATGGCCTCTGCTTCAGTTTCTGACTCGGGTTTCTGCCCCGACTTCCCTTCATGATGAACAATAATGAAGACACGGAAGATAAATAAGCCCATTTGCTCTCTAAGCTGATTTAGTCATGGTGCTTTATAACAGTAACAGAAACTAATCTAGGGATATGTGTTTGAGAGAATATGTGGTATTTGTCTTTCTGATTCTAGGTTACTTGGTTTAACATAATAATATCTAGTTCCATGCAATTACCTGCAAAGCCATGATTTTATTTTTCCTTTATAAAAAAGTTTTTAAATATATGTGCATGGGTGTACCTGAGTGAGATTGTATATACCATATGCTTACAGGTACCCTAGGGGTGACAGTGCATTGAAATAGGAGTTACAGGTAGTTGTGGACCATCTCACATGGGTACTGGAGACTGAATTCAGGTCCTCTGCAAATGCTGTGGATCAGGAAGTGCTTTTAAATGCTAAGCCATCTCTCTAACCCTGTTTTCATTTTTTTCTCTATAGTTGAATAAGACTCCATAGTATGCCTGCATCATGTTTGCCCTCTGTCTGATGATAGATATCTAGGCTGGTTCCAGGTCTCAGCTATGGTAAATAGTATAGCAATAATCGTGAGTGTTCCAGTATCAAATAGTACATCTGTTTATCTGAATCATTCAACATTGCAACAGCCATTATTGTAAAATGAGAAATATGGTACAGTTGTACCTGTCAGCAATTTGCAAAATAAAGTGATATATGGATGAAAACTGAGTGATGAGTTAGTAGATAAATCCAGGACTCAAGCATACTACTACCTAGCTCTGGGTTCTCAGAGTCACTTAATTTAAAGTTTTTGTTTGAATTTCGTCCTCTATAAGTGAGAGTATTAGATTTCAATCTTACTTTAAGAACATTACAAAGTAGAGAGAAAGAAAGAAAGAAAGAAAGAAAGAAAGAAAGAAAGAAAGAAAGAAAGAGAGAGAGGAAGAAAGAGAGAGACAGAGAGAGAGGAAGGAAGGAAGGAAGGAAGGAAGGAAGGAAGGAAGGAAGGAAGGAAGGAAGGAAGGAAGGAAGGAAGGAAGGGTGGTCTATAGAAAAACTTCTTGTAAAGTAAACTGCGCTTTATAAGCTTAAGGGATGACAGTGATGATGGTGATGAGGTAATGGTAATGATGATAATGGTGATGTTCTTTGGTGGTGGTAATGGTGGTAATGGTGGTAGTAATGGTGGTGGTGATGGTGGTGGTAGTGGTGATGCTTTCTAGATAAAATATCTTGGAAGAAGTAAATCTGGAGGCATCCCAGTGAATAAACGCAGACATTAATGCTGTGCTGAGGGAAGAAATAAATGTGCATTAGTTATCATAAGAGGGAAGATATGAAAAAATATTTTCTTTGGATGCTGTATTCCATTAAAAAGATGTATCTTGTTCCAGTATGCTTTCCATAACTATCACATGTATGATCTTAGCAACTAACTTCTCAAACATTCATATTTAAATGGCAGTCTATAAAAATAATGAATTCAGAAAATCACTATGTATGGCAAGACTAAAGGAAACCACGTTTTTCTTCTTCCCAAGAATTTTCAGAAGGTTGAGAATCATAGTTAATATTATGTGCTCTCCGACATAATACAATTAATAAAACAACCATGCATGGAGTCTTTCTGGGTATATAAACCTCGTGTAAAGGGAGGACCCATGCCCAGCAGGAGATGGTTAGTACAAAACAAATTCAATAGTATTTTTATTGATTTTTATTTTCTCATATTGTTTTGCTTGGGCATACTCATCTTACTGGTTGTTTGTTTGTTTCTTGTAGATTGTGATTTTTAAGTAAGTGTTTTTATGGGTTTGTGTGTGTTTCTTGTGGGTTTTTTTTTCTTTTAAAAATTCTAGTTTATTTGTTATTTTTTTAATAGCCTGGTTATTTTCTAACTAGGAAATAACCTTTCTCTTCCAAAGAGAGGAAGAAGACATCTAGTTAGATGGATGGAAAAATGGAAGGGACCCAGGAGGCACCATGAGGGGAGAGAAACCATAATCAGAATGCGAGACTAAAGGGAACCACATTTTTCTTCATCCCAACAATTTTCAGAAGGATGAGAATCATAGGTAGTTAATAGTATGTGCTCTTTGACAAAATACAATTAATAAAATAATAACGCATTATTGTACAAAATAATGCACTGTACAAAAAATTACTTTCAATGAAAATGTGGGGGGAGAGAGGGCTATTCATTTTAGAGATAACTTAACTGTTGGAATTTAATGATAAATCTTGGAGCTAGAAAGATGGCCCAATGGTTAAAAGCACTTGCTGTTCCTACAGAGGACCCGGGTTTAATTCACAGCACTCACATCACAGCTCACAACCATGTGTTGTGATCTGAAACCACCTTCTGGCCACTCCATGTACATGGTGTGTAGACACACCTGCAGACAAAAAACCTAAGTGTATTAATTAGATATTAAATAAATAAGTAGATATTATCTAGTGTCTACCCAGTTACCAACTCACTAAGTGTGAACTCACAAACCTGCTTCTGTATGATTCATTCTAACTTGAAATCTCTTTGTCCCTTGATTAACTGTAATCACAAAGACCTTTGTTTTGCCACTCTAGATGTATCCTGACTTACACTGTCTTTGTTCCTGTCCTCAAGTGTCTAAGTCACCAAACATTTGTTCTGCCCTTCCTCTTTCTGTTCCACACAAGACTGGGCTTTGCCACAAATACTGCTCCCACCTTCAAAATGCCATGTGAGATGAGCTTTTGCTTCTTGCAACTTAAGTACTTAAGGTACTCTATACTCATCTCAACTCTGATTCTGTCTTTCTTAGTTGACCACATCCAACAAGGTTGTATTTTATTCATAAAAGACCTTAATCTTCATGGGTCTTTAAATTATGCCTGCCCCAGTAGTTCACACTAGAAATCCTAACATCTTACTGGGAAGTGGAGGCTCATACCTTTAGTCCCAGCACTCAGGAGGCAGAGGAAGATGAGTTTGAAGTCATTCTGGTCTCTAGAGAGTTCCAGAACAGTCATGGTTACACAGAAAAACCCTGTCTAGAAAAACTAATAATGATGATGTTGATGTTGTTGATGATGATGATGATAATAATAATAATAATAATAATAATAATAATAATAATAATAAAGAAATCCCAGCATCTCCACAGTTTGTTTCTCAGATAAAGGGATATGATTTAGACAAAGTTGACAGTCACCCATGCAAAGTTACTGATTCCTAATCAGAACCTGTTCATAATCTAAATCTATTTAAGAATGCTTATAATATAGCATGCTAAACATTCTTTTTACATAAAGGTGAATTCAGTTTTGTTTCCCACATTCAACATGTCAAGATGAAAATCATAATAGATAGTTAAATAGTCTTTTCACATTGCTTTGGGTTCAAAATTTCCATGGTATATATAAAGTGCCATTCAGGATGCATTGGTGTGTTTGGCACCACATCTATCTGCCTGTGGCACTGTAAGATTAAATCATACAAATAAGCAGGCCCAGTGAACAATAGGACTCTCAGGGATCCAGAACTCAGAAAAACTCAAAGAAGAAAACAGAAAACACTTCCTTAAAAAATCATAAAACAGACAACGAGCTAGTTCAATTACACTGGATCCATCAGTAATGCCACAGAATCATTGTAAATGTATGGAATAGTGAGAAGCCATAAGAGCATAAATTGCTGTCACTGGCAATTAAAGCAATCTCATACCCTAGGGAAGCCAAATGCGCTCATGGCTTCTACTGTGGTTAGTAACATACAATAAAGAGCAAAACTAGGCCTCCAGAGGGATGCTTCACAAGGTTGTAGACAGATGTTCTGAATCTTAGAGTCCAACTGGAGTGTATTTAGGTCAAGGAAGAGGTCTGAACAAGGAAAAAGAAAGCAGAACATAAACGTGCTGTGTCGTCTCTAGTAGAAGTTTCAAGAGCAATTTTCTTGATATGCTCTTTCTAAAGTGAAATGGAATTCAAACAGAACTATGGCTATATTAAATTAGAAATTTGGATCTAATTGGAACTGTGTAGAAATATAGAATCAAAAATGGGCTTTAAATAAAAAGAATCAAGGCACAATGAGTGATGTGTTTTTTAAGTGAAAATTATTTTATGTTTATAGTTCAGTTAAATTTAGAATGGTTATTTTACTTTTCAAAAAATGTAGATTGTGGGTTTGTGTCCTGTGTGGGTCTATGCGTCTCTGTGTGTCTATATGTCTGTGTGCGTCTGTGTCTATGTGTCTGTGTGTGTATCTGTGTGTGTGTGTGTGTGTGTGTGTGTGTGTGTGTGTGCCATTATGAAATACACTGTTTGACACTGGGTCTCATCCTTAGTTGTTTCTCTACCTTATATTCTGAGGCAGGGGCTCTCCCAGAAGGTGGAGCTTGCCAGCTGCCTGGACTGGCAAGGCAGTGAGCCCCAGAGGTCCTCCTGTCTCTGTCTCTCCAGGTCTGGATTTATAAACCTAAGCAGCACTATGTGGGTACTGAGGAACTAAATGCTAGATCCTCATACTAGAACAGCAAGCAACTGACTGATTGAGCTATCCCCATCACCCAACAGGAATTTTAATTTTTCTACATAATATTCCTCTCAGAAACATTGGTTTGAGTTGATGTATTCAACAAAATCAAAGTCCACATTGCCTTGTTTTTCTAAATATGTGATTCTTTAGTGATAAGAGTAGACTGTATATCAGCTAGTTTTATATCATAGCTATAATTTTGGCTTGGCTTATATAGATGGAAACCATGTGACATTATAATGTGCTCAGATAACAATACTTCAGCAGTTATGCTAGTAACCATCTTAACAAATTCCATCTCCCCCTTACTGAACCTTATCACTCCGTTGTCACAATTACTTGCTCTGCCAACCACAGTTTACACACATACACACTTCATTCCAGGCTGAATCACTGTCTTAGACCACACACGACATATAATAATCCTTCAAGAACGGCAAGATGGTTGTATCTCTTAAAGTCTACACAGCCTCTATTCTCCAAACCTCTCTCTTCCTGCCACAAAGAAAATGAGAAAATGTCACTACCAGTTGTACCCACATAAGAAAGATTCATAGAGCTTCTTAGCAATGTATAAAGGGGACAAATTAATACATTCACCCATTTTTCCCATCACGGTACTAGTCATGGCCTGGGTTATTTCTTCCTAAGGGACTACCAGAGGCTACAGTTATGGTCAAGGCAGTCTGTGATGGGACATGAATGTGGATGAAAACTTAGAAACATGGTTAACACAGTTTGGTATATCATAAGATGCAGAAATGACAATATGAATGGTAATCAGTAGACCTGCTCACATTTAGTTGGCCAGAGATTACAACTTGGTTTCCCTGGTCACATGTTTCAAGTTGGTGAGCACAAAATTACAGCATACACCCCAAAGACTTAAAATGTGACCTTAGGGCTTATCGTAACAACACTAAAGACCACACAGTCCTAAAATATCTCAACAAAAAATGAAAGAATACTCAAGAGGGGAAAACATCCTATCAATCATAAAAACTGAGGGAGTTTCTTTCTCCTTTTTCTTTAATCCTCTCTTAGATGTCTCACCAAGTTTACTAATTTCTTTCTTTTACTATAATAGCAAGAACTAAGCCCTCCCCCCCAAAAAAACTAGAGAAATGCATAGTGTACCACCACCCCTCTGGTGCATGTAGTACAGATGGCACACAAGGGCTCTCCATCTCTGAAGTGAAGACTTATGCAACTGTTCATTTTCTTACTAATTTATGTTTGTGACAGGGAGGCTTGCAAAACTAGGGCTCACTTAAAGAGGTTTGTGCTCTCACTCTGCTATTAGCTGGTGAATGTCTCCAGCCACTTAAAACATTATATGAGATATTTTAATTGACACCATCAATCCATGAGCCAATGCTCAAATGTCTTTTCATGGACAGTCGTCTCTTAACACTGTTGGAGATAAAGATAATAAGCACAGCCCCCATTTCCAATGTTTAGCAGATTACAGGGGAAAACTACAAAACCATAAATTATGACAAACCCATGGTGCTTATTCTAGTTGGGCATTATGGCCTGGCACTGCATTAAATGATTTGACATTAATCTATTCAATTCTTCATTCATCCAATGATGGAGAATATATTCTTATATCCAGATCATGGGTGGAAAATATGAAGCATGGAGAATTTATGTAATTTGACACCAGTTACACAGCTAATAAATGTAGAATCAGGATAAAAACCCAGACATTCTGATTCTCTAATTCTCTAACACCTAGCAATGCTTAATAGAAATGTTTGAAAATAAATGAGTTATTTGAATTTATAGTAATTAGGGATGGGGAGTTTGTAATAGAATTCATAAAGAAAAGTGAAACTTCACACCTGTCTCCAGGCTGAAGTTAGCAAGTTTGATTTTTTTTTAAATCATTCCTTGTCCCACATAATTTATGGGTTTGTTTTTCTTTTATTATAATAGCAATAACTAAGCCAAAAGAGAAAAACTAGAGAAAGTGTTTACTGTACCAACCTTCTGGTACCTGTTGTGCAGACATCAGACAAAGGTTCTCCATCTCTGAAGTGAACACTTGCGCAAATGCTCATTTTCCTGTTAATTTTTTTTGTGTGTGTGTGTGTGACAGAGAGGCTTGGAATTTACTTGAAAGGTGAATCCTGCCATAGAGAGCTAACTGGAAGACAATTCAGTGCACTCCTATGTTCCTGATGCTAGGAAGAAAAAACTGAGGAAAGAGAAACAAGAGGTCTAGACCTGATTGTTCTTCACAATGCAACTTGTCTCAGAAAAAAAGAAAGAAAGAAAGAAAGAAAGAAAGAAAGAAAGAAAGAAAGAAAGAAAGAAAGAAAGAAAGAAAGAAAGAAAGCACAGGACTGAATTAAAGGAAAAGGCTTGGGGTGAGGGAGAAGAGTACTTGGTTTGCAGGCACTCAAGAGGACTTGAGTTTGAATGCCCAGCACCCAGGTAGAAAGGCCAGCAGGGGCGTGAGGAGGACCAGAGACAGGCAGATCCTGAGAACTCCTAAGCAGGCAGCATAGTAAAAACAGATGGCATCTGGTTCAGTGAGAGTCCCCATCTCAAAGCAACAAGGCAGGAAGTGACAGGGGAGGACTCCCAAATACTGTTCTAATGTCCACATATATAGGTGCAAATAGCCAGTGCACCTGTACACTAAAGTGCATGTCCCACACTTGTGCAGCATACATGATACAAACAAGTGTGTACACAATAAGATGGGGGTAGAGGAAGGGCGAGGAGGGGAGAGAAGTGACATCTCATGTGCCACGTGCTCGGCAGAATGAAGAGGATGGGAATATGTGAAAATTGAGTAGTCGGAAAATAAGAAACACTATGATGAAAACTGAATTCCTAGCAAAGAATCTATAACTGGATTGATAGGCAGCCTTAAAGATATGTTTTGATACACGACAAACAAAACAAAGCTTCTCTTGATTTGTAGGGATCACTGAATGCCATTTCTCTGTCGGCAAAACACAAGAGAGAATCTGCAAAGATCAATGCATATTTATTTTTAGGAATCCTGGAGAATGGTATCCAGCAGTCAAAGTTTCAGTACCATGGTCTCTTCATTTTGATGTGCCCTCTGTCTTTGTGAATTTTGTCGATTAGAGCAAACATGCCTATCACATGTAATGTGGTTAGAGCCCTATGGGCCACCGGGAGGAAAATAGAGACATTTCCCCAATACCATCTTCTCTTTAAACGTCATTACTAAAGGAATATCAGCTAAGAGACATAAGATGTTTGTTTTAGCTACAAAAAAGAAGAAAAGGAAATGAAAGGGGAAGATAAAAATAGTTGTAAATGTCTGCTTTTAAAAAAGCTGATGGCAACTATGACCTGCCCTAAAATAAGCATCAGGAGCGTCCTAGGAAAGTTAAAGGGGTGGATGAAGGAGGAAAGCTCAGGAGTATCACCAGGATGGCCAAGAAGGGACACTTTCATGGCTTCTCGATGGCTCCAGCTCTTCACAGTGGTCCAGAAAAGAAGTGTTCTGGGATGAATGGTTCATAGAATAATCCCTTCCCATCCTCAGTTCTCTGGAATTGCACACCAACAAAGTCTGTGAATTGTATTTTCATAGACTTCCAGAAGAGCATCTCCTCGGGATTGAGACTCCGGTCAATCATGGGGCAGCACTAGCAACAGAGCGGTTCTCTATTAAGTAAGGTCTACTTCAGTTCTTCTTTCCCTCAGCACGACCCATTGATATAAGACATTCGCACACATAAGCTACACTCTGCACTAATACTCCTTGTTCCTTTAGCACCATTTCGACTGTTCCCTCCGACTGGTCTGGAGTATTGGACTGTGTACTCCCACACGAATTGGATCTATCTCAACACAGGTGCGATGTCCTTCCTCTTCTTCCAGCCATGGGCTTTTGGTTTCCTTATCCAACAGGTGTCAGGAGGTTCCCTGAGCTTTTCTCCCTAGACATGTCTCTTTACAGCCCAGCATGCTGAGTGCCCCACCCCATCTTTTGTCCTGTCTTGTTTGTTATGGCTCTAATTAAGATGTGAGGGGAAATTGTGCTTTAGATTTAGTGATTCTTTTGGGGTTTTTTGTTTTGTTCTGTTTTGGTTTTTGTTTTGCTTTGTTTTGTTTTTTTACATTTGTCATAAATAGCATTCAGTGCCAGGAAGCCTATTGCAAATGAAGATATTTGTTCTATATGTTGAAAGCTTTGTATCTCAGTTTTCATTGACTGTTGTATCTAGCTGACACCTTCTGTGTGTGGGTGGCTAGGCATCATGTCACACAACACAGGGCAGTATATTTGTGATTTGGTTAGGGTTTTACTGCTGTGAAGTAACCCCATGACCATGGCAACTCTTATAAAGGACAACATTTAATTGGAGCTGGCTTACAGGTTCATAGGTGCCAGAGAAGTAGCTGAGAGTTCTATATTGGCAGGCAATGGGAAGAAAGCATGACGCTGGCTTGAGCATTTAAAACCTCAGATCCCAGTGACATACTTCCTCCCACGTGGCCACCTACTCCCGTAAGAACCCATTTCTTATATTGTCAATCTTTATGAGCCTATGGGGGCATTTTCATTCAAACTACTATACTTTGAAGAAAAGATGGACTGTCTCCATCCTGACTACATCTCAGTCAGGTCCCTGTGGCACAGAATACTTTAGAAGTCTTGTCACTTCGCTGATTTGGGTGCTTGGTTATTGCAGTATTTTCTGCCCTACAACAGTGAAAGAAAAGCAGTTTGGGGAATGAATATTTTCACTCATTTGTGACTTGGTAACTCACCAAGTCACCAAATTCATCTGATTTAAGATTACAGATTAAATGCAAACTGTGCATTTTATGTGGTATGTTCAAAGAAACATTCCTTGGGGGACAGAGAGATGGTTGCGCAGCTAAGAGCACTGGCTTGCTTTTCCAGGGGACCTGGGTCTTTTCCAACAGACACATGGTGGCTCTCAACCATCTATAACTCCAGTCGTAGGAGGTCTGATGCCCTCTTCTGCTCTCTAGAGTTAATGCAGCATGCAGTACATGGACATTTGTCGAATGTCGAAACACCATACACATAAAAAATTTTTAAAGAAGAAAAAAATTAAGAAAAAAAAGTCTTACTTCTTTTAGTAAGCAGTGAAAGAAAGAATCTGGAAGTCACTCAGAAACATTTAAAATAATCTAAAGTGGTGATTGAACTCTTGGCACAGTGATCCTTACCCCTTAGATTGAAGTTGTACATTGACTAAGAACCCAGAGCTCTTCAGAGTTGAGTTACACGCAAGCCCAGTTCACATAGCCTGCTTAGGAATGGTGCTGGATATTTTAATGTCTGAAATTATCTACACACAAAAAGCTTACATCCTTACTACAAGGAAAATAAATTTGTTTATTACAAATTAATAATAATACATCAGTCAAAAATAATATGGTGCTGTGAGCTCTAAATCTATATTAAAAAAAAAAAAACGTGGAGAAATGTCAGAGCTATGATTGCCTCATATCCTTGCAAAGTAATAAAACAATTCCAAAACATCACACTTAACTAGAAACTGACTTTCTGAAATCTTCCTTGAGATGAGCAGATAGTCACCTTATAAATGAGAAGAGAAGATGGATTGTAAGGATCTGAAAGTAAAGAAGCCATGGGGAACTGTGAGTCACCAGCTTCACTCTGCATGTACAACGAGACACCAAAACAGCCAAGAACGCAAGGACAAAATTAAGCAGTAATGACGATTTATACTAAGATACTCTGAGACATGACAGACGTCTCAGTACACCAAAAGGAAAATCTTGTTTGCTCAAACTATTTGTTTCTTCTGTCTAATGAATGTAATTCTAATATACAAGCGATAACACTGGCATTTCTTTGAAATGTTGATTCAGTTTAATTATGAAAATCACCAAGGTATTTCCTAGCTACTGCATCACTCCCTGTACTGAGATTAATCACATCAACATCATTCATTTAATCTTCAAAGAGGAAGCAGTTGTCCACAAAAGCCTTCAAATGGCTTCATTAGTGCAATTTTTCAGTCTCAAACACTTAGCTGGCAGCGTATGATTGAGAGGAAGGTCATTATATTCTTCTATTTCCTAATCTAATTTTTTTTAATGTTTCCACATTTAATGTAGAAATGTGCAAGTGTGGAGGTTTCAATCACTCTTTGTTTGGCAAACAGCTCAAAACATGAAGAGAATATGGATTTTGATTAACAAGATGTTTGGTCACTATGGCTTCAAGTCATGAAATTTAATGTACAGGTCCGCAGCCAGTTCTTTCCCCTTTTGGGCTTTGTTTGATGTAAAAAAGGAATTGGGCCTAAAACATAGCAGGCGTTTTTGGTTTTGTCAAGTTTCTGTTTTGCTGTGTGTAGACAAAGGAAAACTCGGAGCATGAGAGACATTTTTCCCAGTTTATGTAGAAGAAGTGCAAAGGTCATTACAAATAAAACTTTGTGGTTTTAAAATGAAAATTGAGTTTTATATTTAAAAGTAAAAATACTCACACGTGTCTCTGCAACATGACACAACTTAAGCACAATTTCTTGTTTTAAAAGCATTAATAGTTCTTGCCCACATGGCAAACCAAAGGTTGTCAGAGTTAAAAAAAAAATAGCACTGTTCTATTTGATGCACAAATCTAGTAGGGGTGGCAATGATAAGTTACTTGGTTACAAGAACGAGTTTGGGTCTAGCACCTACTGAGTGTGGCACTAATGGTTCTGAGATGACAGGAACCACTCTGAAGCACCATAAAATACATCAGAAAATAAAATTTGCTGAGCCCCATGACCAAGAAGCAAAACTTGCTAAATGGCACTCTAAACTTTGCATCTGAGAAAGAAATGATTTATTTGACATTTGACTGGCCCACTTGCAGCAATCATTACATTGCTCTATTCAGTGACTGTGCAAAGGGGAAAGGAAGGATAAATCATCTGGAGATGCTCTCAAGTTAATATCTGGTGACCACGTAATGCCAAATTTTTAACACAAGATCTGTCCGTGACAGCATAAATAATGGAGTGTACTTGCCGTTCAGGTCAAGAGAGTGGGGCTTTTGATCATGAAACCACCTATAACTAATTGACATGACATGATTGCATGGAAATTGATAATACAAGTTATATAGAGAAAATTATGACATTTAAAATATTAACTTCGTTTAAATTGCTTTCAGATGAAATGGTGATATATTTGTGAAACCAAATTCATATCAACATAATTTTAAGAAAAAATATAAAAATGAAAAGAACCCTAGATGGAATGACCCTAGTGGCCATTCACCAGCCTTGATGAGAACACCACAACACACTGGCACAATTAGAAAGAGAAGCAAGAAACTCTATCATTTATGTGCATTCAACATGATATGAAGAGAAATCTGTGTTCTGCAACTTGAGTATGTATGATGTTTTCCTGCCTATTTTATATAATGCTGTGTTAGTCCTTTGAAGAAATACAAAGATAAAACAAACAGGCTTTTCTTTTCAGAAGGGTTGATTACAGCTTAACATCCAGGGGCATAAATGTATCCTTACTGTAGAATACATTGTGAGATAAGAGACTGCAAAGAACAAGAATGTTCCCAAAATGCCAGATACACAAGAGCAGGGATGCCTTCGCGGCCTGGCAAGCTCTGAGCTCCGCAGGATGTAGAATAGGTGAAAAGACAAGGCACTTTTAGAGAAAACACTAGTTTTTATACTTAAGAATATTTTACCAACTCTTTGCATCATTTAATGCATTTATATCTTCAGCAGAGAATAAAGTTCTCAAGTTCTTTTCTGTTGTTAAGTATCAGGGAGATTTTCCTAAAAATAAACATCAATGCAAGAAGACTCAGTATTTATTCCAGATGACGTTATTAATAATTCACGTCACATATTTGATCCATACAATCTACAGTAAGACAAAAAAGAGTAATTATAATAATAGTGAACTTGAGCAAATGTTTCTAGCCATATGGAGAACATGTGACTACTTCTCAAGTAACAAGATATTCTTATTTCTGGCTATGTGAAATCTGACAGAAATGATCACCATGTGCCTAGCATGGTGGTACACACCTTTAATACCAGCCATCCAGAGGCAGGTTGATCTCTGAGTTCAAGACCAGCCTGGTCTTCACAGCAAGGTCGAGGATAGCCAGGGCTACACAGAGAAACCCTGTCTTGACAAAAACAAATATAGAGAGCATTTTGAGAAAATGAGCGCTTTGAGAAAATGGTTACAACTATGAAGTATATAGTTCTTTGTGCTTTTTATTATTTCTTTTTCTGTATGTTTGTATTTTTCACTATCTGTCTTGGGTTGGGAGTAGCTATCTGATGGTAAGTAAAGGTTAACGTATCAAGACCTATATTAATACAGATAATTAAATATTAATTTACATTAGGAAAAATAAATAAATATGAGCTTACTGGACTTATCTAATTCACAAATACTTTGGTATGCTCTTGATAATTCCAATAGCTATCTTAAAAGTGAAAAGCCTGTCTTGTAGTACCAGAAAATACTGAGAAACCAACAGAGAAAATTAGGGCCAGGAGAGTACTGAATGTATATTACTGTACACTATCGTTTAAAAGATAAATCCTCCAGACTGAGAAATACATGAAGAGTTTGGGAAACAAAAGCAATCTATACAAACTACTCCCTGATAGGAAGGTGTCCCTCTGAACCTCTCAGATTTGTCTGGCTAATTTCAGCATATGCACTGGCTCTTTTAACTCGGTGCCTGGCTGAGACGCCTCCTTCTCTGAACTCTAAGGAGCTGAGATTCACCTTTCTGACCATCTTTCCTGTCTTCTATATATCCTCATAAAATATTTACTCTTCTCCTGAATGACCACTCTGATTATCCTTAGACTCCTTTCAGATTCCCTGATGATGTCATGGAAATGTTAAACCCATTATGCTAAGTTAGGACCTCCATCTGCAGTGACCTCTTGGCACAAGCTTCGAGGACAGCATGATATTTTTACATAAAAGTTAGTCTTCATTCAAATCCTTGAGGTCTGATCCTGAAAAAAAAAAAAAAACACTGACAGCTCAATCAACCCTAATAAATACTTAACTAGGACCATGGAAAAACGCAGAATACAGTTCCACCAAGAAAATCCATTACACACTTACAATTGAGTCATAAAATATGTCTATAAAGTGTACAATTATTTTACCATATTTTTTATTGGAAAATAAGCATTTAGTGTAATTTACAGGTTTAACCCAAAGGTAGTAAGTATATGACATTCTTTTTCATTAAGCTATTAGGGAAGTCAGGAGTGACAGCACACAGCTCTAATTATCTTTAAAGTAGTGTTTCAAATTGATCATGCATAATGCAATTACAAATCATAATTAAATTAATTTATATTGATTTAAGATTTTATAAGTTTTTAATAACTACAGTGTAGAATATCTATTTCCACACGCTAACATTAGTATTTTCAAGCTGGCAAAGCACTCTTCTGTCATTAAGTACTTAGTAATCTTACAGCTCCTTTAATGTAGGTGAAAGCTAAGTTTTGGCCCTGTAGGTGGGGGCTGGAGTTGAAGCTCAAATACTGGAACTCATACTTCCCTCAGGTCATGGGTGTTAGTTAACCTTGCCACCTCTGAAAAACAATATCCTATATCTAGAAATTTTGAGCATTTAAATATGGTTTTGCCAACATTTTACATCCAATTTAGAATCATCAGGGTTTTTTGGTTGGTTGGTTGGTTGGTTGGTTGGTTGGTTGGTTGGTTGGTTGGTTTTTATGAGTACATTGTCTCTGTCTTCAGACACACACCAGAGGAGGGCATTGGATCCCATTACAGATGGATGTAAGCCACCATGTGGTTGCTGGGAATTGAACTCAGGACCTCTGGAAGAGCAGTCAGTGCTCTTAAGCACTGAGCCATCTCTTCAGCCCAAAATATCCCCAGGCTGGCAACACAAGGCTCTTCTCTTTTCAGGCACAACCCCTTCCCTCAGTTGCCTTTACAAACAGTAGCACAGGTCTCGCACAGGAAAACCACAGTGCCTTTTCTCACTCTTCTCACTGAGTCATTGACTCAAACAGTCAAAAACAAAACAAAACAAAAAAAACAAAACAAAACAAAACAAAACAAAGCAAAACAAAACAAAAATCAGTGGAAGTACAAACCCACCCCACCCCCAAGTTTAAAGAGAGTAAAGTTTGGAGGCCCAAGCCAACTCTACCACACACAGCAACTTGCCCTCCTCTCCAGCCTTGGTCCATTCCAGATGCATCTCTGACTTTGCCAGCCACAGTTCCCTCAGAGTTCACATCCTGATGCTCAAAGACAATGGAAGCATCTACCCTTATTTCTAGAGCTACAAGGAGAGCTATGGTAGAGTCGTGAAGGAGATGGTGGTGATTCTGAAAGATTCACACACTACTCAAGAACTATTTCCTTATGACGAAGTAGTCATTGGGTCAGAGCTGCAGAGGAATCCAGACACACTACCTTCCTGTTCAGATCTCCAGGGCCTGAGATCTGTGAGCTGTTTCTTCTAGCCTACTGCTCTCACCGAGAAGTGTGGGTAAAGATATGAATATTCCTATTTTATTTTGGTATTTTGATTCCGTGGTTTTTCTCTGAATGCATTAAATGCTGTAAGATCCTATGAGAGGAAAAGGAAAGTGAAGTCAGTGGATTCAGGTGAGGCAGCCTGGAAATGAAAGTGATATAAGAAATGATCAGATATGATCTCAGTAGCCTCTCAGAAAGCATCTTGTCAACAAGCACCCACTAAGCTTTGGGGAGTAAGGTCCAAACAGGCTGAGGTAGGAACTCCCTCCTGCCTGGAAGACCTTTGTTCCTCCCTTTGCTGATCTCTAGCAACCCCTTTAAATAACAGAAGGAAGCAAGCAGATAGATACAGGAGCAAACAGAAGCTCTTAGGGACTAGGATCCCAATGACTTTGGGAGAAATACACACAGAGAAAGGCTTCATCCTGGAATTTCACAGGCCTTTCAGGTGAAAGTTTCCCTCCTCCATCCTGCCCAGTGCAGAAGCCTCATCAGAACCCCTGGCTGGGACTGCTAGAAACTCTGGGACAGAACTCCTTATGACCTTGTCTGTAGAAAGGAAGGGACCTTCCTCACCGCTCTGGGATATCCATGGTGGCAAAAGTCCCCAAACTCAGCGAGAGGTCATGAGGGGCTGAGATGAGCAAGAGATAGCAAGGAGATAAAAGATGAAGACAGTGGGAGTTCAGGAGCCCCTTTGGTACCACCTTTGACCTAAATCTGTTGAGTTCCAACCAGTACAATGATTTCAGATCCAGACAAGCTTTCTTTACAAACGCTCTGGTTATTGAACAGCATACACAGACAAGCAAGCAGCAACTCAGTCCCAGGGCAAGAAAGCACAAGGGATCCCCCCACCCCCAAGTTGAGTAGATACAAGCCTTGGTCCTTTCTCCACCAGAGTCAGCTTGGTCTAAGCCCTGCCCTTCCCTGATACAAGTCGTGACTTAAAGCCTATGACAAGCTCCCTGATCCAGTTTCAACATCCCCTTCTTTCTGTCATACTGTCCAAACCAGCCTTCTAGTCTGATTCAGATGTCTTTTCATTCTATTTCTACAGTCATACAAAATGCTCTCACTGAACAAGGAAACTCTCTGAAATAACATGGAGACTTAGCTAAAGAATTTGGGAAGATTCTTAAGTTGTAAAGTCATCTGTACATGAAAACATTCTGCAGAGAAAGGGGATAGAGAAGGAAAAAGTGAATGTTCTCTAGCAATTTCTAAGCACATGGCTGGGAGAAAATAAAATTAGTTCAAGTGACTATAGGACATTACTCCCCTTAATTAATATTAACAGATGGTAATATGAATTTTCTTAAACTTCAGCTATAGTCTAGAAGGAAAATGAAGGCTGTAGCCCTAGGACTGGAAATGCCAGCATGGCCAGTCCTGTGTGCCCCAGCTTTGAGCTTGGCATAATAAAACCCTCCCTTCTCCTGCATAAATTACAGTATTCTCCCCTCCATGGGGAGTGTAGGGAGATAATCAAAATGAACTAGTTTCGAAATTAAAAAAAAAATTTCAACAACCTCTGACTTTAATAAAGTCTTCCAATTAGGGGTCAATTTTAGTATTTATTGGACAAATGTGGATAGGGAAGACTGACTTTTTTTTCTCTTTTTGGCATCAGTATGTATAACTAGCAGTCTAAGTTGTTAAGTTCCCAAGCAGGGATGAGTTTAAAATGCATGGATTCTATTATGTGTACAATTTAATCACAAGGTATTTAAAATAGACATTTCCATCTAAAATCCAATCAGAAATCAACACAGTTCCTCGGGCGTTAGATGATCATCTCTATTCTGCATTTGTAAACTGGGAGAAATAAATGTGACTTGTGGATACCAAGAGGTCAAGTGCGGCTGCTCAAATATTTTTCTTACAAAATGACGGATTTATTAGACAAATAAGTAGCCCGGCTGATGCAAAACCCCCAGTGATTGAATTTTGACGTTAAGTCAACAACAACTCGAACTACATCAGTGCTTCAAGATTTAGTTATGATGGTAGAGATTACTGAACAAATAAGAGACAGAAATGAATACAGATTTCCTAGGGGCTGCCCCTGGCACCCTCTTCTTGACATTCTCTTCCATATGCTCCCCTTGCTCATACTGTATTATAATTAAAGGACTTGCCTATGTCTCACAATTGGAAAGGAACTTTAAAATAATTAGGCATATTTTTCTGTTTAAAAAAAATAGGCAGGCTCAGAATGAAAGCCAATTGAGTTTCATAATAAATTCCTTCCTGGTCTGAAAGTCACCCACAATTAAATTGGAGGGGGGATGCACTGAGTCTCTCTCTCTCTCTCTCTCTCTCTCTCTCTCTCTCTCTCTCTCTCTCCTCTCTCTCCCCTCTCTTTCTCTCCCCTGCCTCTCTTTCTCTCCTATCTCTCTCCTCTCTCTCTTCTCTCTCTCATTCTTTCTTTCACTCTTATTTTTCTTTCTCTTTAAGTTCTTTTCTTAACGATTGTGCTCACAAACTCTCTTCTGTATTTTACAAAACACAGCATTCTGTGTAGTTTGAGGACATGAAAAATGTCAGCATCCCATTCAAAGATTATGACACACTGATAAATACGCGGGCACACGCGCACGCGCGCGCGCGCGCACACACACACACACACACACACACACACACACACACACACACACACACACACAATCAAGAGTGTATAAGATTTTGCCTCTCAGGGCTCAACAGCAGCAATGCGCTTGCGCTGGCCGTGGTGCTGAAACTTTGACTTTCCACCTAGGAAGGGCCTGCCACCCTCAAGGAAGCTTTAGAGGATTGTTTGTGTTTTTTTCTGAAAGGAACCTTAAATAATTGAAACTATATTTAAAGATAAAGCAGTTTATTTCCTATATTCTGATGGTTAAGGGGACTAATCTGTTCCTGGGGTGGACATTTTGTCTTTTATTTTATATATGGCATCTTTATTCCAGGGGGAGAGTGACTCAGTTTCCCTCTTGTGCCCTCTTGGTCCCATCAAGCATGCATTCCTTCTGCTTTCTCTTCTTTTCTGATTTCTTCTTCTCTTATTGCATGATTCTCAGCTATTGCTGCTGAGTTATGGAGCTTCTTGATGTATAGACACAAAACTATATTTGATTTTAAGGCTTTGTCTTATTAAGGGCTTGAAATAATTTGATCTTGTAACTAGAACTTTGCTTTCTGGGTTGTGGGACTCAGACCTCCAGAGGTAATAGACTTGAGCCAGATCTTTATTTAAATACAATGATAATTCTAATCTATAAAATAAATCACTCATTCAACCTTCTCTCCTAGTTTGTCATATTCTCTTGCCATCAAAGCCTGCAGCCCTTAACTACACATATGTTTTCATTGTGCTGAATTTTAAAAATGAACTGTGCAAGGTGACTTCCTTGGAAAGTACACCTAGAAATTTTAAATTTAACCCTGTACTAACAATAGAACTCACTACAAAGGACTGATAGGTGATGTTTTTTGCCCCTTGTTGCTCCCAGGATTAGATGATACCTTGTAACAAATAAAGCCTTTCTATTAGTAAGGAGAATATGCTATCATTTTTTTCCAAAATATACTTCTGTTTACAGTTGCCTAAACTCATCTCCAGATTTATATTTCAATATGCTCTTTAGGATGCAAAATTCCTGACAAATTAAAAAGTGCTCATGTCCTGCCCGCTTCCAGCAAATCACTGCAGCCCCTAATAAATCCAGCTGGGGTTCGTTCCACGGCCTGATGCTGCTGAAATCATTATTGTCCTGCCTTGTTTCATGTCAGAGGCCTCTTTGCCTCATCTGTCATGAAACCAATTTCACTTTATTTACATCCATTTGCTAGTTTAATTACTGTGCTGATGAATAGCCTGAAGGAATTAAGTTACGAGTCTTTGGAAACCAAAAGAGACAGATATATGGGCTACCTTTTAACTACAGGGAAAGAAATAAAGGCTAGTGGCTTACACCAAAATTTAAAGATAAAAAGTATTTCTTCCTACCAAGCTGCTCTTGAAATTCAGGATTATCCATCTTCATGTATTCAGCACCTCCTGGATGGAAGTATGCTTTAGAGCTCTTCATATTTATAGATAGACCAGGTCTGAACAATAGTATTCTCCACTTTTAAATGCACCAACCCCCCCCCCCTTTTTTTTAACTAAGATTCACATATGATTTCCCAGCCAAACCAAACAGTCTAACATAGTGGGCTCTTTATTAGAAGCAGATAACAAATGTTAACCTTTTCCTGTACCTAAGATAGGAAAATGCCTTTGTGAGAACTGTAAAACTTAATACCTCCAGTCTAATATATAGTACAAATTACTTTGCCTATATTTTGTACATACTATAATAGCACTTAGATAATTTTTGTTTTATATAATTAAGCACTATTTCACCCTTGCTTTTAGTGTATTTTTAAATCTTGAGTAAGAACATTTAGTTACTTTCTTCCTTACATACCCAACATAATAGAATGCTATGGGTGTATGCTAATGATGAGGTCTCATGATCTAAGTGAAAGATGCACTCTCAAACATAGGTAAGCAATCAAGTATTTACTCACACACAATGGAAATATAAGATCAATAAACTTTCAGTCATTCCATATATTATAAATTAACTTCTGCAATATAAGCTTATTAATCATGACAGTATTTAAAGGACATATTCAGCAGTATGTATTCCCTATTATATCACTTATTATAGCTTTTACGATAGAAATTTGGTAACTTTTCATGTTATTTATCATCATTGTAAATTAAAACAACAAATAACAAATTGACTTTTGGTGATTTTACTGTAGGCTGTAGTCTCAGGTAAGACTGCACATGAGGATAAGTAAGTTTTAAATTTATCTTGATTATTTTTTTCTTCCTATGCTTGGTTTCTGGAATAGTTTCTAGCCTTTTAAAATGAATGTACTCACTGGATTTACTTAAGAAATGTGTGCATATGAGAAAATATATTCATCACTTAATAAAATTTTAATTCTTTTCTTCTTGAGTTTATCATGGATAGCATCTATAGAGTCTCCATGTGTTGATACAGAGTTACTTTTAAGGTTGCATAAACTTTCTAAACAAAATATCTAGTTGAAGCTTACTTCAAACATTGGAAGATCAGAGATATTTCAAAGCAGAAACAAGAGAGGTGAGTTTTGTTTTGTTTTTAAAAAGTATATTGTCATTTAATGTTTTTACCACCTGGATATTCTGCAACTTGATTTATCATAAGCTCAGCTTAAAGGAAGGGGCAAAAATGTAACTGTGTTTACATTTCCTGTCTGAGCAGCCAGAAGTGGAGAAAACCCCATTGCCCATGTAGATATATATTAACGTATTACATATTCATTATAAATCCCCCTGAGATCTTTCTCTGTGCCTTGTTTGTGTCCTTATAAAAATTATTTCCCCTGGTCCTTCCTCTGTTCTTAATAACACTTATCTATAAAGCAGCACATATCACAAAAACTTTTTGGGGGGTCAAGTGAGTCTTGCTTATAAAAGTTGCCAAATGAAGAAACCCTAGACAGGACCCTTGAGGTAAAACTTCCCTCTAAGCAGTACACACAGACACCAGCTAATTCTTTGGTAGATATTGTGAACAGTCTTCCACTAAAACAAAGGAAAACTGTGTTGCTTTTTAAATATACAGTTTATTCCTTTTTGTAAACAAAAGTAACTGAAAGGGGGTTCTAAATGTTTTCTCTCTCCCTCTCCCCCTCCCCCAGATCTCTCATTCCTCCCTGGATCCAAGACCTTCCCCTCCTTCTCCAGCTCCTTTTGATTAATAGATCCATGCGGCTAACGGCCTGACATATGGTGTGCGAAGCAGCTTGAGATAGTACCTTAGGCATCCCCTACGGCCATTAACATATTAGGGGCTTATGTGCACTCAGACAGCCAGACCTCATTGAGAGCCAGCATTTGCAGAAAGGCTGCACCCCAGAGCTGTCTGATCGAGAGTTTCAATAAAATGTACCACTCTTCCACTTTAGGGGGCTGGCTTCTGGTGCTGAGACATTGAGACGGAATTGAATGAAATTTAGAAATAAGATTCAGTTACATTCAGCAACAATGGGGGTGGGGGGAACCAAACCACTGTGCTTACATCTGTTTGTATATGGATCTGCACGTGGAGGCTCAGCTTCAAGCTCACAGACAGCCACCGCTCCTCAGTATCACATCAGCAAACAGCTAACGTCAGCTGCATGGATTTATTTTGTTTAAAGATTTATTTTGCTTAAAATCTTCTCCATACCCAGAATCTAGCAGTAACGTACCAGGACAGTTACTGACAGATATTCTTCAAAAGCAAAACCCAAACAGCGTAATTTAAAGGGAGACTTTATTCTGAATCTTGTGGCTTGATATTTTTTTCCCAGTAGAAGAAATCAGATGCAGTTTATTTACATCTGTAGCATTTAAAAAGAAAATCAGGAAGAAAAATAATGAAAATTTAACTTTGAAGAGTGTGTTTGTATTTTAAATATATTGGTAAATAAAATCCTTAGAGAGATGATGGCCCATCTTCCTAAGCAAAATATCAAAGTTTACTAACAAACCAAAAGTCTTAACAACAACTCGGGAAGGTGGCAGAAACCCTGAGAGTATATGTCCGAATATATAAATGTTGGGCGCGAGAGATAATATTTTTAAAAAAAAAATCAAAAGATCCATCTCATTCTGAGCTTACTTGATTCACTTTAACCTCAGAACTGAAGCTTGAAATTCGTTTTGCCCACGTTCTCGCCTTTCCAGCTTCCCGCTGAGAAGCCACTGCGCCCCTTTTGAACTATATTCTGGCTGTTTGCTTGGCAAATAAATACTGTTCCGCCCTATTAAACCTTTTAGGTAGTTTTCATCTCTGTATTCCTCAAATACAGAGCTAATAAGGCGACGCTTTGAAGCTGTTTTACTTTCAAACTATAGCCCGGAGGCGTTAAAACCCACTAAAGGTAAGTGAGAAGTAAACTGCCAGGAGCTAGGCTGTGCCCCTTCCTTTCAAAACTGCTGGGACTCTAGCCGAAAATAATCCGGGTTTCAGTGCAGAACCGGGTTTCAATTGGAAGCCCCTGGGAGTTTTATTCGTGTGCCACTTTACCAAGGAAGTCAAGAGAGAAGAGATGGGTTTAAGTTTAAAAGCCTGGGAATTTCTTGGAAGGAGGTAGAGATGGGTGGTAAAGGCCAAAATTGGTTTCCCTAAATTGACGCTGGCAAACAAGTGTCAGATGGAAGATAAAAAGATTAGGAGTTAGTTGGCAGTGAGCTCAGAGAACCAGTAATAGAACTTCTTCAAGAGGCGTGGCAGTGTGCGCCAAGAGATTGCTGGCCAAGCTTAAACTCACTTGGAACATAGATATTAAGCTTACCCTTTCAGAAGACTATTAACGTACAGTTCCCTGCTTTCCCAGTCCCAAGATAGCTCCTGCCCCCGCCCCTCTGCACCCAACAGGAGCTTTTTTTTTTTTTTTTTAAGTTTAGTTTAATGTAGGCAAACAAAACAACCAAAACGTATTCGGTTTTAGTGAAAACGGATAAAAAACGCTTCCCGCTGAAAGGCTACACATTTTAAGTAGATTTGACAAGAAAGATAAGCCTGATCCGAACATCTCTGTACCATGTCAAAGGCGCCCTACCTACCTGCCTTTTCAAATTCCTACATTTCCATTGCTAAAACAGGATGCATTTTAAGATTCTGCAGAGCCCAGGACGCAAGCTCTCAAACACATGAGCCTCAAAGTCCTCTGCACAGTTAGCTTCTCTTTCTTTTTCTTTCTTTCATCGCAACGATTTGATAAAGTCGCAGAGATGATCAAAATTAACATAAATCATTATTAGTTATTAGGATTTGCTCTAAATTACACTGTGAATATCGCACCAGCCCCATCTGCCGCCCCTGCTCTCTCAGCAATAGATTGCAGATAAAATAAATGTCCTTACCCCATTAGAAGGTTCCTGTCTCTGTAGCCAAAAGCCAAACAAAAGCAATAAATACCAGGCTTTTTCTCTCACTATTCAGCTGCGACTCTTCTCATCAGCCCTTCCTCTGGAAAAGCTCAATAGCTGCCTGAAAATATTGCATTTTATATCACCAAAGGGCGATTAATATTGCATTAACTGTATTTAACATTTTTAAGCGCGAGTAATCTACAATGAGTTACTTTCTGTTAGTAAGTACAGGGGCATCAGAACTCCTGCAGACCACTTAAGATAGCCTTGTGAACGTATTATTTATCTCACACGTTGTATTTTTTTTAATAATGTAAGGGTGTGCCGCGCGATGTTTGAAGTAGAAGAAGCCCTGCTAATGGTCTGCTGAAAGTATTCTGACACTGTCTGGAGACGGCCAGGTCTCTGCCTTCATTAAATGTTTATTGTCAACACTTGGCAAGGGCGGGAGGGAGAGAAGAGACCTGTGCAAGTGATTTTCCGCGGTTGGAAATTGTCAACGTTTTGTTTTATTCCGATTCTCGTCTATAGAAGTTTGTATACATTGTGCTGTGCTGAGGCTAGGCGTCGGAGTTATTAAACAAACTTATGGTTGCAATTCGTTTTACTCGATAAATGCGCGGTCTCTTTCCTCTCCATCCACCCTCTTTGCCAAGTCTTCATCAAGCTCTCTGCCAGTCCCTTCCTCTTCCCTTCACCCCTTCAATTTGTTCCTAGCCACCTCCCTCAAAGCAGACTGGGACGCTCTTCCCCATTCCACCAGGAGATCTGAGAGAGAACACGAGGGCTTTGCAATCCTTTCGCCTAGATATAAATCCTCTCTAGTCTAATCAGTTCGCAGGGTATTGCATCTTAACAACAAAGCAAAAGCCTAGGTCGTATTCATCCAATTCTTTTTAAAATAAACAAAAAATTAAAATAAAAATTAAACATACAAAACCAAATTTGAAACTTCTGCATCCGTTAACTGACTTTTGACTTAGGCAAGTTGGGATGTAAAAAGAGAATTTTTAACTAATATGAGATTTGCGTCTTCTTCCCTTTTCACTCAAACTGATCTCAAAGGCACTTAGGAGAGGAACTCGACCTCTGACAGCGCCTAATTTTTGAAACCGGGAACTGCAGCTGACTCCCCCAAGGGTCCTAGGAGCGCTCAGTGCGCATGTGCGGGCTCTGCTCCCCCGCCCCCTCCCCCGCCACGCTCCACGCACTCAGAGTCCGCCCGGACTCGCCCCCACCGCAGTCTGCGCTCCGTGGCTACCAGTGCGCACGCGCGCGGGATGCCCTAGCCTTGGGCTCTTAACCCGCTCACATCCTCCCTCGCTTGGCTGTATGCTGCCCCTGACCGGGAAAATGCTGGTTGTCTGGCGACTAGGAACTTAGGGGCCAGAGGTCCCCAGCAAGAAGCTCGGGCATGTGTGTGTTTGTATGTGTGTGTGTGTGGGGGGGGGGCGGCGTTGTACACCCCTGGTAGCTGAAGATGCGACCCAGTTACTTTGGTTTGGGCCTGCACTTGCCAACCTCCTTCCCTGCCATGGGGTGGGTGGGTGGGTTACAAAAGGGAGGCTGCCGGGAGCAGGGTGCCAGGGAGCTGCTCCCACAATCCCAGAGTCCGAGGAGTGCTCGGACAGCCAGCGCCACCCTCCGCAGCCTGCGGTTTTCAGGGATGGAGTCACCCAGGGCTATTTCCCATCAAGCTGACTTGACAACAATTAAGAAAGTTTTTAATTAGCTTCTTGTTATCATTCATTTTATTAATTTCCAGAACTCTCAGTCCATGAATTATTCAGAGGGCAAGGCAACCCGAGTGGGGTGGCCGCGCGTCCGCGTCGCACGTGCCTGGCTGGACCGCGGCCGCGTTGCGCACTTGAAGTCGCACAGGCACGAAGGTTTGATCAAATATTAAATAACGTAATTATTGCGACAAGGCTTATCTCGCAGGTGAAAGAGAGGGCCCCGCGAGAACTTGATTTCGGCTGCTTTTTTTGTTTGTTAATCAATTAAGCTGGTAGCCTCCTTTAAAACTGCCCACGAGGATTGTGTGGCTCCTCTGGTGTGGCTAAAACTGTTGTAGTGGTGATGGCAAGGGCAGAACATTATCTAGTATAATTGTGGTTGTCACTTCCCCTCTGGCCATCAAGACCCTTAGAATAAGGTTGGGAACACTAGTTTTAGCCAGTCAAAGGCTCCTATTTAAACTTGAAGCACCAAATAAGGAAAGTCCACCCACTTGAAAGATTGAATGGGGGGTATCAGCCCAGGTAAAATTCAAGTCCAGAGGCCCAGAAAACAAAGATGAGTCTGAGCCTGGGGCAGTAACTTATCAACAGTGTTAACCAGACCCAAAAGCCCGGCATGGTGGCACACGCCTTTAATCCCAGCACTCTGGAGGCAGATGCAGGCGGATTTCTGAGTTCGAGGCCAGCCAGGTCTACAAAGTGAGTTCCAGGACAGCCAGGGCTACACAGAGAAACCCTTTCAAAAAACAAAAACAAAAACAAAAAAACCAGACCCAAGCAATCTCAGTGTCACAAGAAAGTAAAAACCGATACAATCACTGCAGTGGATGCCTACTGTTTATTTAACAGTTTATAACTGAAGTTGAGAATAATTTATGAACACGCATTAGACAAAAATCTATCCCGAAGCTAGCTGATGGATGCTGGGGACATCCTTTCTTAGACCTACAGAAAAAGCAGAATCCTGTGAAGAGTTCAGAAAGCAGTTTTAAGAGAAAGGTAGCTTTTCTGTGGCAAGTGCACTCAACGCAATTTTTTTTCTTTTTCCCTTTCTTATTCTGCTCTTGTGTGTCTAAAGAGTCTAACACATAATCAGAGGCCAGTTCCCCTACCTTCTGAAACTTGTGTTCCTTAGAGGAGTTCTGACTCACACTTTTTATTTCCACAAAATGTGGAAGGAAATCCGTTTTGCATTATTTTCCCCGAGTTTCTGAACAAGAGAACTTGAAAAAGTCAAACTACCACAGATCAGCAAATCATCGACTTCTCTTGAGGAGTTTCATTTTAACATTTTCTGAGTTGACAGCTAAGGGAGCCGTATAGGAGCTCTCTCGGTCCTGCCCGGCCTGAGCACATCCACTCACTAGAAATCTCAGTCCTGCCTGGCCTGAACACATCCACTCACTAGAAAGCAAAACTGTTTTGTTTTGTTTTTTTTTTTTTAATTTTGCACAGTTTCCTACTACATAAAATAGGAAACCCTGCAAAGCAATTTGTTTTCATGATGTTTTATTAACATAATAGTCTTTTTTTTTTGTACTGGGCAATGATTTACTTAATACAAAACAAAAATGCTTAAATTCTTAATACATACATTATCCATTATTATATAATACAAATGTATTTGCCTGCAACATTTCTGTTTGAGCAGATTATTAGAAAAACAACCTTTGTAAATCTTTTTATTTGTTCATTCCTGGATCTCCAACAATGAAATCTGGTCATACTTTTCTATAAAATAATGTGTTCTTTTACAAATGTATTTTATTAGAAACTCTGATGATATCTCAAGTCAATAACAGAAACAAATCAATTTGGATGGAAGAGATCTATTTTTAAAAATACCTCTAGTGCTTTTTAAAATATTAACAACTGTTTTAAAACCACACCTTTTTAAAATGTACTATTCTTTTCTGAACACTTTTCTTTCACAGATATGCCGGTGAAGTTAAAAAGATTTAGCTAAAATAGGATGACTTCAGAGGATATAGTCCCAACTATTAAGAAAGTTTGTACATTTGGCATTTGATCTAGTTCCAGGTCACCAAAAGAAAAAGAGAAAGAAAAAGAAAATCTCTTGTTAATCTGAAGCAATAGGTGGTATGCAAAACGATCTAAATGAAGTGAAGTATTTGACAAGTTATTGGGGCAGATCAAAGGATACTTTTATAATTTATTAACTGTCAACGAAAAGTCGTTTAGTTACAACATCTTTAGAGGTGTTTTTAGAGTAGACTAGCACATTCAAACCCCTCCATGTCTGAGTCCCTGACCTTCAACTTAAATGCTTTGCAGGTGCCTGGTTATTTACAGCTTTCCATCATCACTCTGAACACAGTGCAGCAGCTTAAGAGCTTCTGCAGATAAAATTAAAACTTTGATTAAATGGACAAGTAATTCACCTTTCTCAGAGAACCAGTTCCCATGACTTATCTGAAACTGAATTCTCACTCAGAAAAAAAAACAAAAAACAAAAAACTAAATCTCATCCTTTCACTCCCGCTGCCTCCCCTTCTTGCTTGATTTTAATGTTTAGTTGAGGTGTTTTTTTTTTGGGGGGGGGGGTTGTTTTGTTTTGTCTCATTTGTTGACAGGCTCTACCAGGACTTGGCTCAATGTAAACACAAAAATGCACCCAGATCATAAAACTGCTCTTCTTTCAGTCATGTTTTATTTGGAAGTGGACTGGGACACATCTCCCTGTTGTATGTTGGCGCACAGAAATGGTTCTGATGGGGTGGGGTGGGTTGGGGGTGGGAGCAATAGAGCAAAGACATAACCAAGGAGAAAGCTCTGCAGACACAACATGGACAGGAGGATCAGTCAGTGAGACATTTCAGGATTAACACTGGCAGTCTGTAACCACTGTGTGTGGGCCTGTGCATGAAAGAAAATATTTACAATAATGTGTTTTCAGTGGAAACAGGCAGTAGAATGTGAAATCACACTATCCACAAAACGGTCTACCAGAAAGCTAGCCCAGTTTAGTGCTCAGTTTCAAATGCATAGAATGTTTTGTGCTGCAAACAATGACATACGACATAATTAAATAAACAACACCGCCTACCCAGAGTGAGACCTAATCACATTGCTTTCTGCACCTTTCGAACCATGCATGATTTCAGTCTTGTTAAACAGTGTTTCCCCCCCTCGTCTCTTACATTTTCATCTTTAGTTATGGTTAAACGATAGTAACAAACCATCTCCATGTGAGATCCAGACATTATCTTGTACACAACAAAGCAGGCATTTCACTAAACCACATTTCTCTTTTTTTTTTTCTTTCTCAAACTGTCTTTCTCAATCTTTTTTCCCTTAAAATCCATCAGCAGCTTGGATTATTAGTATGAAATATCATACCTGATTTTCTATTTTGGAAACTCATAGTGCAAATTGAAGTTTCGTGTGACTCAACATTTATCCCCAGTAATAAATGATCCTTGAATAACAACAATAACAACAACAACAACAACAGGGAAACACTGTCCGCTTTCCCCCAGGTAAGTGCAGACCTATTTGAAAGAACAAGGTGGGAGGGGCTTTAAATCTTTAAATCTCTTCCTTTCTTCTGGGATTTTAGGTGACTTTTCTTACATGGGACTCCTGCTCCCAAATGAGAGCAGAAACTTCTCAGCTTTTCAACAACTTCATGTTCTCCAAGGGAGGGAGACAGGGACCTAGAAGAGTGAGACGGCTGTATTCAGTGGAGAGAAGTGGAAATGGAAGCAAGTTTCTTCCCTAAGATCTCCCACCCTCTCATGTTATCTAAATTAATAAGTGTGTGGGCACAGTTTGAATCCGAACAAAAACCAGAGGGCACGCTAAGGTGAAGTCCTATAAGTCGGATGGGAGGGGGGAAAAACCACTTTCAGATAATTTGTTCATGGATCCATGAACAAAATTATAAAAGTAAAACCCTACTGTAGGTATAGTCATTTAATTCTCCCAGAATAAATTCTTTTTTGTCCCCCTTTGGAGAACCCAATTTCTGTCTTTTGGGCTCTCATTGCCTAAAGACCCTCACCTGACCAAGAGCACAAGACGGAGGCCATTGGCTCCTGGAAAATGATTCCGTGTGAATGACCAGGCAGCCTCCCCAAGAGCTTGGAAGCTCCAGCTGCTGGGCTGAAGCCAAGGCTTGGAGTCTCTTTGGAAGAGAGGAAATAAACCAAAGAGGGTGCAGGCTTGAGACGTTAGAACGGAAAGTTAAATGCAGAACTAGCTTCCTGCCAGGAAGCTCAAGGTGCAGGCTGTTAGGTTTCCCCATATGACTCACTTGTGCTTGGGAAGTTGGGGCGGTGGTAGTAATGGGACTGCTGCTTTCTCTTCCTTGGGGGTAAACGAAGCTGCAGAATACTGCTCCCAGGAGTTAAATTCCTAAAGCATCTTTCTCCCCACTCTCCCCTTTATTTGTCTAGGGTTTTATGGTTTGGTTTTTTGTTTTTGTTTTGTTTTGTTTTTGTTTTTGGTGATGGTTGGTAGTTTCATCTTTGTACATAGTTCCTTGGTCCCCAGATGATTTTGTAAGTGTCTCTGGTCAAGATCCCCAGTTCTTCCCCCATTTCCCCCTCCCACCCTAGTTCCCAGAACCATCCTGCTTCTTGAAACCCCCCAGCTTCAGTCTTTGCGTTTCTTCCCCCACACGCCCTGCTCACCTAAACGCCCCCCCATTCTCTCCTGCCATCCCAAACTTTCTCCACACCCACACCCCTGTTCTCTAGGTTGGGGGACAGCTAGGGCAGGGTGCAGAGTGGGACGGAGGGAAGGGCAAGAAAAGGAACTCCCCAAATGCAGGCAGGATAACGGACAGTCTAAATGAGGGGAAGTAGGCCAGAGGGAGCCCCAGAAACGCACCCCTCAGCTCCCCAGTGTGCCCCACCCGGCGTCTCACACCCTCCTCAGTAAGTGGCAGAGAATTTCATCCGCTTCTGCTTCTGTCTCTGGTTGCAAAACCACACCCGCACCACGTTCTTTTTGAGGTCCAGTTTCTCCGCGATGGCGGCGATCTTCTCGGACGAGGGTCGGGGTTGTACGGCAAAATAGGCCTCGAGGGAGCGCTTCTCGGGCGCGGCGATGGAAGTCCGCTTGCGCTTCTTCTCGCCGCCGTTGAAGAGCTCGGGCTTGTTCATTTTCTCACGCTGCGCGCCCTCGGCCTCCTCCAGCCACGCCTGCAGGATGGGCTTGAGCGCGATCATGTTGTTGTGCGAGAGCGTGAGCGACTCGAACCTGCAGATGGTGCTCTGGCTGAGCGAGCCCACGCCCGGGATCTTGAGGTTGGCCAGCGCCGAGCCCACGTCGGCCTGCGTCACGCCCAGCTTGATGCGCCGCTGCTTGAAGCGCTCGGCGAACGCCTCGAGCTCGCGCGGGTCCGTGTCCGAGTCGCAGATGGACGCCAGGCCCGCCGCGCCCACCACCGCCGCCGCCGCCGACGCCGCCGCCACCTGCCCCGCCGCCGCCGCCGCCGCCGCCGCTGCCGCGCCGTGGTGCGCCGCCGCGGCCACGAGCCCGGGATGCGGCAGCCCGGACGGCATGTTCATGGCCGCCGCCGCCGCGGGGTGCGACAGGTGGCCCAGGCCGTGCATGTGCGGGTGCGGATGCGCCGAGCCGCCCAAGAGCCCGCCGCCCGGGCCGCCGCCGCCGCCGCCCGGGCCGCCGCCGCCGCCGCCACCCCCGGGGCCGCCGCCGCCCGGGCCACCGCCGCCCCCCGGGCCGCCTCCGCCCCCAGGGCCGTCGTGGGCGCCGCCGCCGCCGCCCGCCGCGCCCGCGCCCCCCGCGCCGGCCATGAGCGCGAGCGACGGCGACGAGATGTGGTCCAGCAGGTCACCGGGCTCGAGCGCCTGGTGGTGATGGTGGTGGTGGTGGTGGTGCGCCAGCGGTACGGTGGACGTGGACGTGCAGGGCACGCTATTCATCGTGTGGTACGTGGCGTCCGGCTTGAAAGGGTGGCTCTTGCCCTGGGACACCGCGATGTCCACGGCCGCCAGCGCCTCGGCCCGTGCCAGCAGTGTCTCGTCCAGGCTGGCGAAGAGGTTGCTCTGCAGCTGCAGGCGACACAAACCAAACCAAAAAAGAAAAAGAAAAAAAAAGGAAAAAAAGAAAAAAGGGGGGACAAACACCAAAGCAACCACAAAACAAACACACAAGCCGGAAAGCAAGGGCAAAAGGCAAAACACAAAGCGACCAAAATAACAACGGGGG